>JARFIW010001576.1:0-321476 GCA_036346225.1 Platerodrilus igneus
CACAATAGTTTCAAGGCTTTGTATTTTGTAGAAATGATTTGTTGATTACCGTAATTTAGCGGTACCAACTTATTAATGACAATGTACGTCTATTTTAGCGAGACTTCTTTGTAAAGCTTTGTAGAACTTGTTACACTTTTCGGAACGCGCTAACTACGATTCTATACGTTACAAGACTCAAAAGAGGTTTTAAATATTGGAAACGCCCTCTAGTCAAATTCAATAACACCAATTGCCGTGGGGATGGTTTTGTAATCGGTTTCAAACCGTATAACGAACATTTTATTAAAATAACATCGTCTGTTGGCTGTTTGAAGAAAAACAACAACCAATAGCCGGTCTTGGTGTATTCCAGCTTGGTGTATTCCCCTCACAAAACCAACAAAAGACTGTCAGCCATAAAATGCCAATTAGAAAATTCGGTAAATACAAATTGAACCGTGCGATATACGCCTCAAGAATATACCGAACCACCCCCATAGTAGCTTCAAAAATTTTGCTCCAAATACCCTAAACTTAGCCACCCCAAACCCACAATCTAAGACAACAACCTCCAATAACAACCCTTCGCAACAGAACAATAAATTTCTAATGAATATTTAACCTCAACCAAACCTGAAGTTGAATCCAGAACACTAAATTCTATCGCCCTCTCCTGGCAACAGTACTGAGTTACGAGTAAAGGGGGGTTATGTTAGAAATTTTGATTTGACCAGAAGGAGCGAGAACCCAGTAAATTTTAGCGTGGTGATAAGGGAGTGGGTTCATATGGAAAATTTAAAAACAACATGTAAAATGGCCAAAATACAAAAAGCGGCAGTCAATCCTCATTGGTTAACGACGCTCAAGCGATCGCTAAAATTCGATCACACTATTCTGAACTGAAAGTAACGCTTTATTTAATGAAATTACATATAAAAATCAAATAGCGAAAAGAATCAATACGCGTCTGATCTCTAAAGCCCCTACGAATAAAAAACAAGTACAAATGGCGTTACAACGTTACAACTAGTATAAGACAGCGCCATCTTCATAAAGAAGTCACTTTTTACAATTTTTTTTGGGTTCTCTGTCTTTTTAGATTTCTGATTTTGTACGGTCGAGGCTTCGAATTTGCAAGAACCAACCAGAAGTATATACAATAACAAAAATTCTTTGAAGACAGAGTCGTTTAGCTGACGATTAACCCCCTCTGCCTGTTTACATGCAACTATATTCAGAATGAATTTAATTACATTAATTTATCAAGGCAGCGAAGGTGATTTTTATGCTTGCCTGGTAAATAAATCAATGATAGCCAGTGGCAATAATAAAAGAAGTTTGTAAAAACGTCTCTCATTCATAGATAACTGGCTTTTATTAGTTTTCTACAATTAGATGAATCATTTTATGTTTACAACGTGGATCTAGTAGACTCTTGGCGCTTGTATTGAAATATAACAGTAGATAATCGCCTTAAGAAATGCAAGAAACTTGTTTACAGAATAATAATTAGGATACCGCATTTTAAGACGGATACTATGAAAAAAAACCTTTGGAGAAGGTAGATTTGGTAATTTTTAATATAGTTTAAAAATATTTTTCTGTCGCAAGTCTCTTTGAACACTTCTTTGGTTTCTTCCTCTCTATAGGTTATAAATTGAGGTTTATTGTCAGTGTGACATCCACGTTTGAACATCCAAGATTTTATCCAAAACCTTATAGGTTTTGAAAAAATTAGCATCATATAAAAACATTTGTCTAATGTCGTAAGTCGCATCGAACGATTTCCCTAGCTTCTCCCTTTTTATTGGTTACAAATTGAGGTTTACGGTTAATCTGACATCCAATTTTTGATCATGCAGTTATTAATTTGGAGGTAATTATCATCGTATAAAAATATTTTTCTAATGTCGCAAGTCGCATCAAACGATTTTCCTGGTTTTCCTTTCTATAGGTTATAAAATTAATCTTGTCAGTTTGACATTCAAGATTGAACTAAACTCTTATCACTTTTAAAGAAATTAGCATCACTTAAAAATATTTTTCTAATGTCGCTAGTCGCATCGAACGATTTCCCTGGTTTCTTCTTCTCAATTGGTTATAAATTGAGGTTTATTGTCAGTCTGACATCCAAGTTTGGACCAAGTGTTATTAATTTGGAAGGAATTATCATCGCTTAAAAATATTTTTCTAATGTCGCAAGTCGCATCGAACGATTTTCCTGGGTTCTTCCTTTCTGTAGGTTACAAATTTAATGTTGTTGTCAATCTGACATCCAAAATTATGTCAAACGTTTACTAGTTTGGAAGAAATTATCATCATTTAAAAATATTTTTCTGATGTCGCAAGTCGCATCGAACGATTTCTCTGGTTTCTTCCGTTTTATAGGTTATAATTTGATGCTTCTTGTCAATCTGACATCCAAATCTGGACCGTGCACTTACTAATTTGTAAGTAATTATCATCCTTTAAAAATATTTTGCTAATGTCATTAGTCGCATCAAACGATTTTCCTGGTTTTTCGTTTCTGTAGGTAATAAATTTAATCTTGTTGTAAATCTGACATCCAAGATTGAACCAAACTCTTATCAGTTTTGTAGTAAGTAGCATCGCTTAAAAATATTTTTCTAATGTCGCAAGCCGCATCGAACGATTTCCCTGGTTTCTTCCGTTTTATAGGTTATAATTTGATGCTTATTGTCAATCTGACATCCAAATCTGGACCAAGAAGTTATTAATTTGGAAGTAATTATCATGATTTAAAAATATTTTTCTAATGTCGCAAGTCGCATTAAACGATTTTCCTGGTTTTTTTCTTTCTGTAGGTTATAAATTTATTTTTCTTTTCAATCTGACATTTAAGATTGAACCAAACTCTTATCAATTTTGAAGAAATTAGCTCACTTAAAAATATTTTTCTAATGTCGCAAGTCGCATCGAACGATTTTCCTGGGTTCTTCTTTTCTATAGGTTACAAATTTAATGTTGTCAATCTGACATCCAAAATTATGTCAAACGCTTACTAGTTTGGAAGAAATTATCATCATTTAAAATTATTTTTCTGATGTCGCAAGTCGCATCGAACGATTTCTCTGGTTTCTTCCGTTTTATAGCTTATAATTTGATACTCATTGTCAATCTGACATCCAAATGTGGACCCTGCAGTTACTAATTTGTAAGTAATTATCATCCTTTAAAAATATTTTGCTAATGTCATAAGTCGCATCAAACGATTTTCCTGGTTTTTCGTTTTTGTAGGTAATAAATTTAATCTTGTTGTAAATCTGACATCCAAGATTGAACCAAACTCTTATCAGTTTTGTAGTAAGTAGCATCACTTAAAAATATTTTTCTCATGTCGCAAGTCGCATCGAACGATTTCCCTGGTTTCTTCCGTTTTATAGGTTATAATTTGATGCTTATTGTCAATCTGACATCCAAATCTGGACCAAGAAGTTATTAATTTGGAAGTAATTATCATGATTTAAAAATATTTTTCTAATGTCGCAAGTCGCATTAAACGATTTTCCTGGTTTTTTCTTTCTGTAGGTTATAAATTTATTTTTGTTTTCAATCTGACATTCAAGATTGAACCAAACTCTTATCAATTTTGAAGAAATTAGCTCACTTAAAAATATTTTTCTAATGTCGCAAGTCGCATCGAACGATTTTCCTGGTTTCTCTCTTTCTATTGGTTATAAATTGAGGTTTATTGTCAGGTTGACATCCAAGTTTGGACCATGCAGTTATTAATTTGGAAGTAATTATCATCGTTTAAAAATATGTTTCTAATGTCGCGTCGCATCAAACGATTTTCTTGGTTTTTCCTTTCTATAGGATATATATTTGATCTTATTGTCAATCTAACATCCAAGATTGTCCAAAATCTTATCAGTTTTGAAGAAATTAACATCATTCAAATATATTTTTCTAATGTCACAAGTCGCATCAAACGATTTTCCTGGTTTTCCTTTCTATGGTTATAAATTTAATCTTGTTGTTAATCTGACATCAAAAATAGAACCAAACTCTTATCAGTTTTAAAGAAATTAGCATCATTTGAAAACATTTTTCTACTGTCGCAAGTCGCATCGAACGATTTCCCTGGTTTCTTCTTTTCTATAGGTTATAAATTGAGGCATATTGTTAATCTGACATCCAAGTTTGGAACTTATTAATTTGGAAATAATTATCATGATTTAAAAATATGTTTCTAATATCGCAAGTCGCATCAAACGATTTACTTGGTTTTTTCTTTCTATAGGTTATAAATTTAATCTTGTAGTCAATCTGACATCCAAGATTGAACCAAACTCATATCAGTTTTGAAGAAGAAATTTGCATCATTTGAAAATACTTTTCTAATGTCGCAAGTCTCATCAAACGATTTTCCTGGTTTCTTCCTTTCTATAGGTTATAAATTGTGGCTTATTGTCAATCTGATGTCCAAGTTTGGACCATGCAGTTATTAATTTAGAAGTATTTATCATCGTTTAAAAATATTTTTCTGATGACGCAAGTCACATCAAATGATTTCCTGATTTCTAACATAGGGTTATCAGTCTGACATCCAGATTTGGTCCATGCTTTTATTAGTTTGTCAGTAATTATCATGGTTTAAAAATATTTTTCTAATGTCGCAAGTCGCATCAATCGATTTTCTTGGTTTTTCTTTTTAGTGGTAATAAATTTAATCTTGTTGTTAATCTGACATCCAAGATTGCACCAAACTCTTATCAGTTTTAAAAAAATTAGCATTATTTAAAAACATTTTTCTAATGTCGCAAGTCGCATCAAACGAGATCCTTGGTTTCTACGTTTATATAGGTTACAAATTGAGGCTTATTGTCAGTCTAACATCCAAGCTTGCATCATGTAGTTATTAATTTGGAAGTAATTATCGTTGTTTAAAAATATTTTTGTAATGTCGCAAGTCGCATCAAACGATTTTTCTGGTTTTTTCTTTCTATAAGTTATAAATTTAATCTTGTTGTTAATTTGAAATTCAAGATTTGATCAGGTATTTACTGGTTTGGAAGAAACTAGCATCATTTAAATATATTCTTTTAATGTCGCAAGTCGCATCGAAATATTTTCCTGGTTTCGTCTTATCTATAGGTTATAAATTGAGGCAATTTTTGTTAATCTGACATCTAAATTGGAACTTATTAATTTGGAAGGAATTATCATCGTTTAAAAATATTTTTCTAATGTCGCAAGTCGCATCAAACGATTTACTTGGTTTTTCCTTTCAATAGGTTATAAAAATAATCTTGTTGTCAATCTGACGTCCAAGATTGAACCCAACTCAAATAATTTTTGAAGAAATTAGCATCACTTACAAATATTTTTCTAATGTAGCATGCCGCATCGAACGATTTCCTTAATTTTTCCTCTTCTATAGGCTACAAATTGGGGCTTATTGTCAGTCTGACATCCAAGTTTGGACCATGTAGTTATTAATTTGGAAGTAATTAACATTATTTAAAAATATTTTTCTAATGTCACAAGTCGCATCAAACGATTTTCCTGGTTTTTCCTTTCTATAGGTTATAAATTTAATCTTGTTGCCAATCTGACATCTAAGATTCAACCAAATTCTTATCAGTTTTGAAGAAAGTAGCATCGCTTAAAAATATTTTTCTAATGTCGCAAGGTGCATCGAACGATTTCCTTGGTTACTTCCTTTCTAGAGGTTATAAATTGAGGCTTATTTTCAGTCTAACATCCAAGCTTGAACCATGCAGTTATTAATTTAGAAGTAATTATCGTCGTTTAAAAATATTTTTGTAATGTAGCAAGTAGCATCAAACGTTTTTGCTGGTTTTTCCTTTCTATAAGTTATAAATATAATCTTGTTGTTAATTTGACATTCAGGATTGGATCAAGTACTGGTTTGGAAGAAATTAGCATCATTTAAAAATATTTTTGTAATGTTGCAAGTCGCATCGAACGATTTTCCTGTTTTCTTCTTTTCTATAGGTTATAAATTGAGGTATATTGACATCCAAGTTTGGAACTTATTAATTTGAAAGTAATTATCATCGTTTAAAAATATTTTTCTTTTGTTGCAAGTCGCATCAAACGATTTTCCTGGTTTTTCTTTTCTGTAAGTTATAAATTTAACCTTGTTGTCAATCTGACATCCAAGATAGAACCAAACTCTTATCAGTTTTGAAGAAATTTTCATCATTTAAAAATATTTTTCTAATGTCGCAAGTCGCACTGAATGATTTCCTGGTTTCTTCCTTTCTGTAGGTTATAAATTGAGGCTTATTGTCAGTCTGACATCCAAGTTTGGACCATGCAGTTATTAATTTGGAAGTAATTATCATCGTTTAAAAATATTTTTCTAATGTTGCAAGCCGTATCAAACGATTTCCCTGGTTATTCCTTTCTATAGGTTATAAATTTAATTTATTGTCAATCTGATATCCAAGATTGAATCAAACTCTTATCAGTTTTGAAGAAATTATCATCGCTTAAAAATATTTTTTTAATGTTGCAATGCGCATCAAACGATTTTCCTGGTTTTCCTTTCTATAGGTTATAAATTTAATCTTGTTGTCAATCTGACATCCAAGATTGGATCAAGCGCTCATTAGTTTGGAAGAAATTGGGATCGTTTAAAAATATTTATCAAATGTCGAAAGTCATACCGAACGTTTTTCTTGGTTTCTTCTTTTGTATAGGTTATAAATTATCCTGGTTTCTGGCTTTCTACAGGTTACTGTCTTAGACTTTTCAATCCGACATTCAAACTTTTGATAAATGTCCTTACAATGCTTACAAAACATTTATAAAATACAAAGCGCATGTAAAACACCTGTGAAACGATTGTATGAAGTTTATAGAACGTTTACAAGAGGTTAGCATATCTTTTGGAAAACGTTTGTGAAACGCTTGCAGAGTTTTTTTAAACATTTACAAAATTATCGACAAACGTTTGTAAAGTGCTTGTAAAACGCTTATAAAATTCTTGACAAACGGTTGTAAAATATTTGCAAAATCCTAATGAAATACTTGTAAACCTGAAAAACGTTTGTAAAATTTCTGCAGAATGTTGTCGCCTGTGAAGCATTTGTACAACGCTCGCAAGGTGCTTGCAAATCTTTTTTGTAGAACGCTTATAGTACACTTGCAAAGCGCTTGTAAAACGCATATAAAATTCTAAACAAACGCTTGTAAAATATTTGTAAAATCCTAATAGAACACTTGCCAACCTTTTAAAAGACGTTTATAGAATTTCGACAGAATGTTGTTGCCTGTGAAGCGTTTGTATAACGCTTGCAAGACGTTTGCAAATCTTTTTTGTAAAACGCTTGTAGTACACTTACAAAGCGATTGTAAAACGAATATAAAATACTTGATAAACGGTTGCAAAATATTTGCAAAATCCTAATAAAACACTTGTAAACTTCCTGAAAAACGTTTATAAAATTACTACAAAATGTTATCGCCTGTGAAGCGTTGGATAACGTTTGCAAGACGTTTGCAAACTTTTTATGTAGAGCGCTTGTAGTACACTTGCACAGCGCTTGTAAAACGCATATAAAATTCTTGACAAACGGTTGCAAAATATTTGCAAAATCCTAATAAAACACTTGTAAACCTACTAGAAAACGTTTGTAAAATTTCCGCAGAATGTTGTTGCCTGTGAAGCATTTGTGTAACGTTGCAAGACGTTTGCAAATCTTTTGTAGAACGCTTGTAGTACACTTGCAAAGCGCTTGTAAAACGCATATAAAATTCTTGACAAACGGTGTAAAATATTTGCAAAATCCTACTAAAACACTTGCAAACCTCCAGAAAAACGTTTGTAAAATTTCTGCAGAATGTTGTAGCCTGTGAAGCACTTGTATAACGTTTCCAAGACGTTTGCAATTTTTTTGTAGAACGCTTATAGTACACTTGCAAAGCGCTTGTAAAACGCTTGTAATATTCTTGGCAAACGGGTGTAAAATATTTGCACAATCCTACTAAAACACTTGTAAACCTTATGAAAAAAATTTCTAAAATTTCTGTAGGTTGTTGTCGCCTTTGAAGCATTTGTATAACGCTTGCAAGACGTTTGCCAATCTTTTATGTAAAACGCATGTACTATACTTACAAAACGCCTGTAATACGCCTATAAAATTCCTACAAACGGTTGTAAAATATTTGCACAATCCTACTAAAACACGTTTAAACCTCATGAAAAACGTTTGTAAAATTTCTGCAAAATGTTGTCGCCTGTGAAACATTTGTATAATGTTGCAAGACGTTTGCAAGTCTTTTGTAGAACGCTTGTAGCACACTTGCAAAGCGCTTTTAAAACGCACATAAAATTCTTGACGCACGCTTGTAAAATATCTGCAAAACCTAATGAAACACTTGTAAACCTCATGAAAAACGTTTGTAAAATTTTGCAAAATGTTATTGCCTGTGAAGGATTTGTATAACGCTTACAATACGTTTGCAAATCTTTTGTAGAACGCTTATAGTACACTTGCAAAGCGCTTATAAATCGCATATAAAATTCTTAACTAACGGTTGTAAAATATTTGCAAAATCCTAATAAAACACTTTGAAAATTTGTAAAATTTTTGCAGAATTTTTGCTCCTGTAAAGCATTTGTATAACGCTTGCAAGACCTTTGCAAATTTTTTGTAGAACGCTATAGTACACTTGCAAAACGCTTGTAAAACGCTTATAATATTCTTAACAAACGGGTATAAAATATTTGCACAATCCTACTATAACACGTGTAAACCTCATGAAAAACGTTTGTAAAATTTCTGCGGAATTTTGTCGTCTGTGAAGCATTTGTATAACGCTTGCAGGACATTTGCAAATCTTTTTTGTAGAACGCTTGTAATACACTTGCAAAGCGCTTGTAAAACGAATATAAAATTCTTGACAAACGGTTGTAAAATATTCGCAAAATCTTAATAAAACACTTGCTAACCTCCTGAGAAACGTTTGTAAAATTTCTACAGAATGTTGTCGCCTGTGAAGCATTTGTACAACGCTTGCAAGACGCTTGTAAATCTATTTTGTAGAACGCTTGTAGTACACTTACAAAGCGCTTGTAAAACGCATATAAAATCTTGACAAACGCTTGCTAAATATTTGAAAAATTCTAATATAGCACTTAAAAACCTGAAAAACGTTTGTAAAATTTTTGCTGTATGTTATCGTTTGTATAACACTTGCAAGACGCTTGCAAATTTTTTTGTAGAACACCTGTAGTACACTTGCAAAGCGCTTGTAAAAGGCATATAAAATTTTTAACAAACGGTTGTAAAATATTCGCAAAATCCTAATAAACCACTTGCCAACCTCCTGAGAAACGTTTGTAAAATTTCTGCAAATGTTGTCGTCTGTGAAATATTTGTATAACGCTTGCAGGATGCTTGCAAATCCTTTTTGTAGAACACTTGTAGTACACTTGCAAAGCGCTTGTAAAACGCATATAAAATTCTTGACAAACGGTTAAAATATTTGCAAAATCCTATTAAAAGACTTGTAAACTTCCTGAAAAACGTTTGTAAAATTTCTACACAATGTTATCGTTTGGAAAGCATTTGTATAACGGTTGCAAGACATTTGTAAATTTTCTGTAGAACACTTGTAGTACACTTGCAAAGCGCTTGTAAAACGCATATAAAATTCTTGACAAACGGTTAAAATATTTGCAAAATCCTAATAAAACACTTTGAAAATTTGTAAAATTTTTGCAGAATTTTCTCCTGTAAAGCATTTGTATAACGCTTGCAAGACCTTTGCAAATTTTTTGTAGAACGCTATAGTACACTTGCAAAACGCTTGTAAAACGCTTATAATATTCTTAACAAACGGGTATAAAATATTTGCACAATCCTACTATAACACGTGTAAACCTCATGAAAAACGTTTGTAAAATTTCTGCGGAATGTTGTCGTCTGTGAAGCATTTGTATAACGCTTGCAGGACGTTTGCAAATTTTTTTTGTAGAACGCTTTTAATACACTTGCAAAGCGCTTGTAAAACGAATATAAAATTCTTGACAAACGGTTGTAAAATATTCGCAAAATCTTAATAAAACACTTGCTAACCTCCTGAGAAACGTTTGTAAAATTTCTACAGAATGTTGTCGCCTGTGAAGCATTTGTACAACGCTTGCAAGACGATTGTAAATCTATTTTGTAGAACGCTTGTAGTACACTTACAAAGCGCTTGTAAAACGCATATAAAATCTTGACAAACGCTTGCTAAATATTTGAAAAATCCTAATATAGCACTTAAAAACCTGAAAAACGTTTGTAAAATTTCTGCTGTATGTTATCGTTTGTATAACACTTGCAAGACGCGTGCAAATTTTTTTGTAGAACACCTGTAGTACACTTGCAAAGCGCTTGTAAAAGGCATATAAAATTTTTAACAAACGGTTGTAAAATATTCGCAAAATCCTAATAAACCACTTGCCAACCTCCTGAGAAACGTTTGTAAAATTTCTGCAAATGTTGTCGTCTGTGAAATATTTGTATAACGCTTGCAGGATGCTTGCAAATCCTTTTTGTAGAACACTTGTAGTACACTTGCAAAGCGCTTGTAAAACGCATATAAAATTCTTGACAAACGGTTAAAATATTTGCAAAATCCTATTAAAAGACTTGTAAACCTCCTGAAAAACGTTTGTAAAATTTCTACACAATGTTATCGTTTGGGAAGCATTTGTATAACGGTTGCAAGACATTTACAAATTTTTTTGTAGAACGCTTGTAGTACACTTGCGAAGCGCTTGTAAAACGCATATAAAATTCTTAATAAACGGTTGTAAAATATTCGCAAAATCCTAATAAAACACTTGCAAACCTCCAGAAAAACGTTTGTAAAATTTCTGCAGAATGTTGTCGCCTGTGAAGCATTTGTATAACGCTTGCAAAACGTTTGCAAATCCTTTTTGTAGAACGCTTGTGCTACACTTGGAAAGCGCTTGTAAAACGCATATAAAAGCGTTTGTAAAATTTCTGCAGAATGTTGTCGCCTGTGAAGCATTTGTATAACTATTACAAGACGTTTGCAACTCTATTTTGTAGAACACTTGTAGTACACTTGCAAAGCGCTTGTAAAACGCATATAAAATTCTTAATAAACGGTTAAAATATTTACAAAATCCTATTAAAACACTTGTAAACCTCCTGAAAACGTTTGTAAAATTTCTACACAATGTTATCGTTTGGGAAGCATTTGTATAACGGTTGCAAGACATTTGTAAATTTTCTGTAGAACGCTTGTAGTACACTTGCAAAGCGCTTGTAAAAGGCATGTAAAATTCTTGACAAACGGTTGTAAAATATTTGCAGAATTGTACTAAAACACTTGTAAACCTTGCAAAATTTCTACAGAATGTTGTCGCCTGTGAAGCATTTGTATAACTCTTGCAAGACGTTTACAAATCTTTTTTGTAGAACACTTGTAGTACACTTGCAAAGCGCTTGTAAAACGCATATAAAATTCTTGACAAACGGTTAAAATATTTGCAAAATCCTATTAAAAGACTTGTAAACCTCCTGAAAAACGTTTGAAAAATTTCTACACAATGTTATCGTTTGGGAAGCATTTGTATAACGGTTGCAAGACATTTACAAATTTTTTTGTAGAACGCTTGTAGTACACTTGTAAAGCGCTTGTAAAACGCATATAAAATTCTTAATAAACGGTTGTAAAATATTCGCAAAATCCTAATAAAACACTTGCAAACCTCCAGAAAAACGTTTGTAAAATTTCTGCAGAATGTTGTCGCCTGTGAAGCATTTGTATAACGCTTGCAAAACGTTTGCAAATCCTTTTTGTAGAACGCTTGTGCTACACTTGGAAAGCGCTTGTAAAACGCATATAAAAGCGTTTGTAAAATTTCTGCAGAATGTTGTCGCCTGTGAAGCATTTGTATAACTATTACAAGACGTTTGCAAATCTATTTTGTAGAACACTTGTAGTACACTTGCAAAACGCTTGTAAAACACATATAAAATTCTTGACAAACGGTTGTAAAATATTTGCAGAATTGTACTAAAACACTTGTAAACCTTGCAAAATTTCTACAGAATGTCGTCCCCTGTGACGACAAACGGTTAAAATATTTGCAAAATCCTACTAAAACGGTTGTAAACCTCCAGAAAAACGTTTGTAAAATTTCTGCAGAATGTTGTCGCCTGTGAAACATTTGTATAACGCTTGTAAGATAAAGAAAATAAAGAAAACTTTCAGATATTTATTAATTATCAAAACGGAACAATACGATTATATGAGCATTTTACATTGCTTTAATCGTAGTGCGCGGTTTACAGCATAGCAGTCCACGTGTTGCTTGATCCTTAGATTAAGAATTATAGAACAATGTAAAGGATGCATTATAATTTGAATTAGGGCCGCTATACTTGCGGCCACGTCCAATGCTCCACCCGGAGGTACTACATTGTGTAAAGGATGCAACAAAGCTACAACTAAATACCTGCTCAAGCAGCCATTACTTTTGCAAATTTATCCAATCGCTCACCAAAGTCCCATTTATTCCAGGAGCTTTACAGAATATTCCCACGGGACCTTGTAACCATTTGCAAATCGTTCAACAAGTGAATAATAAGCCCCAAGCTTGTGTTACGTAAGCAGCATGCACCGCTGCCTTGTGTTTAAAAGTGCATATTATTTAACAATTTATTTTCTTACTTTAATAACCACTTTCTAGTTCTCCGTATAAACCAGCTGCGTGAAGAATTACATAACCTTATTTACTTGAGTATGTGGAACATTCTACTTTCTTGACAAGGCTGTTGCAGCTCAGTTATTTTAAGATTCTTGATCTCCGTCAGGATGGTGAAAGTGATCGTTAAAGACTAAATAGATTGGTTTCAATAACCTTAAAGCAACGTTAGCGGTACACACGATGAAGCGGTGCTCAATGATGAAATAGTTGGGAAGGTCATGGTTACAGACCGCTCGTTTGCTGTTACATTGAATCAATATAAGAAGTAATTTTTAGGTTAACTTTGGGTTTGTATATGACTAAATTGAGTAGGAGTATGCGCACTTGTTCGAAGGTTCATTGTTTTAACTGTTTTTTGTGCCCGTTGTAGTTAAAAATAAATGTTTTACAAGTGGTTTGTAAGCGTTTCGCAGGTGTTTTGCAGACATTTTGGGAGTATTTTACGGCCATTTTGTAGCAGTTTTACAAGCGTTTTACACGAATTTTACAGGTGTTTTGCAAGTATTTTATAGGAGTTTTTATAAGCGATTTACGAGCGTTTTACAAGTTTTCCAGCGTATTAAAATTGTTTTGCAAGCGTTTGCAAAGTTATACTAGCGTTGTAAAACAATTCACAACCAGTTGTTTCTAGCGTTCTGTAAGCCTTATACAAGCGTTTTGCAGAAGGTTTTACAAGCATCTTATAGGTCCTTTCAGGCGTTTACCAGATATTTTGCAAGCGTTTTTATAAGCGCTTACAACCATTTAACAAAAACTTTGAAAACATTTAACATGCGTTTGGCAAGTGTTTTGTAAGCGTTGTGTAAGAGTTAAAACATGCGTTTCATAAACATTTTGCAAGTATTTTACGGGCGATTTGTAGCAGTTTTACAAGCGTTTTACAAGAATTTTAGGGTTGCTTTACACGCATTCTATAAGAGTTTTTAGAAGCACTTTCCGAGCGTTTTACAAATTTTCCCGGCGTTTTACAATTGTTTTGTAAGCGTTTGCAAAATTATGCTAGCGTTATAAAAGGGTTTTATTGGCAGTGGTTTTGAGCGTTCTGTAAGCGTTTTACATGCGTTTTGCAAAAGGTTTTCCTGACGTTTTACAAGTATCCTATACATCCTTTCAGGCGTTTTCCATAAATTTTGCAAGCGTTTTTGTAAGCGCCTACAACCATTTAACAAGAATTTTGTAAACGTTTAACATGTGTTTGCAAGTGTTTCGTAGGCGTTATGTGCTTCACATCCGTTTTTACTAACATTTTGCGAGTATTTTACGGGCGTTTTGTAGCAGTTTTACAAACGTTTTACAGGAATTTTAGAGGTGCTTTACAAGCATTGTATAAGAGTTTTAATAAGTGCTTTCCGATCGTTTTGCAGCCGTTTTACAAGTTTCCTCCAGCGTTTTACAATTGTTTTGTAAGCGTTTGCAAAATTATACTAGCGTTGTAAAAGCGTTTTATAGGCAGTGGTTTCGAGTGTTCTGTAAGCGTTATACAAGCGTTTTACATGCGTTTTGCAGAAGATTTTATAGACGTTTTACAAGCATCCTATAGGTCTCTTAGTCGTTTTACAGAAATTTTTCAAAGCGTTTTTATAAGCGCTTACAATCATTTAATAAGAATGTTGTAAACGTTTAACATGCGTTTTGCAAATGTTTTTTAGGCGTTATTCAAAAGTTTCACATGCGTTTTACAAACATTTTGCGAGGATTTTACTGGCGTTTTGTAGCAGTTTTACAAAAATTTTACCAGCACTCAATAAACGTTTTGTAGGAGTTTTCAATAGTTCAACAATTGTTTTGCAAGCGTTTGCAAAATTCTACAAGCGTTGAAAAGGCGTTTCATGAATATTTTATAAACGTTTTACTATGAGTTTGCAAACGTTCTGTAAGGGTTAAGCGTTTTTCAAGCGTTTCACATGCGTTTCACAAACGTTATACAAGCATTTTTACGAACATTTGGTAGAAGTTTTGCAAAAGCTTAACGAAAATCGCACATACGTGTTACTTGCATTTTATAAGCGCTACAAGTGTTTTTGCAACCGTTTTACAAATGTTTCAACCGTTTTACTATTCTTTTGCAAGCGTTTGAAAAAGTATACTAGTGTTGTAAAAGCATTTTACAGACAGTGGTTTCGAGCGTTCTGTAAGCGTTTTATACAAGCGTTTCACAATTGTTTTACACGCATTTTATATGCGTTTGCAAAACGTTTTACAAGCATTTTATAATTCCTTTCAGGCGTTTTACAGGAATTTCGCAACCGTTTTTATAAACGTTTACAACCATTTAAAAAGAATTTTGAAAACGTTTAACATACGTTTTGCAAGTGTGTTTTCAATGCGCTATTCTAGAGTTCCACATGCGTTTTCAAAACATTTTGCGAGTATTTTTGGCATTTTGTAGCAGTTTTACAAGCGTGTTACAAGAATTATTCAGGTGTTGTACAAGCATTCTATAAGAGTTTTATAAGCGCTTTCCGAGCGTTTTGCAGCCGTTTTATAAGTTTGCCCAGCGTTTTACAATTGCTTTGCAAGCATTTGCAATATTATACTAGCGTTGTAAAAGCGTTTCACAGGCAGTGATTTCGTGCGTTCGTTATACAAGCGCTTCACAAGAATTTACATGCATTTTACAGAAAGTTTTATAGATGTTATATAAGCATCTCATAAGCCCTTTTGGGCGTTTTACAGGAAATTTGCAAGCGTTTTTATAAACGTTTACAAACATTTAACAAGAATTTGGAAAACGTTTAACATACGCTTTGCAAGTGTGTTTTGTATGCGTTATTCTAGAGTTGTACATGCGTTTTACAGTATTTTGGGCGTTTTGTGGCAGTTTTACAAGCGTTTTACAACAATTTTACAGGTGATGTGAAAGCATTCTGTAAGAGTTTTTATAAGCGCTTTCCGAGCGTTTTGCAGCCGTGTTACAAGTTTTTCCAGCGTTTCGTAATTATTTTGCAAGCGTTTGCAATATTATTCTAGCGTTGTAAAAGCGTTTCACATGCAGTTGCTTCGTAAGTTCTGAAAGCGTTTAATACAAACGTTTGGGAAGCGTTTTACAAACATTTTACATGCGTTTCGCAGAAGGTTTTATAGACGTTTTACAAGCATCTTATAAGCACTTTCAGGCGTTTTACAGGAATTTTGTAATTATTTTTATAAGCGCTTAACTAACTGAAACTATTAACCGTTTAATCCGTAAATATATTACGGATTAAAGCCAAAACAAAAAAATTCTTCACTTACGGTGATAAGCAAAGTGAAACTGTTACATGAATTTATAGTTTAGACCTGAAACAGAAAATTTCCAATTTAAGGTGAGAACCAAAGTGAAACTGTTAACCTGAATTTGTAGTATACGCGTTAAATGGGAATATACATCAGTTTCGGTGAAACAACAAAGTGAAATCGCTAACCTGAATTAACAGTGTAACCTGAAACAGAAAGTTTCCAATTTATGGTGATGAACAAAGTGAAACTGTTAATCTGAAATTACAGATTAAAACTAAAACAGAAAATTCCCAGTTTATAGTAACAGACAAAGTGTAAATATTAACTTTTATTTACAGTTTATACCTGAACTAGAAAATTTTCTCCTTTATGGTAATAAATTAAACTGGAACTGTGGATCAGAATTTACAGTTTAAACCTGAAACAAAAATCTCAATTTATTGTGATAAATAAAGTGAAACTGTTAACACGAATTTACAATTTATACCTGAAGCAAGAAATTTCCAATTTGTGATGATAAACGAAATGAAACTGTTAACCTAAATTTAAGTTTAAACCGGACCAAAAAAATTCCGAACTTATAGTGATAAACAAAGTGAAACTGTTAACCTGAATCTAGAGTTTAAACTTGAAACAGAAAATCCCAATTTATGGCGATAAACAAAGTGAAACTATAAACTATATTTATAGTTTAAACCCGAAACAGAAAAATTCTTCACTTATAGTGATAAACAAAGTGTAAGTGTCACATGAATTTACAGTTTAAACCTGAAACAGGAAATTTCCAATTTAAGGTAATAAACAAAGTGAAACTGTTAACCTGAATTTTCAGTTAAATAGAAAAATTTACCCATTTGCTGTGATAAACCAAAGTGAAATGTTGACCTGAATTTACAGTTTAAACCTGAAACAGAAAGTTTCCACAATATGGTGATCAATAAAGTGAAACTATTTACCTGAAGTTACAGTTTTAAACTGAAATAGAAAATTCTCTATTTATACTGATAGACAAAGTGAAAATGTTATCCTTTATTGACAGTTGAAAACTGAACAAAAAATCTAATTTTTGGTGATAAATTAAAGTAGAACTGAGTACCTGAATTTACAGTTTGTTCGTGAAACAAAAAAAACTCAATTGAAGGTGATAAACGAAGTGAAACAGTTAATGTGAATTTAGAGTTTAAACCTCGTAACAGAAAATCCCAATTTATCCTAATTTAAGGCGTTAAACAAAATGAGATTATTAACCTATATTTACATTTTAAACCCAAAACAGAATAACTCTTTACTTATTGTGATAAACAAAGTGAAACTCTTAGCCTTAATTTGAAATACACACGTTAAATAAAAATATACCCCATTTACAGTGAAACAACAAAGTGAAATCGTTAACCTAAATTTGCAGTTTAAACCTGAAACAGAAAGTTTTCAATTTATGGTAATGAACAAAGCAAAACTGTTAACCTGAAGTTACAGCTTAAACCTGAAACAGAAAATTCCCAATTTATTATAATAAACAAAGTAGAACTTAACCTGAAGTTACAGTTTAAACCTGAAACAGAAAATTTCCAATTTATGCTGAAAAACAAAGTGCAACTGTTAACATGAATTCAGAGTTCAAACTGTTACATGAATTTACAGTTTAAATTTGAAACAGAAAATTTTTAATTTATGGTGATGAACAAAGTGAAACTGTTAACCTGGAGCCGCAGTTTAAACCTGAAACAGAGAATTCCCAATTTATAGTGATAGGCAAAGTGAAAAGTTAACCTTTATTTACAGTTTAAACCTGAACAAAAGAATCTCGTTTGTGGTTATAAATTAAAGTGGAACTGTGGACCTGAATTTACAGCTTGTACCTGAAACAAAAATCCCAATTTATGGCGATGAACAAAATCAGACGGTTGACATGAATTTACAGTTTAGACCTGAAACAGAAAATATCCATTTTATGGTGAAAAACAAAGTGAAGCTGTGAACATGAATTTAGGGTTTAAACCTGAAACAGAAAATTTCCAATTTATGGTGATAAAAGGCAATGAAATGGTTGACCTGAATCTACCGCTTAAACCTGAAATATAAAATCATAATTTATGGTGATAAACAAAGTGTAACGGTTAAAATAAATTTAGAGTTTAAATCTTTCTTATTAGTATGGCGCTAAACAAAGCGGACTATTAAGCTATTTTACAGTTTAAACCTGAAACAGAAGATTTATATTTTGTGGTGAAACTGATAACCTGAAATTGTAGTTTAAACCTGGCAAACAGATTCCTCATTTATGGTGATAAACAAAGTAAAACTGTTGACCTAAATTTACAGTTTAAAACTGAAACGCACTAAAACTAGGTATAGCTTAGTAAAAAATAAACTAAACACTTTTACTGAAACTTCTTCAATCATGGTGATAGACAAAGTGAACTATAAACAGAAAAATTCCTTATTTATGGTGATTACCAAAGTGAAATTGTTTACCTAATTTAAAGATTAAGCATGAAATTTCTGTATTAATGGTAAGTATAGTGTAAAAGAAAATAAATAATATGCTTCCTAATTAATGGCAATGAAGAAAATATACCTATTGACGTGAATTTACAGCTTAAAGTGAAATCCTTAACCTGAATTTACAGTTTAAACTAGAAACAGAAAGTTTCCAATTTATGCTGATGAACAAAGTGAAACTGTTAATCTGAAGTTACAGTTTAAAACTGAAACAGAAAATTCCCAGTTTATAGTGACATATATTAACCTTTATTTACAGTTTATACCTGAACAAGAAAATTTTCTCATTTATGGTAATAAATTAAAGTGGAACTGTGGACCTGAATTTACAGTTTGAACCTGAAACAAAAAATCCCAATTTATGGTGATAAATAAAGTGAAACTGCTAACACGAGTTTACAGTATAGACCTGAAGCGGGAAATTTCCAATTTATGCTGATATACAAAACGAAACTGTTAACCTGAATTTAAGTTTAAATCGGAAACAAAAATTCCGAACTTATAGTGATAAACAAAGTGTTAACCTGAACCTAGAGTTCAAACTTGAACCAGAAAATCCCAATTTATGACGCTAAGCAAGGTAAGACTATTAAACTATATCTACAGTTTAAACCCGAAACAGAAAAATTATACACTTATTGAGATAAACAAAGTAAAATTGTTACATGAATTTACAGTTTAGACCTGAAATACAGAATTTCTAATTAAAGTAATAAACAAAGTGAAACTATTAACCTGAATTTACAGTTTACACGTTAAATAGGATAACTTCTCATTTGCGGTGATGAACCAAAGTGAAATCACTTACCTGAATTTACTGTTTAAACTTAAAGCAGAAACTTTCCAATTTATGATGATGAACAAAGTAAAACAGTTAATCTGAAGTTACAGTTTGAAACTGAAATAGTAAATTCCCTATTTATAGTGATAAGAAGTGTAAATGTTAACCTATATTTACAGTTTAAACCTGAACAAAAAAATCTCATTTGTGGTGATAAATTAAAGTGAATTTACAGTTTGTACCTGGAACAAAAATCCCAATTTATGGTGATAAAAAAGTAAGACCGTTAACATGAATTTACAGTTTAAACCCGAAACAGAAAATTTCCAATTTACGCTGAAAACAAAGTGAAACTGTTAACATGAATTCTGAGTTCAAACTGTTACATGCATTTACAGTTTAAATCTGAAACAGAAAGTTTTCTATGTACGGTGATGAACAACGTGAAACTGTTAACCTGAAGTTACAGTTTAAACCTGAAAGAGAACATTTCTGATATATAGTGATAGGCAAAGTGAAAATGTGAAACTTTTATTTACAGTCTAAGCCTGAACAAAAAAATCTTATTTATGGTGATAAATTAAAGTAGAACTGTGAACCTGAATTTTCAGTTTGTACCTGGAACAAAAATCCCAATTTATGGTGATAAACAACGACTGTTAACATGAATTTACAGCTTAGACCTTAAACAAAAAATTTCCAAGTTACGCTGAAAAACAAACTGAAACTGTTAATATGAATGCAGAGTTCAAACCTGAAATAGAAAATTGAAAATGAAACTGTTGAATTGAATAAACAGTTTAAACCTGAAACAAAAAATTCTAATTTATGGCGATAAACAAAGTAAAAGTTAACGTGAACTCATAGTTTAACCCTGTAACAGAAAATCCCAATTTATGGCGCTAAACAAAGTGAGACTATTAACCTTTATTTACAGTTTAAACCCGAAACAGAAAAATTTTTCACTTATGGTGTTAAAGAAAGAGAAACTGTTACATGAATTTACAGTACAAATCTGAAACAGAAAGTTTCCAATTAATGGTGATGAACAAAGAAAAATTGTTAACTTGAAGTTGCAGTTTAAACCTGAAACAAAAAATCCTAATTTATGCTGATAAACAAAGTGTAAATGGGCAAAGTGAAAATGTTAACTTTTATTTACAGTTTAAACCTATACCGCAATTTATGGTGATGTACAAACTGAGACTGTTAACATGAATTTACAGTTTAGACCTGAAACAGAAAATTTCTATTTTATGGTGAAAAACAAAGCGAAACTGTTAAAATTAATTTAGAGTTCAAACCTGAAACAGACAATTTCCAATTTATGGTGATAAAACACAATAAAACTGTTGATCTGAATATACAGTTTAAACCGAAACAGAACATCCTAATTTATGGCGATAAACAAAGTGTAAATTGGGAATTTAAACCTGGAACAGAAAATTCTCAATTTATAGTGATAGGAAAGTGAAAATGTTATTTATTTACAGTTTAAAACTAAACAAAAAAAAATTTATTTGTGGTGAAAAATTAAAGTGGAACTGTGGATCTGAATTTACAGTTTGTACCGCAACTTATGGTGATGTACAAAGTGAACCTGTTAACATGAATTTACAATTTACACCTGAAACAGAAAATTTCCATTCTATGGTGAAAAACAAAGTGAAACTGTTAAAATTAATTTAGAGTTTAAACCCAAAACAGAAAATTTCCAATTTATGGTGATAAAATGCAATGAAACTGTTGACCTGAATATACAGTTTAAACCTGAAACAGAAAATCTCAATTTTTGACGTCAAACAAACTGAGACTATTAACCTATATTTACAGTTTAAACCCGAAACAGAAATATTCTTTACTTATGGTGATAAACAAAGTAAAACTATAACATGAATTTACAGTTTAGACTTTAAACGGCCAATTTAAAGTGATAAACAAAGTGGAAATGTTAGCCTGAATTTACAGCATACACGTAAAATAGGAATATACCTTTTTTACGGTGAAACAACAAAGTGAAATGGATAATCTGAATTTACAGTTTAAATCAAAAGCAGAGAACTTTTAATCTATGGTTATGAACAAAGTGAAACTTTTAACCTGAAGTTACAGTTCAAACCTGAAGGAGAAAATTCCTAATCTATAGTGCTACGCAAAGTTTAATCCTAAACCAGAAGAATTTCTCATTTATAGTAATAAATTAAAGTGGTACTGTAGACCTGAATTTATAGTTTGTTCCAACAAGAAAATTCCATTTTATTGTGATAAACAAAGCGAAACTGTTAACATGAATTTACAGTTTAGACCTGAAATATAAAATTTCCAATTTATGTTGAAAAACAAATTGAAACTATTAACCTTTATTTATAGTTTAAGTCTGAAACAGAAAATTGCCAATTTATTGTGATAAAATAAAACGAAATTGTTGACCTGAATTTACAGTTTGAACCTGAAACAGAAAATAACAATTTATGATGATAAACAAAGTGAAACTGTTAACCTTTATTTATATTTGAAACCCGAAACAGAAAATTGCAAATTTATTGTGATTAAATAAATTGAAACTGTTGGCCTGAATTTACAGTTTGAATCTGAAACAGAAAATCCTAATTTATGGTGATAAACAAAGTGAAACTGTTAACATAAGCTTACAGTTTAGGCCTGATGCATAAAATTTCCAATTTATGTTGAAAAACAAAGTGAAACTATTAACCTTTATTTACAGTTTAAATCTGAAACAGAAAATTGCCAATTTATTGTGATAAAATAAAATGAAACTGTTGACATGAATTTACAGTTTAAACCAATAAGAAATTTCAATTTATGGTGATAAACAAAGTGAAACTGTTAACCTTTATTTACAGTTAAAACCCGAAACAGAAAATTGTCAATTTGTCGCGATAAAATAAAATAAAACTATTGACCTGAATTTACAGTTTGAACCTGAAAAAGAAAATAACAATTTATGGTGATAAACAAAATGAAGTTGTTAACCATTATTTACATTTGAAACCCGAAACAGAAAATTGCCAATTTATTGTGATAAAATAAAATGAAACTATTGACCTGAATTTACAGTTTGAACCTGAAACAGAAAATCCTAATTTATGGTGATAAACAAAGTGAAACTTTTAACGTGAATTTACAGTTTAGGCCTGAAGCATAAAATTTCCAATTTATGTTGAAAAAGAAAGTGAAACTATTAACCTTTATTTACAGTTTAAATCTGAAACAGAAAATTGCCAATTTATTGTGATAAAATAAAATGAAACTGTTGACATGAATTTACAGTTTAAACCAATAAGAAATCTCAATTTATGGTGATAAACAAAGTGAAACTGTTAGCTTTTATTTACAGTTAAAACTTGAAACAGAAAATTGCCAATTTATTGTGATAAAATAAAAGGAAATTGTTGATCTGAATTTACAGTTTGAACTGGAAATAGTAAATCCTAATTTTGGTGATAAACAAAGTGAATCTGCTATACTTAACATGAATTTACAGTTTAGACCTGAAACATAAAATTTCCAATTTATGTTGAAAACAAAGTGAAACTATTAACCTATATTTACAGTTTAAACCCTATACAGAAAATTTGCCAATTTATTGTGATAAAATAAAATGAAAACTGTTGACCTGAATTTACAGTTTGAACCAACAAAAAAATCTCAATTTATGGTGATAAACAAAGTGAAGCTGTAGACATGAATTTACAGTTTAGACCTGAAACATAAAATTTTCAATTTATGTTGGAAAATAAAGCGAAACTACTAACTTTTATTTACAATTTAAACCCGAAACAGAAAATTTGCCAATTTATTGTGATAAAATAGAATGAAACTGTTGACCTGACAGTTTACAGTTTGAACCACTAGAAAATTCTAATTTATGGTGATAAACAAATGAAACTGTTAACCTGAATTTACAGTTTGAATTGAAACATAAAATTTCCAATTTATGTTGAAAACAAAGTGAAACCTATTGACCTGTAATTTACAGTTTAAACCCGAAACAGAAAATTGCCAATTTATTGTGATTAAATAAAACGAAATTGTTGACCTGAATTTACAGTTTGAGACCTGAAACAGAAAATAACAATTTATGATGATAAACAAAGTGAAACTGTTAACCTTATTTATATTTGAAACCCGAAACAGAAAATTGCAATTTATTGTGATAGAACAAAATGAAACTGTTGACCTGAATTTACAGTTTGAACTTGAAACAAAAAATCCCAATTTATGGCGATGAACCAAGTGAAACTGCTTAACATGAATTTACAGTTTAGACCTGGAACATAAAATTTCCTATTTTTGTTGAAAAACAAAGTGAAACTATTAACCTTTATCTATAGTTTAAATCTGAAACAGAAAATTGCCAATTTATTGCGATAAAATAAAATGAAACTGTTGACATGAATTTACAGTTTAAACCAATAGGAAATCCCAATTTATGGATATTAACAAAGTGAAACTGTTAGCCTTTATTTACAGTTAAAACCCAAAACAAAAAATTGCCAATTTGTCGTGATAAAATAAAATAAAACTATTGACCTGAATTTACAGTTTGAACCTGAAAAAGAAAATAACAATTTATGGTGATAAACAAAGTAAACCTGTTAACCATTATTTACATTTGAAACCCGAAACAGAAAATTGCCAATTTATTGTGATAAAATAAAACGAAACTATTGACCTGAATTTACAGTTTGAACCTGAAACAGAAAATCCTAATTTATGGTGATAAACAAAGTGAAACTGTTAACATGAATTTACAGTTTAGGCCCGAAGCATAAAATTTCCAATTTATGTTGAAAAAGAAAGTGAAACTATTAACCTTTATTTACAGTTTAAATCTGAAACAGAAAATTGCCAATTTATTGTTATAAAATAAAATGAAACTGTTGACATGAATTTACAGTTTAAACCAAGCAGAAATCCCAATTTATGGTGATAAACAAAGTGAAACTGTTAGCCTTTAAAACTTGAAACAGAAAATTGCCAATTTATTGTGATAAAATAAAATGAAATTGATCTGAATTTACAGTTTGAACCGGAAATAGTAAATCCTAATTTTTGGTGATAAACAAAGTGAATCTGCTATACTTAACATGAATTTACAGTTTAGACCTGAAACATAAAATTTCCAATTTATGTTGTAAAACAAAGTGAAACTATTAACCTATATTTACAGTTTAAACCCTATACACAAATTTGACAATTTATTGTGATAAAATAAAATGAAAATGTTGACCTGAATTTACAGTTTGAACCAACAAAGAATTCCCAATTTATAGTGATAAACAAAGTGAATCTGTTTACATAAATTTATAGTTTAGACCCGAAACATAAAATTTTCAATTTATGTTGGAAATAAAGCGAAACTACTAACTTTTATTTACAATTTAAACCCGAAACAGAAAATTTGCCAATTTATTGTGATAAAATAGAATGAAACTGTTGACCTGAATTTACAGTTTGAAGCCAACTAGAAAATTCTAATTTATGGTGATAAACAAAGTGAAACTGTTAACATGAATTTACAGTTTGGAATTGAAACATAAAATTTCCAATTTATGTTGAAAAACAAAGTGAACCTATTGACCTTTATTGACAGTTTAAACCCGAAACAGAAAATTGCCAATTTATGTGATAATATAAGATGAAACTGTTGACCTGAATTTACAGTTTGAACCTGAAGACAGAAAATCCTAATTTATGGTGATAAGCTGTTAAACTAAATTTATAGTTTAAATCTGAAACAAAAAAATCCCAATTTATGGCGCTAAACAAAATGAGATTAATAACCTATACTTACAGTTTAAACCTGATTTTTTTTTTATTAAAAAAGTACAATTAAAAATAATGTGATCCAATACGCTGGTTTTTATAGGGCGTATAAGGTTTTACAAAATTCCTCCCTTAATCCCAGTGAATTTACCCACTTGTTTTGATGTGATAAACACAACCATAATCACGGTATCTTCGATAGAGCTTTTTGTAAATATAGAAAAATGACAGGCGATACCGAATGACATAACCTATTAAAAAAGTAGTAAATAATGTGCGTATAACTAAAATTATTGGACGTTAAAGAAGTAGAATAATGTTAAGGTTTTATTAATAGTCACAAGTTGCGCAGCTACGGTAACCTACACGAAAAAATGCAAAAACAACTTCTAAACCACCATAAAAATTTTCTACATTTAGTTTCTTATATTTTTATGCATGACCTTGCCATTTAATGGCCCCGGAATAATTCACATGCTAGAACTTTTGCTTTTAATATAGGATTACTTACGTTAGGTAAATGAGAAAAAAACGCGTTTGTTTATTACAAAATGTGACACACATACAGTCTCCAGCCAAGATTTCCTTCCAAAATGAACGCTTTACCTCGCATTACACAAAATCAAGATCTCCTATCATTTACATATTGATTACCTAAGAAATACACTCGATCACCAAATCCTAGCGCAATTAATAACCCTCAAGGTTTCGGCTGCAAGATCTGCAGGTTGTTGAAGGTTTCTGGTATTTCCACGAACGTCTTCGGTAAGGTGTACGTCACCCACGCGGAGCTAATAATTAAGTTATGATTGGAGTAGTGTTACAAAAAACGGCCTAGAAAAAGCGCGCAATCTGGAGATAATCATTGCGGAATTACAAATCGATCAAAATAAAGATGTAATTTAACAGTGAGCGATTGAGTCGCGATTTTAGTAAACCTCGTTGTTTGTTTCAGGTAACCCCTGTCTGATGAACGGCAAACGGCAATGGGGTTGTACAAGCAGTATCTGAGGATCGGGCAGAATGCAAGGGGGAATCTTTTTGGAATATCTGGGAGAAATGGTGCTTCAAATACAACAGCGCTGCAGATGCTGGTATCTAAGCAAGGAAAATTTAAAAGTGGTGAGTACTTGGGATTGGTGAAACTTTGGCAATTTCATATCAAAAGCAGAAACACAGATTGTTTTCGGAGGGCATGAAACAGTAATCTTAGGATAGTTGGATCGAATAAATCTCATTCTTAGAAAAATAATTCTAGTTCGCCAATCGTAACTCTCGGTACAAAGATTATTCTAATACGCATTCCAACGAACCCGGTGAACAGTCCAAAATTTTACAATCCTGAAAATTAGCGTCGAACTCAAAACTGTAATTAACGCAGTTTACCGACTAGCACACGCGGCTGGAATGGTAAACACAAATTCAAAATATTATATAGCTAAATCAGATCATAAACTACTTTTGATTAATAAATTCAGTAATAAATAATAATTTTGATTCAAATACAATTATTTGCATCCACTAAAATGTCCTAAAACATAAGTTTGTTTAACAATATGAAATTTCCAAGCACTATACGACGTCAAATTTTCTTTTTTTCTGCCAAACCCCATAGTTATGGCGCTGCAGCGTTTGAAAGTGTCTGTTATTACAGCTTTCAACCGGTCCAACTTTTAACGCACAAACTTGTTTCTATATCTATGACAGAAAGTGATTGGTTGCACAGATCTTTTTCTGGGAAGTTTTCTGTAATTTGATCTGCTTTCTCTCATAGCTATAAAATCTTTGAAAATATCAGTTGTTACATCTTTCGGCAGGTTCCTTTTCAACTGCCCAAACTAGATTCCATTTCTTAGGAAGCTTTGTAGATCCCGATCAGATGTTTCTTGAAAATTTTCCTTAAATTTGGTTCACCATCATATTCTTTTCTTATACTTTTAGTTATTATATAGAAGCGTTTGAAAAGGTCAGTTATTGCAGTTACCGACCGGTCCCGCTTCTTACGTCCAAACCTGACTGTTTGTTTGGGATAGCAAATTTTGATAGTATGTACAGGTTTTTTTCTGAGAGGTTTTTTGATCAGCTTTCGTTTTTTGCAAAATCCCATAGTTATAAATCGTTTGATAATATCAGTCGTTACAGCTTCTGACCGGTACAGTTTTTACTGCTAAAAATTGACTCCATAACCTCGGAAGTTTTGCAGATCCGGATCGAATACACAGGATGGTTGTCGCAAATTTTTCTTTAATTTGTTTCGGCATCATTTTTTCCCTTAAATTTCGTAGTTATTATGTTGCAGCTTTTGCAAAACTCAGTTGTTACAGTTTTCGGCCGGTTCCGTATCTTCTGCTCAAACTTGACTCCATTTCTTCGGTAGTTTTGCAGATCCGGATCGAATGCACAGGATGCTTCTTAAAAAATTTTTCTTTAATTTGTTTTGGCATCATTTTTTCCCTTAAACTTCGTAGCTATTATGTTGAAGCGTTTGAAAAGCTCAGTTGTTACAATTTTCGGCCTTTTACGTTTCTACTGCTCAAACTTGACTCCATATCTTTGGAAGCTTTGCAGGTCCGGATCGCATGCACAGGATGGTTCTTAAAAATTTTTCTATAATTTGTTTCGGCATTATTTTTTCCATTATGTTGCAGGGTTTGAAAAGCTCAGTTGTTACAGTTTTCGGCCGGTTCCGTTTCTACTGCTGAAACTTGATCCATATTTTCGGAAGCCAGATCGGATGCACAGATGTTTCTTAATTTCTTTTTAATTTGTTTCGGCATTATTTTTTCTTTAAGCTTCGTAGTTATTATGTTGCAACATTTGAAGAGCTCAGTTTTTACAGTTTTCAGCCGGTTTCGTTTCTATTGTTTACTGGACTCCATATCTTCGCAAGCTTTGCAGATCCGGATTGAAAGCATAAGATGTTTCTTAAAAATTTTTCTTTAATTTGTTTCGGCATCATTTTTTCCTTAAACTTTGTAGTTATTATGTTGCAGTGTTTGAAAAGTTCAATTGTTACAGTTTTCGGCCGGTTCTGTTTCTACTTTTCAAACTTGATTCCATATCTTCGGAAGCTTTGAAGATCCGGATTGAATGCACAGGATCCTTTTCAAAAATTTTTCTTTAATTTGTTTCGGCATCATTTTTTTTCTTAAACTTCGTAGTTATTATGTTGAAGCGTTTGAAAAGCTCAGTTGTTACAGTTTTGGCCGGTTCCGTTTTTATTGCTCAAACTTGACTCCACTTCTTCGGAAGCCTTGCAGATCCGTATCTAATGCGCAGGATGTTTCTTAAAAATTTTTCTGTTATTTGTTTCGGCATCATTTTTTCTTTTAAATTTCGTAGTTATTATGTTGAAGCGTTTGAAAAGCTTAGTTGTTACAGTTTTCGGCCGGTTCCGTTTCTATTGCGCAAACTTGTCTCATTTTTTCGGAAACTTTGCAGATTCGGATAGGATGCGCAGATGCTTCTCGCGAATTTTTCTTTAATTTGTTTCGCCATCATTTTTTCTTAAATTCCGCAGTTAGTATGTTGAAGCGATGGAAAAGGTCAGTTGTTTTAGCTTTCGATCGGACCTTTTCTTACGTTAAAACCTAACTTCTTCGGGAGCTAAGCAGATTTTGATAGGATGCACAGGGGTTTTTTCGGGAAGTTTCTTAAATTTGATCCGCTTTTGTTTTCTGCAAAATCCCGTAGTTATGAAGCGTTTGAAAATGCCAGTTGTTACAGCTTTCGACCGGTACCGCTTCTACTGCTCAAACTTAATTTTATTTTTTCGAAAGCTTAACAGAACCGGATGGGATACACAGGATGTTTCTCGAAAAATTTTCTTTAATTTGGGTCGCTATCATTTTTTATTAAACTCCGTAGTTATTATGTTGAAGCGTTTGATTAGGTTAGTTGTTATAGGTTCCGGCCCGTCGCGCATCTACCATCCAAATCTGACAATTTCTTCGGGTGCTAAGCTGATTGTAATCGGATGCATCGGGTTTTTAGGGAATTTTCCATAGCTTGATTCGCCATCATCTATTGCTAAAACCATTTGAAAAAACAATTGTATCGGCTTCTGACCGTTCCCACCTTCAACGCACAAACCGGATTCTATACCTTCAGAAGCTTTGCAAAGGTGATTGGATGCACAGATTTTTTTTCGGTACGTTTAATTTAATTTGATCCGCTTTTGTTTTTTGCAAAATCCGTAGTTATAAATGTTCCAGCGTTTGAAAAGCTCAGTTCCGGCCGGTTCAGTGTCTACTGCTCAAACTTGACTGCATATCTTCGGACGCTTTCTAGGTCCGGACCGGATGCACAGGATGCTTATCGCAAATTTTTATTTAATTGGTTTCGGCATCATTTTTTCCCTTAAACTTCGTAGTTATTATGTTAAAGCGTTTAAAAAGCTCAGTTGTTACAGTTTTCGGTCGGTTCCGTTTCTACTGCTCAAACGTGACACCATTTCTTCGGAAGCTTTGCAGATCCTGATCGAATGCACAGATATTTTTCAAAAATTGTTCTTTAATTTGTTTCGGTATCGTTTTTTTCTTTAAACTTCGTAGTTATTATGTTGTAGCGTTAGAAAAGCGCAGTTGTTACCGTTTTCGGCCGGTTCCGTTTCTACTGCTCAAACTTGACTCCCCATTTCTACGGAAGCTTTGCAGATTCGGATCGGATGCACAGATGATTCTCAAAAATTTTTCTTTAATTTGTTTCGGTATCATTTTTTTCCTTAAACTTCGTAGTTATTATGTTGAAGCGTTTCAAAAGCTCAGTTGTTACAGTTTTGGACCGGTACAGTTTCTACTGCTCAAACTTGACTGCATACCTTCGGAAGCTTTGCGGATCCGGATCGGATGCGCATATGTTTCTCAAATTTTTTTTTAATTTGTTTCGGTATCATTTTTTCCCTCAAACTTTGTAGTTATTATGTTGCAGCGTTTATAAAGCTTTGTTCTTACAGTTGTTGTCCGGTTTCGCTCCTACTACACAAACTTGACTCCATGTCTTCGGAGGCTTTGCATGTCCGGATCGGATGCACAAGATGTTTCTCGAAAATTTATCAGCTTTCGACAAGTCCTACTTTTAACGCATAAACCGAATTTTGTATCTTCGGTAGCTTTGCAATCGTGATTGGTTGCACAGGTTTTTTCGGTAAGTTTTTTTTTAATTTGATCCGTTTTTGCATTTGCAAAATCCCGTAGTTATTAAGCGTTTAAAAATATAAGTTGGTACAGCTTCCGACCGGTATCAATTCTACTGCTCAAACTTGACTTAATTTCTTCGGAAGATTTCCAGAACCGGTTCGGATGCACAGCATGTTTCCCGAAAATTTTTCCAATCGGTTCCGTTTCTACCGCCTAAACATGATTCTATTTTTTCGGAAGCTTTGCAGATTGTGATCAACCGAAAAGAACTTTTTTTTGAAACTTTCTTTAATTTTGGGTCGTCGTCATTTTACGCTAAAACACTCCTAAAAAGGTCCGTTACACCAGCTTCCGACGGGTCCCGCCTCTACCGCCGAAACCTATTTCTATTTTTTTGGAAGCATTGCAAATTCTGATCGGATGCACAGGATTTTCTCGAGCTTTTTTTTTCATTTGATTTGCATTCATCTTTTACCAAATTCCATTGTTATGATGCGTTAAAACAGGTCAGGTATTATAGCTTTCAACCGGTTCCGCTTCTGCCGTCGAAACCTGATCCTATTTCTTCAAAAGCTCTGCAGATTGTTATCAGTTGCACAGGATTTTCCTCGGATATTTTTCTTTAATTTAGTACTGTCAATTTTTTGCCAAATCCCGTAGTTATGAAACGTTTGAAAATGTCGTTCTGTACAGTCTCCAATAAGTCCCATATCTATTCTTTGGAAGCTTTGCAGATCGTGATAGCATGCACAAGATCTTTTCGGGAAATCTCTTTAAATTTGATTTGTCATCATTTTTGGCTGGAACTTGTAGGAATCAAAGGTTTGAAGAAGTCAGTGGTAAATTTCGGGCGGTCCCCCTTCTACTGTCCAATTTATTCGGAAGCTTTGCAGATCGTAATCGTATGTACAGGACTTTTCTCAATCATTTTCTCCCATTATTTTTACTAACACATGTACTTATGATATTGAAGCATCTGAAAATAGCAGTTACTACAGATTTCGATCGGTCCGCATCTACCGCACAAAACCCGATCTGATTTCGGAAGTTTTGCAAAACATGATAGGATGCACTGGATTTTTTTCGGGAAATTTTTCTTTAGTTTGTCCGACTTAATTCGGTAGTTTCGAAGCGTTTGAAAATGTCAGTTATTCTAGCTTACGACCGGTGCTGCATCTATCGTCCAAACGTAACTTTCTACCTTCGGAATAGTTGCAGATTAGGATCGGATACCCAGGAATTTCTTCGGGAAATTCTTCTTTAATTTGAGCCACTTTTATTTTTTGCCAAATCGTACCTATGAAGCGTTTGAAATATCAGTCGCTACAGCTTCTGGCTGGTCAACCGTTTACGCCTATTTCTTAGGGAATTTTGCATCTCGCGAAGAAGGAAACGCACCAAGCAATTCCCATCTAACAAATGTTCTTTTAGATGTTTGGACATGGTCTAGTTTTACTTTGCGGCCACCGAAGATGGCGGGCTTTTGATACACAGTTGAAGGACGATATGAACCAACTTTGATGTCTGCGCTAAATTATTCAATATCTCTACTATTGCGCATATCATCCGCATACCTGACCCGAAAATGTAGAAATTGCAAAGAACCCCAATTAAGAATTTTTCGTTACGGATTTTAGGTCATATTTGTTCGAATAAACACAGTTTTGATATTGATCGTCTACTAAAAGTTGCTATAGAAAAAAAATCGAGATAAAAACGGTTATAAATGGAAACTTGCTTAAATTAAATTTGGTGTCTTTTATTGATCAATAAATCTTCAGAAGACTAATTCTTCCTTTAAAAAAGTAGTTTCTATCTCTTGACTTAAAAGTAGTTTATTTCTACTGGTAGTTAAATCGCTCAGGCATCAAATTCCATAATTACCAATTACGTACATAACCAAAACTTTGGGTAATGAAACACCTCAAGGTGATGCGGTTACCTAAAAACAGGATTTTTTACTAAATTCATTTCTAGATTTATATTTTAGATTAAATCCACGTCTATAATTTTATAGTTTATAATAAATCACTGACAGCAAATGAACAATTTAAAAGCCATTAAGTGTTTTTATTGAAATAGTGAATGAGTGAGCCATAAAAATTAGTTAATTTGTCCGAAGAGATAGAAAAAGTAGCAGTATGCCACGGCCATCTTGTAAATTCTTTATTTCTACTCCGCAAGCTCAAATATATGTGCACTTCAGAGGAATTGGACCGTTTCGAGCGTTGGATGAGAAACCAAGGGAAGTTATTAAGTTTAATTGTTCAATTTTTAAGTGAACTTTAACCTTAATTTCCACATGAGAAGTTACCAGTTGTGAAACTTGAAGATTTAAATGGGTGTGAGCTTAGCAGCCAACTCTCTCAGTAATAAATTCCGGTTCGTAAAACATACCTACATAAGGTAAAGAGAGAGTGGGGCAAAACCGACCTGCTAAGCTTTGGATATTTAAAAAAAAAATTTTTTTTTAGGTATTTCTTTATAAAAATGTGTCATATATTAACGAAGTACTGAATTTAGTATACACGACAAAACATCTCTTAATTTCGCATTTAAATAATACGTTCTTTGCAAAATTTGGTGGGGTTTTGACACTTTAGAATATAATTCTGGCGACTTTTAATATTAGTACACTTTACTTAACCTATTGCATAATACCTTAAGATAATACAAAATGCCCATTTCCTCTTATCAGGACACGTTTTTTGTCAAAACAATAACTACAAAGTATTAATACGCATTAGTTAATCCATTGCATAATACCTTAAGATAATAATTAAAGCCCATTTCCTCGTATCAGGACACGTTTTTTGTCAAAAACAATGACTATTAATTGAGTTTTTAATACAGTTAATCAAAATTGTTGTTTTGTGAATAAATAACGCAATTTAATGATTATCTAAATATGAAAGTTTTAAAAATGAGACAATAAAGTGTTCAGATCTCCTAGTTTACAAGTAACCTATAAAAATTTTTTTCCTAATTAGTCCTATATAAGGAGATTTTTACTAATTTATTTAATATTTATTTTTGATTCACATTTTAGATTAAAACCACGTCTATAATTCTATAATTTATAATAAATCTGCGAGGTCAAATGAATAATTTAATAGCTATTAAGTATTTTTCATACAAATGCGCCAGGTTGAGCGGTAAAAATTAGCTAATTTGTCTGAAGAGGTAGAAGACGTAGCAGTATGATGTTAAGTTCAATTGTTCAATGTTTAAGCAAACTTTAACCTCAATTCCGCATAAAAATCACCAATTGTAAAACCTGAGGAATTTATTGTGCGTGAACTTAGCAACAAACGCTCTCAGCTACGAATTACGTTTCGTAAAACCAATACCTGGGTACGGTAGTAGGAGAGACTGGGGCAAAACCAACCTGCTAAGCTTTGAACATTAACAAAAAGCTGTTTTTTGATATTTCTTTATAAAAATGTGACATACATTAACGAAGCACTGAATTTGGTATACAAAGAGTACTTAGTTTAGTTGAATATAAAAAATTTTCGTCGCAGTCTTCAGAATCTCGGTCTAGCCCGATAGGTGGGGTAAAACGACAAGCGTATAAATGCTATATAAGAATTTGATTATTAGGTTTTTGGTGAATGTCAAAGAAACACACGCGCACATACCTGTAAGGGTGAATTAAATATTAATTTTTAATAAAATGAGCAAAAATATGCCTAGTAGTACTAGTCTATGTAACATTTGAAAAGCAAGAATCACAAACAAAGTGGTTTAACTTCTTCCTTGGAATTGGTGCACGTTTCGGGGCCCAGCCGCGGTTAGAGATGCACTATATCCTCCCCTCTTTGTTTTTGAGTTTGTATACAAGTCATTGCAAAAATACTCACATTTGTATCGTCTCCATTTTTATAGTTTTTGCCTTACCGATATGCAGTCCTTTCTTCTTCTTCTTTACTAACTTTTTTATATCACAAGCAAGCTTCCTTTTCAGGCAATTTTTTTTTTTGATAATTTCTTGCCCTAGGATCCTTTTCTGGCATCTTTAGCTTTTTGTCATCATCTTTCTTCTTGATTTCCAATTCTAATTCTTTTTCGCAAGCTGAAGAAGTCAGAATAACAGTTTTTCCCTTCGTATTGTCATTGTTCTTTTTTTGTTTGCGTTCCACTTTTTTAGCAGAGGCAGCAACATTTTAGGAGAAATCATAAACGTAGACTGCTTTCCTGAAGTTGGTATTAAATGCTTTGTTGTCGTTACAGAAGTGGAGTGCAGGGCTTGGCAACTAGTACTGGTTGAAGTGCAGGTCCAGAACTAGAAGACTAGAACTGTGCAGCTATTTTTGGTTGCAATGCAGGTTCACAAGAAGAGAAGTGGAACAGCCTCCTGTAGGATGATAGGTTCTGATTTGAAAGGATATGGCTTAGCAGCTGCTACTGGTTGAAGTGCAGATCCTGAACCGGAAGACTGGGACCCTTCAGCTTCTCTAAGTTGGAATGCAGATCCACAAGTGGAGAGTTTGAGATCGGCAGTAATCTTCGAGATGATTTTAGGTCCTTAACTAGAAGGCTATGACTTTACAGCTAGTTCTGATTGAAGTCTTGTACTTTGCAGCTGCTATTCGTTGGAATGCTGGTCCACAGGTGAAGAGCTGGAGCTAGACAGCGTCCTCTGAGATGATGTTAAATCCTGAACAGAAAAGCCGTGGCTCAGCAGCTTCTTCTGGCAGAAGTGCAGATCATAAACTAGAAAACTGAGACTTTGAAGCTGCTATTGGTTGGAAAAAAAACATAAGTCGAGAGCCCTAGGTCGGCAGCGTCCTTTGAGATGATATTAGGTCCCAAACTGTCAACTGGTTGAAGTGCAGGTACAGAACTGGACGACTGGAACCCTGTAGCTGCTATTGATTGAAAGGAAGGAACAAAGGTGGAAAGCTGGAGGTTGGCCGCGTCCTCTGAAATGATGTTAAGTCCTAAACAAGAAGACTGTGACTCAACAGCCGGTTCCGGTTAAAGTGCAGATCTATAAGTGGAACACTGGTACTATGCAGCTGTCATTGGTTGGAATGCTGGTCCACAAGTGGGGAGCTGGAACTCGACAGCTTTCTCTGAGATGTTAGATCTGAACTGAAAGACTGTGGCTGAGCAACTTCTTCTAGTTCAAGTGCAGTTCCTTCTAGTTGACGTACAGATTCAAAACTGTAAGACTAGGACTCTGCAGCTGTGGTTGATTGAAATAAAAGAACACAAGTCAAGAGCTATTTATCGGCAGCGTCTCAAACTGGAAGGTTATAACTGAGCAGCTGCTGCTGGTTGAAGTGCGGGTACAGAACTGGACAGCTGCTATTGGTTGAAATTCATATCTACAAGTGAAGAGCTGGAGTTCGGTAGCGTCCTCTCAGATGATGTTACGTCCTGAACTGGAAGGCTGTGGCTCAGCGGCTGCTTCTAATTGTAGTGGAGGTCCAGAACTTGGATGACTGAAACTTTGCAGCTGCTATTGGTTGAAATACAGGTCCACAGGTGGAGAGCTGAAGCTTGGGAGCAACTTTTGAGATGATGTTAGATCCTGAACTGGAAAGTAGTGGCTCAGTAGCTGCATCTAATTGCAGTGGAGGTCCAGAACTTGGATGACTGGTACTCTGCATTTGCTATTCGTTGAAATGTAGGTTTACTAAAAGAAAACTGGAGATCGGCAGCAACGTCTGAGATGATGTTACGCCCTGAACTCCAAGGCTGTACCTCAGCAGATGGTTCCGATTGAATTTCAGGAACAGTAATAAAAACTGGCACTCTGTATCTGCCATTGATTGGATTTCAGGAACACAAGTCGAGAGTTGGAGCTCGGCAGCGCCCTTTAAGACGATGATCGATCAAGGCTGTGGCTCAGAAGCTCCATCTGGTTGAAATACAGATCCCTAATTGGAAGACTGGACTCTGCAGCTGTTATTGGTTCAAATAAAAGAACACAAGTAAAGAGTCATTGGTCGGCAGCGTCCTCTGAGATAATGTTAGGTCCTTAACAGGTCCAGTACTGGAAGACTAGTACTCTGTAGCTGATATTGATTGGAAGAAATGAACGAAAGTAGAGAGGTGGAGTTTGGAAGCGTCCTCTGAGATGCTGGTAAGTCCTGAACTGGAAACTGTGACTCAACAGCTGGTTCTAGTTGAAGTGCAGGTCCAAAACTGGAACACTGGGACTCTGCAGTTGTTTTTGGTTGTAATGCAGGTCCATAAGAGGAGAGCTAGAGCAGCATCCTCTTGGATGATAGGACTGGAAGACAGGGACCCTGCAGCTGCTATAAGTTGAAAGGCAGATCCTTAAGTGAAAAGTTGGGGTTCGACAGCGTCCTATAAAATGATGTTAAATCCTGAACTAAAAAGCTGTGACACAGCAGATGATTCTAATTGAAATTTAGGTCCAGTACTCAAAGACTGGGACTCCACAGCTGCTATGATTGAACTGCAGGAACACAAGTCGAGAGTTGGGGCTCGGCAGCGTTCTTTAAGGCGATGATAGGTCCTGAACCAGAAAACTGTGACCCAGCAGCTGGTTGTGGTTGGAGTAGAGGTTCACTACTGGAACACTGGGACCCTGCAGCTCTATTGGTTGGAATGCTGGTTCACAAGTGGAGAGCTGAAACTCGATATCGTCCTCTAAGGTGATATTAGGCCCTGAACACTGTGGTTTGGCAACTGCTTCTGATTGCAGTGCAGGTCAAGATCTGGACGATAAAGACTCTCCAGTTTGTATTGGTTGAAAGCAGATCCGCAAGTAGGGAGCTGATCTCGACTGCTACTTCTGAGATAATGTTAGGTCATAAACTAAAAAACTGTGGTTCAGCAACTCCTTCTGGTTGAAGTGCAGGTCCAGAAGTAGAAGACTGGGTCTCTGCAGCGCTGTTATTGTTTGGAATAAAATAATACAAGTGGAGAGCTATTGGTCGGCTGCGTAATCTATCGTAGGCCCCGAACTGAAAGGTTGTAACTGAGCTGCTGGTTCTGGTTGTAGTGCAGGAACAGAACTAGACTACTAAGACTCTACAGCTGCTATTGGTCGGAATGCAGGTCTACAAGTGAATAGCTGGAGTTCGGTAGCGTCCTCTAAGATGATATTGGGTCTTGAACTGGTAGGCTGTGGTTCATCAGCTGCTTCTAGTTGAAGTGCAGGAGCAGAAATGGAAGACTGGGACTTTGCAGATGCTATTGGCTGGAATGCAAGAACGCATGTGGAGAGGTGGAGGTCGACAGCAACCTCTGAGACGATGTTAGGTTCTGAAGTGGAAGGCTGTGGTTCAACAGCTGCCTCTAGTTAAAGTACAGATTCAGAACTGGAAGACTGGGACAATGCAGGTCCATAAGAAAAGAGCTGGAGCTCGACAACATCCTCTTGGATGATTGGTCCTGAACTGGAAGGCTGTGACTCAGCAGTTGGTTGTGGTGGAAGTGGAGGTCCAGTACTGGAACACTGGGACTCTGCAGCTCCATTGGTTGAAATGCTAGTCCACAAGTGGAGAGCTGTAGCTCGGCAGCGTCCTCTAAAATAATGTCCTGAACTGGAAAACTCTGGTAAACAACTGCTTCTGGTTGAAGTACCGGTCAAGAACTGGAGGATTGGGTTTCTGCAGCTGCTATTGGTTAGAAAGCAGATCCACAAGTAGAGCTCTGCAGGCCGACAGCGTGCTTTGAGATGATATTAGATCCTGAACTGGAATGCTGTGGCTCAGCAGCTCCTTCTGGTTGAAGTGCAGGTCCAAAACTGTAAGTCTGGAATTTTGCAGCTGCTATTGGTTGGAATAAAACAACACAAGTGGAGAGCTGTAGGCCGGCAGCGTCCTCTGAGATTATGAATTTACATTAACACTACGATAATTTATATAAACAATAATTTATATCCTATCTTTCAAAGCTTCAATCGAATCTCATATCAAAATTTTAATTGGAACTCAATTGCAGAAGCCCTCCGCGGCAATTTCTACTTTATCCAATTGTTCTAGATTATACTAAAACATATCAGAAATTTTGCAACTAACATTCTCGAGATTTTCTATTGTGTTCTAAATAACTCTTAAATACAAAGTCTTTGTTGCCGTCAATCAAATTCATTCAAAGGGGTAGCGCTTCAAAGAGCCATTAGTCATCCTTTGCGCACAAACACCTCGTTTACGTTCTAACATAGTTATTCTGGTCACAGGCAAACCGCTCGGCCTACACTGCCCCATCTTAAAGCTGTTCTACCCCAGGACACTCTATGAACAGCACGTTAAAAGTGCCTGTGGCGGTAAGGACAGTTAAATCCATTTTTGCAATTTCCAAGTTGTTAGAAATAGTTAACACTTTTCATAGCAGGTGTCGTGCCATTTGGTTTATAACCACACTCAAAAATCTGGAACCCGGTTTTCTGGAACATTACCTCAAGCATATTTTGTACCACTCTCAACCCATCCATCCCACAGCCGATTTTGGGTATGACCAACTTCTTGTCTTCAAATTCGATTATCTGGTTTTTGAGGTCCACTCACGCATTCCACAAATCTTAGTAATTTGTTTTTAGACAAGGCTGCTGCTTAGTCATCTAGTAGTAAATGTCCTGATGTCGGTCCATTAGCCGTATAGTCTTTCCAAGCTGTTATTGTTGTCAGCGAAGTTGATCCAGACCGTTCATTTACATTTCCAATGCTCCACCCGAAGGTACTACATTGGCCAGGAGGCGAGTTTTTTGTTGCCTGGAAATTTAGAATTTTGCCGAACCCTTGCCGTTCCAGGCAAGGTAGGGATCTTTAACGTGCATGACAACACTCACACACGGGACCTCCATTTAACCTCTCATCCGAACGAGGGCGTAATATTTGTGAAAAATGCTCACCTGTCATTTTTCAAGCAGTCGGCCGTGTCGGGATTTGAACCCGGGACCTTGGGATCCGTAGTCTTACGCTTACTACATTGATCCACGGCGACGCCAGTTGATCCAGACCGCCAAATTTGTCTAAACACCCGAACAAGTCATCGGAAGATATATCAATGTCTGCCGCTACGCAGGTGCCAAGCAATATTCCGATGGAACATCGAATAGATCACTATCTCTTCCGTGATCCTAAATATAACTTTGCCGGTGCCGCTGTACAGAGACTTGAACCAATCATAGCTCGGTCCAGACCTTCGTTTTCCAGACAAGCGTAAATCTTTGTTCGTTCTACTGCGTGCCGTTTTTCGGCACTATCGGAGTCATCACTATCGTAGGGTACAAACCTGTTAACGCGCACATCTATTGTTCTTCTTTTTGCGAGCTTACAAATCCGATATACCACGTCATTGGTCCTTTTTACAACTTCGTACGGATCCTCCCAGTGTCTTTGTAACTTTGGAGACAATCCACTCCTCCGTCTGTGGTTGTAGAGCCAGACACAATCGTCTTCTTGAAAACCAGACTCCTGCTCCTTGATGCCATTTCTGGTCTTCATTCGATCGCTTGCGATTTGAATATTTTTCCTGTCACTGCATATGTCACATATCTTGCGCTTGAGCTCCTCGACGTAGTTCTCGCCCACAATGTCATCCCCGGGATTACACCCAAACTCAAAACCCCACGGTAGACGCATCTCGTGTTTCCAGCACAGCGCATACAGGTGTCTGCCCAGTACTCTCATGAACCGAAGACCGTTAGGTCAATAAAAAAAGATGTGAATATTGGTCCCAGCCTCTCTGATTTTAGGAAATCATCTTGGAAAGATACGTGTCCAAGAAGCAGTTTATGCGCTATACCATACCATCTGCTTGCTGGTGCAAAGGTGTTGTTGAATTTTTCTCATCCCTAACAACTGACAAACATCTTGAAATAATGCTGACCTAGAATTTCTGCCCTAATCGGCATGCAACTCTATAGGAACTCCAAAATGGCAGAACAATTCCCTTACCGACACGTCAGCGACGGTTACAGCTAGTTGAGTTAGTACGGCATACGCTTCGCTCCACTTCGTAAAATAGTGCATGGCTACCAATATGTACTTATTCTCGATTTCGGTTTCAGGGAATGAACCGGCAATATCGATTGACAATTTCTCAAAGGGGCTCCTCACGTTGTATTGTTTCATTGGAGCTTTACGGTTTGCCGATGGCAAACACTTGCGGTACCACTCTTTTACATCCTTCTTGCAGCCTATCAGTAAAATCTTGCTCTTGCGCGGACTTTCTTCAAAGTCTTCTTAACGCCCAAGTGTCCTCCCGAAGTTTCATTAGGCAGATGTCCTAGGTTCTGAACTGGAAGACTGTGACTCAGCTGCTGGTTCTGGTTAAAAAGCAAGTCTAGAATTGGAAGATTAGAACTCTGCAGCTGCTGTGAAGAGATGGAATTAGGCAGCGTCCTCTGAAATAGTGTTAGGTCTTGAAATGGAAGGCTGTCACTTAACAGATGTTTTTAGTTAAAGTGCAGATCAGAACAGGAAGATTTGAACCATGCAGCTGCTATTCGTTGGAATGCAGGTCCGCATGTAGAGAGCTAGAGATCTGAAGATCGACAGCGTGCTATTAGGATTAGGTCTTGAGCTGAAAGGCTGCGATTGAACAGCTAGTTTTGATTGAAGCGCAGGTTCATTAGTAGGGGTTTGAAGTTCGCAGATACTACTGATTTATCTGTGATATCGCAAGGTGCATACATGTGATGCGCCTTTTGGCTGCACAAAAGTTTTCTTTTTAAAATTAGGAATAGGGGATTTTTAGTCCAAAAAGGGAAAGCTTTCTCTTATTAGTAATTTAATTAAGATTAAAGGATTTTTGGGTTTATGCAACCTGAGGTCGGGAGCGTTTAATTTATAGATGCATTCTCTTAAGCACGCTTTTGCCCCGATTGAAAGAAAGCGTGATTATTGCGCTTAGCCAATGGTGGGACAATTCGTCAACTATTGTACGAAATCAACGCATTAAATGCGAGTGCATGTTTATTGCAGTGGGGTGTACCCGCAAATCTTTACCTTTCTTTAATTGTCTTATTATCGCCTGTTCCAAAACAGTGTAGGTTTCAACGCTTTGCTGAAAGAATCTGGATAACACATGTCACATGTCACCACACGATCTGATCTACATTTAGACGTCAGTGGTGATTTTTGGCTATTAGCAACGAGCGGAGGCACGCCTTGAATATAGCTCTTAGTCGAGGTTATTTTTTAATTGCTTTTGTTGTATGTAAATTCGTAACTGTTTGACGACAATAATTTGCGACTACATTTGAGGTGTAATAAAATACGCTCAGGACTAACGTTATAATTTACGCCATACCTGGTAACTTAATAATTGGCGCTCCAACTAATTGGCCGTTTCTATGACATAAAATGTTTAATGTTTGGTAATTAAAAATATTAAAAGTTAACTCTTTCTTTTCTGTATTTATAAAATTTTTTACCGATTGTATCATGTATAGGTATACTAACTTGAATATATAGCGTAAACTTTAGGGTTGTCGTGTAACTACCGTCCGAACAAAAAAACATATATGTTTTATTACTCGACGACGCATTTAGGCAATACGCTTCTTGTAAAATTTTTCATGGGTTTTGGCACTTTAGAATATATTTCTGGCGACTTCTAGTATTAGGACACTTTACTTAACCTATTGCATAATACTTTAGGATAATACAAAATGCTCATTTTCTCGTATCAGGACACGTTTTTTGGCAAACCAATAACTAATAATTGAGTTTTTAATAAGTTAAATCAAAATTGGTGTTTTGTGAATATATAACGTAATTTAATGTTTATCTAAATATGAAAGTTTTAAAAAAATGAAAATAAAATGTTTAGATCTCCTATTTTACAAGTAACCTATAAATATTTTTCTCTAATTAGTCTTACATAAGGTGATTTTTTCTAATTTATTTAATATTTATTTTTGATTGACATTTTAAATTAAAACCACGTCTATAATTCTATGTTTATAATAAATCTGTGAGGTCAAATGAACAATTTAAAAACCATTAAGTGTTTTTCATAGAAATGCGCCAGAGTGAGCGGTAAAAATTATTTAATTTGTCCGAAGAGGTAGAAAACGTAGCAGCATGTTGTTAAGTTCAATTGTTCAATATTTAAGCAAACTTTAATCTCAATTCCGCATAAAAAATTACCAATTGTAGGACCTTGAGGTTTATTGTGCGTGAACTTGGCAACAAACGCTCTCAGCTACGAATTCCATTTCGTGAAACCGATACCTGCGTGCGGTAGTAGGAGAAAGTGGAACAAAACCAACTTGCTAAGCTTTGAACATTAAGAAAAAGCTGTTTTTTTGATATTTCTTTATAAAAATGTGTCATATATTAACGAAGCACTGAATTTAGTATACAATGGGTACTTCGTTTAGTTCAACATAAAAAATTTTCGTCACAGTCTTCAGAATCTCGGTTTACCTCGATGGGAAGGGTGAAAACGACAGCCGTATAAATGCTATACAAGAATTTGATTATTAGATTTTTGGTGAATGTCAAAGAAATACACGCGCATATACCTGTAAAGGTGAACTAAATAATAATTTTTAATAGAATATACAAAAATATGCCTAGTAATAATAGGCTAGGTAACAATCGGAAAGCAAAAATCACAAACCCTCGGAATTGGTGCAAGCTTTAGGGGCCCAGTCATGGTTAGGGATGTGCTATATCATCCCTTCGTTATTTTTTGAGTTCGTATACGAGTCATTACAAATATACTCGTACTTAAATCGTCTTCATTTTGATAGTCTTCGTCATTTCCTTTTCCCTTTACTAACTTTTTTTGTATCAAGAGCAACTTTTCTTTTTAGGGAATTTTTCTTTTCTGGTACTTTCTAGTCCTGGGATTCTTTTCTAGCTTATTTAGCTTTTTTGTCATCATCTTTCTTGTTGATTTCCAATTCTAATTCTGTCTCGAAAGGTGAAGAAGTCAGAATAACGGTTTCCCCTTCGTTACGACATGGTTCGTCTTATGTTTGCGTTCCACTTCTTTCGGAGAGTTAGCAACATCTTAGGAGAAATCATAAACGTAGACCGCTCTACTGAAGTTGGGATTGTTGTCGTTACAGAAGTGGAGTGCAGGGCCCGGCAACTAGATCTGGTTGAAGTGCAGGTTCAGAACTAGAAGACTAGGACTGTGCAGCTGTTTTTGGTTGCACTGCAGGTCCACAAGAGGAGAGGTGGAGCGCAACAACGTCCTATGGGATGGTAGGTTCTGAATTGGAATAATGTGACTTAGCAGCTGCTACTGGTTGAAGTGCAGATTTTGAATTGGAGGACTGAGACACTTCACTCTATATCAGTTGAAATGCAGGTCCACAAGTGGACAGTTGGAGATCAGCAGTAACTTCTGGGATGACCTTAGGATCAGAACTGGAAGGCTGTGACAGTTGCTGGTTTTGATTGAAGTGCAGGTCCAGTACTAGTAGTCTGGTACTCTGCAGCTGCTATTCGTTGGAATGCTAGTCCACAAGTGGAGAGATGGAGCTAGACAGCGTCTTCTGAGATTATGTTAGATCTTGAACTGAAAAGCTGTGGCTCAGCAGCTCCTTTTGACTGAAGTGCAGATCCAGAGCTGGTAGACAGTGACTCTGCAGCCGCTATTGGTTGGAAAAAAAGAACACAAGTGGAGAGCTGTAGGTTGGTAACGTCCCAAACTGGAAACTTGTAACTGATCCGCTTGTTCTGGTAGAACTGCAGGTACAGCACTAGACGACTGGGACTTTGCAGCTGTTATTGATTGCAAAGAAGGAACAAAAGTGGAGAGCTAGAGGTTGGCATCGTCCTCTGGGAAAATGCTAAGTACTGAACTAGAAGACTGTGACTCAACAGCTGGTCCTCTGCGTCCTCTGAAATGATATTAGGTTTAGAACAGGAAGACTGTAACTCAGCAGCTGGTTTTGGTTGAGGTCCAGAACTGGGAGAATGGGTCTCTGCAGCTGCTATTTAGTTGGAATGCAGATACACAAATTGAGCGTTGGAGCTGGATGGTGTGCTCTGAGAACACGTTAGGTCCTGAAATGAATGGCTACGGCTTAGCCACTGCTTCTGGTTGAAATGCAGGTCCAGAGCTGAAAGACTGATACTCTGCAGCTGCTATTTAATTTGAATACAGCTCCACAAATGGAGAGCTGGAGCTCGCAACGTCCTCTGAGTTGAACTTATGTCCTGAACTGGAAGGCTATGACCTAGCAACTGCTTCTGGTTGAAGTGCAGATCCAGAACTAGACAACTGGAACTCAGCAGCAGATATTGGTTGGAATGCAGATCCACAAGTGGTGTGATGGAGCTCGGCAGCGTCCTTTAACATTATGATAGGTCCTGTACTAGAAGGCTGTGGCTCAGTAGCTGCTTGTGTTTAAAGTGCAGGTACAGAGCTAGCAGACTGGGTTCCTTCAGCGACTAGAAGTAGAGAGCCCGGTGCGTCTTCTGAGAGGATGATAGTTTCTGAACTTGAAGGCCGTGATTCATATGCAGCTTCTGTTTAAGTGCAAGTCCAGAATAGGAAGACTGGGACATTGCAGCTGCTATTGGTTGAAATCCAAGTCCACAAGTGCAGAGTTAGCGCGGTAGCGCCATTTGAGGTGATGATAGTTTCTGAACTGGAAGGCTGTGGCTAAGCAGCTGCTTCTGGTTAAAGTACAGGCCCAGAACTACAAGACTGGAACTCTGCAACTGATATTGGTTAGAATTAAAGAACACGAGTGGAGAGCTGTACGTCGGCAGCGTTCTTTGAGTTGATGTTAGAGAAGGTTATGACTCGGCTGCTGATTATGGTTGAAGTGCAGATCCAAATCGGGAATAATGGGACTCTGCTGTTGATTGGAATTCAGGTCTATAAGTGAAGAACTGGAGTTCTGTAGCGTTTTTTGAAATAATGTTAGGTCCAGAACTGGAAGTCTGTGACTCAGCAGGTGCTTCTGGTTGAAGTGCAGGTCTAGAACTGGAATGCTGGAACCCTGCAGCTGCTATTAATTGTAATGCAGGTCCACAAATGAAGAGCTGAAAGTCGGCAGCGTCTTCTTAAATGTTGATAGTTCCTACACTGGTAGGCTGTGGCTCAGCAGCTGCTTCTGGTTGAAGTGTAGGTCCAGAACTAGAAGACTGGGACACTGCAACTGTTATAAGTTAGAATGCAAATCTACATGTAGAAAGTTGGAGCTCGACAGCGTTCCCTGAGATGATGTTAGGTCCTGCAGTTGCTATTGGTTAGAAATCGGGTCCGCCTATAGAGAGCTGGAGCTCGGCGCGGCCTCTGAGATAATGATAGTTCCTGAACCGTAAGGCTGTGACTTAGCAGTTGCTACTGGTTAAAGTGCACATCCAGAACTTCAAAACAGGGATTTTGCAGCTGTTATAAGCTAGAATGCAAGTCTACAAGTGGAGAGTTGGAGCTCGACAGCGTCCTCTGAGATGATGTTAGGTCCTGAACTAAGCTGTGGCATTGCAACTGCTTTTGGTTGAAGTGCAGGTCCTGAATTGGAAAACCGAGACTCTGCAACTGGTATATAGTTGGAATGCAGGTCTGCAAGTGGTCAGCTGAAGCTCTGCGGCGACCTCTGAAATGATGCTAGGTCCTGATCTGAAAATCTGTGGTTTAGCAACTGCTTCATGTTGAAACGCGGGCTCGGAAGACCGGGATTCTGCAGCTGCTTGTTGGTTGGAATGCAAGGCCACAAGTGGAGAGCTGCAGCTCGGCAGCGTGCTCTGAGATGATGATAGTTCGTAAACTGGAAGACTGTGGTTCAGCAGCTACTTCTGGTTGAAGTGTAGGTCCAGAACTATAAGACTCAAACTCTGCTGCTGATTTTGGCTGGAATGCAGGTGCACATGCTGGAACTAAAACCAGGCAGCGTCCTTTGAGATGATAGTTTCTGAACTGGAATGCTGTGGCTCAGCAACTACCTCTGGTTGAAGTGTAGGTCCAGAACTGTAGTACTGGAACCCTGCAGCTACTATCATTGGAATACAGGTCCACCAGTAGTGAGTTAGAGCACAACAGCGTCCTCTGGGATGATGTTAGGTCCTGAACTACATGGCTGACTTAGCAACTGGTTCTGGTTAAAATGCAGGTCCAGTACTGGAAGACTGGTACTCTGTAGCTGATATTGATTGGAAGAGATGAACGAAAGTGGAGAGCTGGAGTTTGGAAGCTTCCTTTGAGATGCTGGTAAGTCTTGAACTGGAAAGCTGTAACTCAGCAGCTGGATCTGGTTGAAGTGCAGGTCTAGATCCGGAACACTGGGACTCTGCAGCTGCCATTGGCTGCAATGCAGGTTCACAAGTGGAGAACTGGAGTTCGGAAGAGTCCTCTAGGATTATGTTAGGCCCTGAACTAAAAGACTGTGGTTTAACAACTGCTTCTGGTTGAATTGCTGGTCTAGAACTGGAGGACTAGGACTTTGCAGTTGCTATTGGTTGGAAAGCAGGTCCACAGATGGAAAGCTGGGGCTTGATAGCGTCTTCTGAGATGTTGTTAGCTCCTGAATTGGAAGCAGCTGGTTCTGGTTGAAGTGTAGATCCAGTACTAGAAGACTGGTACTCCGCAGCTGCTACTGATTGGAAAGAAGGAACAAAACCAAAAAGCTGGGGTTTGACAGTGTCCTCTTAGATGATGTTAAGTCATTTACTGGAAGGCTGTCTCAGCTGCTGGTTCTGGTTGAAGTGCAACTCTAAAACCAGAGGACTGGTGCACTGCAGCTGCTGTTGGTTGGGTTGCATGTCTACAAGTGGAGAGCTGGAGTTAGGCAGCGTCCTCTGAAATAATATTAGGTCCTGAACTGGAAGGCTGTGACTCAGCAGATGTTTTTAGTTGAAGTGCAGCTCCAGAACTGAACGACTGGGATCCTGCACGTGCTGTTGATTGGAATGCAGACCGACAAGTTGGGTGCTAAAGGTCGACAGATTAGATATTATTCCTTTGTTCTCGAATAAAGGATTATCGTATATAAGTGTGTCCCGTTGCGACAGTTTTAATTTGAGCTCGGTTCTAATAAACATTTGATGTACATAAATTAATTACTGTTACAGTATATTGACTTGTACTTATTTTACCTATATGATGCGATCTTGAAGGCAGCCTTATTCTACAGAATATAATTTAGAAGATTTTTAACATCTTTCTGGAGAAATAACCTGATTCTGGTGATGCAACGTAATTGACATTAAAGGGTAAAAAATTCGTCAAATCGATCTTAAATTTTTTTGTGGGAGGTTAAGTACAAAAATGATCAATTTTAGTCCCGTATAAAAGTACCCTTTCTATTTACCTTATAACGATAGTGCGTTATTTAATGAAACATACGATAGTAGAAATGAGTTTATTAATTTCAGTTAGTTAAATGAACTTTTAGCACGTAAGCATCCTGAAAGATTTATAAAAGATTTGGCATTTTATATTTAGTTACGTGGTTATTTCAATGAGATACAGAATTAAATTAGTAAGTACTCAATATATTAACTAGAAATGTTAATAGCTATCGGTATTAAATTTAGCATAATTGCAGGACACACTCGAAAAATAACCAGTATATTAAAGTAATTTGTTCTAATTCACACGGGTTCAAAAACTGTATCCATGGGTAATACAACTCCAATAACTATATACTCATAAAACAGCTGGGAACGCAACCAAATGCGCCACTTTCTGTATCCGATGTAAAAGTGTGAGAATGAGATGACAATTTATATAAACAGAACGACATTGACCTCGAAAATCGAGTAGTTTAGACATACTTCCCCGTGAAATCGAGGACCTCAGCTAATAATCCTGGGGTGTTGCAACTAATAAAAACCACAGATAATAAAAGAGGGGATCATCTTCAGTTATTCAAGAGCAGATATAGAATTGGCACGCAACCATTGCCGTGCGAGATAAAGTTGATAATCTAATAGTTAAACTAACGGTATTGAACTCCAGGACAATTTGTAAACAGGTTCCCAAACGCTAGTAAAGACGATGAGATAAAAATACCTCGGCTCCGTGGATTAGATAGTGCAGCGCCTCTTGGTCTGCCTGCGATCAAAATAATTACATTAGAACGTAAACGAATGGTTTGTACACAAAAGATAATTGACAGGTCTTGATTAACAGGTACACGACTTTGCATATAAAATATTGCAATAGATACGAAATAGATTTGAAATGTTATTCACATAGTTTCTGGTACATTTTAGAATAATCTAGAGGTTTTTGACTATGTATATAAATTAGAGTAATGAGCGTTAGACAGGGCAGTTTTTATTATAAAGCTTTGATTACGATATGTTCTAGGTAAAAGCTTTAAAAGATGTTATATAAATTTATGTGTACTCTCAATATAATCAGTGTTTATGTAAATTGTAGGTATTATATAAACTAATTTGATAGTTAATTGAGTGCTTCGATGGTAATTTCGAAGATAGCATCGCAGTTTTAGAAGCTAATACTTGTACTGTTAGCGATTAGCTGAAAATAAATTGCTTGCAGAGCTTGTAGCAAATTCCATTGCAACTACAAGGTGCTGAAAAGGCTTGTATAATCAGTTTAAAAATAAGAAACTATTGCTATTGCAAATAGTTTGTAATACACTGGTGTCAAGTAGTGGGATTAAACAATTTTAAACGATTTACATTTGCATGCCTGTCACTCGAGGTAAAGAAAGAAAATGCACAGTTTAACGGTAAGACTGTGAAGTTCTTGATTGATACTGGAACCACTAAGACAATTGCCAATCCGGATGTTGTGTGCGATACTGATAAAATGCGTTTTCGAACAAAGGCTAGTAATAAAATCCAAACATATGGAATTCAAGATGTAAAAATCAAAGTCAGGAGTAGACATTCGATCATGAGGTAGTAATAGCGAACACACTGAAGAAGTTATCGTGGAAAAGAGTATCTTGAAAAGGAATAAATTCTATGTAAATATGAAGAGGCTGTCTTGAGAGTAGGAAACAAGGAAGTGCCGTTTTGCCAAACAGACGACATGCCTGTTCCAGTTTGTTTGACGGACGATGTTATTCTACCGGTAAGGACAGAAAGTGTAGTAATGGGACGCTTGAATTGTGCTCTTCGGGTAGGCTTTGTCCGCGCTATTGAACCAAGTAGTGACGAATCCTTCAATTTTTTGTTCCAATGTTTGTAGATTATCGGTTTGACCCGTGCTGTTATCTTTGATTCACTACATCGTTAACTGTCTAATTGGGATCTTTATTGAATGAACGTTTAAGAATGGTTATTTGTTATCTTGATTAATAGGTGTTATTGCTCGTTATCTATCTGATTTATTACATCGTTAAATGTCTTACTATAGTTCCTAATTGGGATCGTTATTAAATAAACGTTTAGAAACTTATCTGTTATGTTTAAGATTCATAGACGTTGCTTGATTTATTGGGTGTCCTACTACTTGATGAATGAATCTAGATTTTTCCAAAAAATAATCTTCTCGATCCACATACACACTGCGCGTTTTGCGTTAAATAAGGCTACTTCATCTAGTACTTTTTAGAAGCAATAGATAATTTGCATATTTTGTATTATTTTATGCCCCTTTCAATTTAAAATACACGATTGCTCGTTATACAAATGAAATGAATGCGTTTAAATTATATATTATAAGGTTCCTTCATCTAGTACTTTTTTTTAGTAGTAGAAGTATTTACAGAACACGGATTTTTACTTACGTACTAAATTCCACCCCTATTTAAAAGGTAGTGTTAAGTTGTGTAAACTTTTTGTGTTTCTATTAGAAAAGTTTCTACAATTACTCTATTATTTACAAAATTTCTTCATTTTCTCATGTTTGGCGTGTTGAAGTGACACGTGCTCAATGACTGTCTGGATCCGCTTCTGAACTATAAGCAATTTTCACTTGAAAACTTAATTGAAATAGGGCTTTTGTATTTTCTAAACACGCCTACTTTCTATTTTGTATTTTAAATAACCTTTGAGAACCATTTTATCCACTTCTCCTTGTAAACAATTTTAATGCATGCTTGTTAAAAAAGCAACGCTGTTTATTTCTAGTCACCTATTTATAACTAAGGCTAATATCCAAGTTTGATGTCAGGTTAACCTTATGCTAATTAGTTTTTTAGTTAATTATATCGTATAATTATTAGTTTCATGTTTATTAAAATGATGATTGTATAACAAAAACAATTATGTAACTTCATCTCTATTATTTCAGTCACAACGGTTCTCGAAAACAAACACGGGCCATCTCAGTAACCTTGAGGAACCCCTACCACACCTAAGCATTAGACGATTTTAAAGAAATATTTACCAATGAACGCACTGTATTTACATAATTAGCTTGTGCATTTGAAAATTAAGTCGACCATGACCAACTAATTGTTCTTAATAACTCTTCGACGTTGTTTATATTTAAGTAAATTATGCGCTACAAATTGAGGTGTGGTTTGATGTTAATATTAATAAAATTATGTTATGCACATAATGATGTAATTTTTTTGGTGGTTTTGGAGTAAGTGTTTTAAAAAACGGAGATTTTGTATACAAAGAATACAGATTAGTAGGTCCATATCACTAAATTTATTAAACCTAAGTGACAACAATTGAGTCATTTGTTTTACCAAGGTTTTGATGCTATTTGTGTGTTGATGTGACGTGAAAGCAGATCCGGAAGTTTCTACCTCTTCAATTTATTACCCAACAAAGAAGCGATGTTTGTTATAAAATTATAAAATGTCAAACTAGTCAATCACGATTAAATACTTGCTCTGTGATATCAGCTAAGAGCTCGTATGATCTACAGACAATCTGCATAAGCACCTTCACGGTAACCATATATTTCAGATAGCAAACCATCACTATTTTTTTTGTGGTAAATAAATAAACCCCAAACAAATAAATCCGATATAAATTCTATATGATTGAGTAAAATTAAGTTCGAGATATCTCTGATAGAGTAAGTATTGCTCTACTTAGCGCCATACCTGCGAAGACAGGTACTGCAATAGAATTTGAGAAATAATTTTGCGGTTAGTGCATATTCGGGTATATCTAATTGGCACGGAAAATTATATTCTTAACAGAATGTTACTTACCGAAAGGCAGTAAGTGTGCGCTGTGTAACGCAAGCATCGCACTATCTACGTCCATAATTACAAAGACAGGCTCCTTGTTGGCAAGCTGTTACAGCTAGTAGTGCAGCTGGCGCCTGAGAATTCTGCACACTTGATTCTTCGGTGATTTTTTTGAAAGCCAAATATCTACCCCTACATTTTCCTTTTCTTATAAATATTCTTATAATATTGTTAACCTATTATCTCCTTGTTGGCAAGTTGTTACAGCTGGTAGTGCAGCTGCCGTCTGAAAATTCTGCACACAGCGACGTTTTTGAAAGACAAATATCTACCCCCATACATGGTTCTTTTCTTATAAATATAGACCGTGCTTTGAAAGCGGTACATTAAATACAACATTCCCTTAGCGAAATGGCATGTTGTAAAATCGCGCTTTTAAAATGCTTTCTATGCTAGTGTGAGTTAAGTTGGTGGTTCCAGCGTCCAGCCCATTGCAAAATGCAGCCGCATTTTCTCAACCTAAGAAGATACCAGCAAAATGCCGTTAGCTCAAGGTACAGTTTTTTGTTTTCATTATTTTCTGATGTTGTTTTGGAAGATAAACATTTCTTTTGTGGGGGTTTGATTTCTGCACTAAATTACAGACTATACGCTACGCTTATAGCACGAACAATTATGCATCTTATTCTTAAAGCCAGCGTCAGAGTACTTTCTGCTGTTTACTTTTCTGTTAACGTCAACAACTTGCTAGTTACTGTTTTCAAATTTTACGAGGTGCATTCGCCAACGCAGAAGGTATAAATTATTTTCTTAGAGTTATTCTAAATTTTATGTATAATTTTCTCTCGTACATATTTAGGACTGGAAACATGATACTGGTATGTAGATATGTAAGTACTATGTAGATAACAAATTTTATTCTAGCTATTTTAAAGGTTAAGAGTTATATTTTTATGTTAGGTAATAAGCAAGTTGACGCTTTGTGTACATCACACTTTGACGAACGATTATATAAAGGTGTTTTTGACTTTTATAGTCTTTCGGAACTGTATGTTGATAATATAGTTTTACTGAAGTTTCCAATGTGTTCTTTCTGTATCACGCGCCTCACTCTACGACGTTTTTGAGCTAGTCCAAATTATAATTCGTTTGAATTTCGATTCTACGCTTCTGTCCTTGTTTTTTTGCGGTATTCAGTGTAGACGATTTCTTTACTGCCTTCTTTCGTGTTTGCACGGAATACCGTAACATAAATTTTGGCGCCCAACGTGACTACAATTTTCAAAATCTTCTTTTTTACCTAAAATTTGTTCTGCTTTTGAAACCGTTCCTTTTACTTACAATTTTGTTCCCGTTCTTTTAAAAACCTCTATTCTTACTCAACGTTTCGTCTCGAATTTTTTTGTACATACTTCTGAATTACTAGAGTTTTTGAAAAAGGAAATTACAACACTGGTGCTTATCACAAACGTCTACACTTCTAAAAACTCTTGCGAGTAATTAACTTTTGTTTGTTCAGCGTGATTTTGTCCGTAGAGTTTTATCGCGAGCCTCGTGACATATTAAAAACCTCGAGCGCTGCACTTTCAACTAAAAATATACAAAGCTCGTAAACCGACGTCCATGTATCTAGCATGATACTTGTAATCCAATACTTTAAAAATGCTACTACAATGATACTTTGTGTTCTTTTCCTTATTAATTACCGGTTAACATTACGCTTCACACTTCTAAAAGGCTCTGAGTAATTAACTTTTGTTTGTTCGACGTAATTCAAACTGACACATTGTTTTTCACAGCTGTCGTAAGCACGCATACATATTAGAAATCACAAATGTTTGCATATTAATTTGTCGTGTGATGAAAGCTAACACATCTTCCTTAAAACGGTTATATTTCACTGAAATTACTATAGATTGTACTTTATGCCGAGTTACCAAAATTGTGTTTTTGGTGACAATTCGAGTTTTGAAAACACTGGCGCCCTATTTCTATTCTTAGTTTCTATTTTGTTAAAACACTGGCGCCCTATTTTTATTCCTAGTTTCTATTTTGCTGCTCCAATTCTATTAGTATTACTAGATTCTATTTGAATTGCTCCTACTAATTCGGTGCGTTAGGTTTTTATGTGTTCTGTTGGCTGTAATATTGTTTGATTTAGTTATCATGACTGATGATAAACGAAGACTATTTGACGACATCTCACGTTTGTCGAAAACTATCGATGACTATCTAGCATGTATGACTTCCATGTTCCGTCTGTATACCACTTAACCTGATTGTAGGCAATTGGATTTTGTGACTCGTAATCTTGCTCCATTCAATGCAACCCTTTTGCCTGATTCAATCCTGTATCTGCTGTTGTCGAGAAAACAGTTTCTATTGTGGCTGAAGTTTTGCCTGCTCCTAGTCCCTTTTCTAATGTTGACGAAGTTCTTCCTGATTCTGCTCCTTTTAATTAAATTTTTCTTGATTCTGCTCTTTTACTTAACGTTGAGGAATTATACCAGATTCTGTTCCTTTATCTAATGTTGATGAACTTCTATCTGATCCTGTTCCTTTAGCTAATGTTGATGAAGTTCCCCCTGATTATGCCCTTTAGATAAAGTTCTTTTTGATTCTGCTCTTTTACTTAATGCTGGTAAACTTCCACCTGATTAAATTCTATATCTGCTGTTGTCGAGAAAGCAGTTCCTATTGTGGCTGAAGTTCTGCCTGCTCCTAGCCCCTTTTCTAAAGTTGATAAAGTTCTTCCTGATGCTGTTTCTTTTAACAAAGTTCTTCTCAATCCTAATCATTCATTTAATGTTCAGGAAATTATACCAGATTCTGTTTCTTTATCTAATGTTGATGAACTTCTACCTGATCTTGTTCCTTTAGCTATTGTTGATGAAGTTCTTTCTGATATGCCCTTTTGATAAAGTTCTTCTTGATTCTGTTCCTTTATTTAATGTTGATGAACTTGTACCTGATCCTATTTCTGTATCTGCTGTTGTCGAGAAAGCAGTTCCTATTGTGGCTGAAGTTTTGCCTGTTCCTAGTCCCTTTTCTAATATCGACGAAGTTCTGCCTGATTCTGTTTTTTTAACGAAGTTCTTCTTGATTCTGCTCCTTTACTTAACGTTGAGGAAATTATACCAGATTCTGTTTCTTTATCTACTGTTGATGAACTTCTACCTAATCCTGTTCCTTTAGCTAATGTTGATGAAGTTCTTCCTGATTATACCCTTCAGATAAAGTTCTTCTTGATTCTGCTCCTTTACTTAATGCTGATGCACTTCTACCTGATTCTATTTCTGCATCCTCTGTTGTCGAGAAAGCAGTTCCTATTATGGCTGAAATTTTGCCGGCTCCTAGCCCCTTTTATAATGTTGATGAAGTTCTTCCCGATTCTGCTCCTTTCAATAAAGTTTTTCTTGATTCTGCTCTTTTACTCAACGTTGATGCACTTTTTCTCTTTTATCTAATATTGATGAAATTCTACCAGATGTTCCTTTTTCTACTGTTGACGAAGTTGTACTTGTTCTGCCTGATTGTTTATTTTTCTAACGTTGACCTTCTTACAGCCACCACTAAAAACAAACAGGTTTTTTCTATAAAGTGTAATAAGTTTCCAAACTACAACCACCACTACTACCTCCACTTTCGCCCCCACCTCTTTAACCGCATGGTATAACTACTACCCATTAGTTGTTCCTGTTTGGCAGAGAACTATTCCGGCAATAGCACCCCTTGTTGAACCTGTTATGTGGAAAACTGTCCAACCAATGCTACTCCTTGCTCCGCTCACTCAACACATGAAACCTGTTAACAAAAGAAAGAAGAGGTAGAAAATATTCAGAACTTGAAAATGTAGGTTGGGGAAATCCTAATCTTGATCTTGCTTCATTTTCCTGCTGGCGACGCAATTACTAGTCCTCTACGTCCCCAATTTATAGGTTGACTCCTCCCTTCCTTAAGACTTAATTTTTGAACCTTACGATTTCTTGTTTTCTGATCATTTTATTGTTCTGATTGTTTTCTTTCTCTTCTTTTGTTCTCTTCTTGTACCCCAACCTCGTGTGGGTTTGGATTAGAATATTCCCATAGTACGACCTATTGTTCCATGCCAAACTGGCTATGTATCATGTTTAGGTTTAGATATAATTTGTAAGTTAATTGCCGCGTATTTTTAAATTAATACGCTAACTTTCGTCGTCACGGACAGTCGCGTCTGCGCAGAAGGAATGGGGATGTGCGCGAGTGGAAAAACGGGCATTAAGCCACGAGACATGGACTAAACAACAAGTGTCGGAGTGTAGTTAAGTTTTTTTGAGAAACAGGTATGTGGATTTCCTGTACCTTGCCTTTATCGAACCCGTTACCTATCTCTTTCATCACCCTACGAGTGCAATAGAAGTTACGGGACGGAGAGCAAATTTGATGTTCAACATGGCGTAACCAAACCCTACCACGTGCTGGACCCTGATGAAGTTTTGAGACACACCTAACTTGTAAAAATTGCGGGCAAATATGCCGCGAAAATGTAACAACCTGCCTGTCGTAAGAGGCGACTAAAATGATCTAACACATACACACACTTCATAAACACACACATATCTGCTTGGTTCTTTTTTCTTTCGTTCTCTCCTTGTACACCAACCCCGTGTGGGTCCGGAATTAGAATATTCCCACTAAAATGGTACAACACACAACCGCTCTTCCTCACACATACATATTTTTGGTTGTTCCTTTTTCTTTAGTTTTGGTACTACTTACTTATAGTTTTATTTTTAGGTTAGAGTTGTTTTATTTTATTTTTAGTTCTTTTCCGTTTCTTTTAGTCCTCTTTCCTTTCCCTATCCTTCTGCAGGTTTTCTTACTATTAGTTCTAATACGAACTTAGCAAATTTTTTGATCTGCTTCATGTAGTAGGTGGTTTCCAGATCTTTTTTCTTTTTTTCGGGAACCACGACTTAGTCTACTTTTAGGCCTAGTTAGCTATTTTTTTCTTCGGTTGTTCGTTTAATACGATCCTTTGTTACCACAGCTTACAGTATATCAGCTTTTCTACCCAACATTCTCATTGTTCTCTTGCATACATTAAGGCTTGACAGTTATCGTCTCGTTTCGGATTGCAGTGTTGGTTTTCCTCCTTTCTCTTTTTCTACCTTTGAATTTTTTTGCGAGAAACCAATTTATTTTCTTCAGGTGGAAAACTTTACTGTTTCTTTACTAGAGATATCCGTCCTGCTACGACTTTTTTTGCAGTGTTAAGCCGTTCATCCTTGTCCTTGGTGATTGCTACCTTATACCTTTCCTTTTCCTTTATCCTTTACACTTTTTGACTTGCTCCGGTGAACTGGTCCTTCCGAACCGGATACAAACTCATGTGCTAGTTCTTGATTTTTCTTGTAGTTTTGTAAGATTTTGGTTTTTGTTTTTTTTTGTTTTGATTTATCCTGTGTGTACTGGTCCTTCAAGCCGCATAAAAATCTTTTGTTCATTTTTAATTTTTCCTGTAGTTTTCTTAGACGAATTTTATTTTCCTCTGTTTTATTAGTATACTGCCTACTCCGTTGTTTCTGCTTCCTACCCGATCTTTTAATTTTGCTAGGGAGAGAATTTGCTACGTTCAAAACTCTGCAAGTAATTTTTCTGCATAAATATTTATTTATCCTACTTCTATTTAAAACGCCCTAAAAGCTATTGATCAACAAGCTCGATTTCTGCCATTTGAATTAGTGCTATTTATAAAATTTCTCAAATAATTCCTCTATAATATGTTGCCTTATAAAACCAGACAGCCGCTTAGCAAAGTAGCAATATTTTCTGCTACCTGCAGTGAATCCATTTCAATCACAGCTGCACATAAATATAAATGCATGGCTTTCTTTATAAGATAAGGCCTAGTAAATAAACATTTGCAATGGGTGTGTTATCTATAACAAGTTTATACTCCATCAAGCGGTATACTTATCCTGCAGTTGTGCAGGTGTTTCAAAAGAATAAGATTGTTTTCCTTTGTTTAAAAATTCTTTGTCAACCTATTATCTCCTTGTTGGCAAGCTATTACAGCTGGTAGTGCAGCTGCCGTCTGAGAATTCTGCACACGGCGATGTTTTTGAAAGACAAATATCTACCCCCGTACATGGTTCTTTTCTTATAAATACAGCTCGTGATTTGAAAGAGGTACATTGAATACAACATCTTAGCGAAAAGACATGTTGTAAGTACGCCTTTAAAATGCTTTCTGTGCCAGTATGAGTTAACTTGGTGGTTGGATTTTACCATTCGGAGTAGACGATTTCTTTACTGACTTTCCTGCTTTCTTTCGTGTTTGTACGGAATACCGTACTATTTTCTTCGTACGAAATGTATTTTATTTTGTATTTTTAAAATATTGATTGATGTAACAGGAGATCTTTGTACATAATTGTATTTAATTAGGGTTTTATAAAGAATCTAGAATTATAAAATACGATGTACATGTTTAAAAATCAAAAACTACCATTTCTTTATTTTAAATTGGAGTCGTTCTTAGTTATTCGAATTATATTTTAAAATTTAGTCGCAGATCTTTCTCTCATTTTTTTGTGTATGAAGAGTATGCCTTAATTTTTAAACTGAAGCTGATCTTTGAAAACGCAAATTTTAAACGAATTGTTTAAACACTTTGGGCCAAATGAGCATTTGTATTGAATTAAAGAAAGGTTGCGTATCCCTAGACTATCAACTCGCCGACTAGAACACAAGAAATACTACTTTTTCTGCTAGTTTTTAAAAGTGAGAACTTTTATTGCTTGGATACAAGACGAGCGGTCTGACTAACTACTATTCAAAAAATTGCACAATTATACAAAAAAAATTTCTTTATGATCTGGGGTTTCTGATTATGTTAAATATGTTTTTGGGTTTACTATAACTCAACCGGAAGTCCATTTTACCCCATCACATCAGGTTTTGATATAACCTCAAAAACTTGACGAATTTTGTGGCAAACACACTTTTTTTAATTTTAATTTGCTTCAAACTTGATATTTCTGGGTTTTTGGGGGTCACTGATAACGAATCTGAAGTCATATTTTAAAAATACAAAATGGTAGAACAAACATGGCGGTCTAAGTTTTTAAAAATTGTTAAATTTTTATGAAACTTGATATCTATAGGTTTTTCGGTTCGCTGATTAGGAATCTGAAGTCAGATGTTCAAAATCCAGAATGGCAGGTCAAAAATGGCGATCGGTTTTTTAAAAAAATGATCAAATTTTTGTGAAACTTGATATCTAGGGGGTTTTGGGGGTCGTTGGTTACGAAGCTGGTCAGATTTTCAAAATTAAAGTATTCAACCTCCATATGTGATCTGACATTTTGATTAAGTAACATTTGGTTAAGTTGATGATCAGGTTAAGTAATTTATGGGGTTAGGAAATTTTTGAGCTTTGATTTTCAGATTGCAACTGCTTTTTCGGAATCATCTGCGTTTAGTAGCTTAAATTGTAGTTTTTTTGAGGTTATGGAAGATCCTGATGTGATGGAGTTGAGTAGGCCTCGAATTCAGATTCAGTAACTCCAAAAACGTATAATAAACATGGTCCGACCTCCAGATAAAAAAATCTTTTTGTATATCTGTCTTGTCTTATGTTAGAATGAAAAGTTGAGTTGTAATGACATACCCGCGTGATTAACTCGAATTTTTCTATTCTCCATAAAGCTTTCAAAATCGTCACACACCATTAATTATAACCATAATCTACGTATTTCTGACACAATGGATGTTTTAAAGCAGTTAATCGAATACTTTCAAAGGCGGTGGCAAAAGAACTTCAAGCTTAGACAACCTCTAAACTTGAGTGACATGAACGCTTGGAATTCGGCGTCTCAAGGTAAAGAATAACCTTGACAAAATTAATTTGCTCATAAAATAACAAGGTACGGTCTCAGTTGACTTGCATAAGACAAAACTTACACGCTCTTTGCTTAACAATCTTTGGAAAAAAATTATCAATGACATTTGTTAATAAAATCAAAAAAGCTGTACAGGTTGATAATAGGCTATTAATTTGCTTACTGAAATACAAGAAGCGATGCGGTGCTCTCTTTGAAAACGGAAAGAATTGATTTTTATTGGTTAGGACCTCAAACTATAACTTTTGTGTCCAAAAAATGATATGGAATATTGGATTTCCTAACAAATGGGGTGGGGCAGGCAAGGGGAGGAAACGCCATTTAGCCTAGTAAATCCAAAATCAATATCCCATAATTTCGTATACAGTAAACAATTGCCAAAAATACCCGTATGCTTCAAATTTTACCATTTATTACACAAAGTTTAGTCTTACCTATATAATGTTTTTGTTTTAGGCCGACTTACCTGCGTTGTCCTCGGAATTTTTACCTTAATAATAGGAATAGTTTTATCATCCATACCATGGGTGGACTATCTTATACTAAGGGTAAGTTTGTTTTAATCATAAGATAATTAAAAAGTCTCTAAAATCTTATCTTCAGTGACCCTTAGTTAGACTTCTAGTTCAAGGCCGATCGGCAGTTTTTAAGCAAATAATCGTGGCCAAACTTTTAAGACATAATGGTTGTTTCTAGGTTAAAAATTGTATTAGAAATGAAAACTAGAGCTTTGGTTTTGCCCATTGCCCTAGAACATTTTGGAGTAGGTTTCCCCAATTTTACGGTGCGAAAGGTTTGACGTAGAGTATAGATTTCCATACGACTTACTCCCAGGTTAAAGTTCCGCTAAATATTATTGGGTTTTTGATTTATGAGAGGTGCCATGTCACATGCCTTAAGTAGTTTTGGATGGACTTTTCTAATTTTCAAGGAGCTGACCCCCAGGGTCAGATTAAAAGTTTCGCTACGAATTAGACCTTCAACTTAATAGAAATGATGAGTCACATGCACCAGGACCCTTTTTAGTGAGTTTTCAGATTTGTAAGGGCTGTAAGGTTGGTTCTAGTGCAGAAATTTCTACCTGGCTTACTTTTCCAGGTTAAAAGTTTTGCCAAAAATAAAATATTGATCTTCAACTCATGAGAAATGGTATGTAATATGCTCCGAGGAGTTTGGAGGGTAGACTCTTCCGATTTCTAAGGGATGAAGGGTTAGTCCTATGGAACAGATTCCTACCAAGCTTACTACCAGGTTAAAAATTCCACTAAGAATTAAATTTTAGCTTTCTACTTATGAAAAATTGCGGAACCTTTAACCTGGGAGTAAGGACGCGCTCCTACAGCGCTAGAAATAGAAAAAGTCCACCAAAACTTTCTGTGGAATATAGCTTATCCTTTCTAATAAGTTGAAAGTCCAGATATTATTAACAGAACTTTTAACCTCAGAAAATGCGTAGTTTAAAACCAACCCTTTACTCGTTAGAAACAGGAAGAGCCCGCTCCCAAACTTTCTGTGGCATGGGGCGTATCGATTTTTATAAGTTAAAGGCCTAGATTTAATTCTTAACGAAACTTTCAACCTGGGAGTAAGCATGGTGATTTGGACCAGTCTTCGTCTTTTCAAAATAGAAAAAGACCACCCCGAAACTTCCGAGTAGTGTGGCATATCATTTATCGTACGTCAAAAACTCAAATCTAATTCTTAACGAAACTTTCAACCTGGGAGTAAACATAATGATTTGGACCAGTCTTCGTCCCTTCGAAATAGGAAAAGACCACCCCGAAACCTCCTAGGGCGTGTGGCATATCATTTATCGTACGTCGAAGGCTCAAACTTAAAACCTCGGAGTAAGCTTGACGGAAATCTATTGCCATCGCTTAATTGGGAAACCTCAAAGCAATTTGAGGCATGTGGCATAGGATCAGTTCTTCACTTCTTAGAGATTAAAGAAGTCCAAATAAAATTTACCTGGATATGTAGTCTATGATTTTTAAGTTGAAGACCCAGATCTTATTCGTAGTGGAACCCTTAACCTAGGAGTATTCCTGGCCGAACTGTAACCAAGTTTTTATCTTTTAGAAATCGGAATAATCAACCCCAAGATATCCTTACATTTGGCATATCGTTTACCAAAAAGTCCAGAGCCCAATTTTAATTCTGAGTGGAAACTTGAACCTGAGAGTAAGCGTGGAGGAAATGTACACCCTAGCACAACCCTTCACTCCTTAAAAATCGGGAAATGCTTTATCAAAACAATCTCTGGCATGTTACCTATTAATTCCAGTAAGCTGAATGCTCAGATCTAATTTCCAGCGGGTTTTTAACCTCCAAGTGAACCTAGCAGAAATCCCTAAACTAAGACCAAGTCTTGAGCTTTTACAAATCTGAGAAATCAACCCCAAATCATCGCTAAGTATGTGGAATATTGATCATCATAAGTAGAAAGCTCAATTTAATTCTGAGTGGAAATTTTAACCTAAAAGAAATCTTGGAGGAAATCTATACCCAAGCATCAACCCTTCACTCATTAAAAATCAGGAAATACTTTATCAAAAGAATTTCAGGCATGTGACCTAATTCCAGTACGCTGAATGCTCAGATCTAATTCCCAGCAGTCTTTTAACCTCTAAGTGAACGTAGCAGAAACCGCTACACTAAAACCAAATTTTCAGCTCTTACAAATCGGAGAAATCAACCTCAAAACATTCCCAAGTACGTGGCATATCATTCATCATAAGTAGAAGGCTCCAATTTAATTCCAGGTGGAAATTTTAACTTGGGAGTAAGCTTGATACAGATCTATACCCTAGCATAAGCACTTTACCACATGAAGCATGCGACCTATTAATTCTAAAAAGCAGAAAGATCAAATCGAATTTGGTGTGGTACTTGTAACCTAGGAGTGAACCTGGCAGAAATCACGTTATTGACTCAGGTCCACCTCTTGCAAATAGGAAAAGCTAACCCTACAATGTCCCTGAGCATGCGACGCATAATTCATCATAATCGAAGGCTTAGATTTAATTCTTATAACTTGGGAACAAACCTAGTAGAACTCCCAACATTAGAACCAGCCCTAAAAATCTGAAAATCCACCCCGAAATTCCTCGCAATTCAAAGGTCCATATTTAATGTTTAAACTTTAACCTGGGAATAAGCTTGGTGGAAATCTATACCCTAGTATCAACTTTTCACCTTTTAAAAATTGGGAAATACTTCCTCAAAACCATCTGTGGCATGCGACCTATTAATTCCAATAAACTGAAAACTCAGATCTAATTCGTAGTGCAACTTCTAGCCTGGGTGTGAACCTGGTAGAAATCGCTACACTAGGATCTAGCCTTCAGTTCTAACAATTCGGAGAAATGAATTCCAAAACACCCCTGGGTATGTGTCAAATCATTCATCATAAGTAGAAGGTACAAGTTTAAATCTTAGCTGGGTAAAAGATTCGGGGAAATCTTAGGATTCATTCTTCACTTCTTAAAAATAGAAAAATTCGTTTCAAAACCTTCTGTCGCATACGACTTACTATTTACATTAAGTAGAAAGCTCAAATCTAATTTGTAGCGGAACTTTTAATCTACAAGTAAACCTGGTAGAACAAAAAATCAAGTCATCATCTTTTGGAAATCGGAATAATCAACCTTAAAACGTCCCTGAACAGGTAACAAATCATTCATCACATGCTGAAGACTCAAACCTAATTATTAGTGGAAATTTTGACCTGGGAGTCAACTTGGTGGAAATCTACACACCAGCATCAACCCCTCGCTTTTTAAAAATTAAAAAATACTTTTTCAAAGCCACCTGGCACATGTGAGTTATAATTTTTAATAAGCTGTAATCTAAGGTCAAATTCCTACACTAAGTTTTAACCTAGGAGTAAACCTAGCAGAACTAGAACCAAGTCTTCATCTCTTAGAAATCGGAAAAATCAACTCCAGAGCATTCCTTAGCATTTGATATAAGTTGAAGGTTTAGATTTAAATCTTAGCAGAACCACTAGCCTGGGAATGAACCCGATGGAAACTCCCTACAGTAGAACTAGCCTTTCACATCTTGGAAGCTTCTGGGCGCATGAAACATCATTTATCATAAGTTGAAGAATCAATTTAAATTCCTAAGGGAAATATTAACTTGGGGGTAAACTTGGTACAAATCTATACTTTAGCATAAACCTGTCACGTCTTAAAAATTGGAAAATGCCCTTTCAAAACCATTTGGGGCATATGACTTAATACATGTAATAACCTGAAACCTCAGATCCAATTCGTAGTAGACTTTTAACCTAGGAGTGAACCAGGTAGAAAGCACTACATTGACTACCTTCACCTCCAAATCGGAAAAATCAACTCCAAAATACCCATGAGCACGTGGCAAATAATTCGTCATAAGTCGAAGGTCAAATTTTAATTCTTAGCGGACCCTTTTAACCTGGGAGTGAACTTAGCAGAAATCAATACACTGACCCCAGTCCTCATCTCCTCCAAATCGGAAAAATCAACCCCAAAATGCTTCTGAGCACGTGGCAAATTATTGATCTTAAGTCGAAAGTCAAAATTTAATTCTTAGCGGACCTGTTAACCTGGGAATGAACCTGACAGAAATCACTACACTGATACCAATCCTCATCTCCTCCAAATCGGAAAAATCTACTCCAAAATGCTTCTGAGCACGTGGCAAATAATTCATCATTAGTCGAAGGTCAAAATTTAATTCTTAGCGGATCTGTTAATCTGGGCGCGAATCTGACAGAAACCCCTAGATTAGGATCAGCCGTTCATCTGTTAGAATTGAAAAATTCCGCACTAATACTTCTGAGTGCGTGTGACATCATTTCTCATAAGTCCTAGGTCCAAATTTAATTTTTAGTGAAAGTTTGAGGTAAGCTCGGTTGAAATCTGTATCATAGGATCGGCTTCACTCGCTAGAGTTTGGAAAAGCCCACTTTTTGGGGCATGTAACGTATAATTTCTAAGTCGAAAATCGGAATGTAATTTGTAGCAGAACTTTTAACCAGACAGTAAACCTGACAAAACTAGAACCAAGTATTCGCGATATAAAAATCGAAAACATCAACGCTAAATCGTCCCTAAACTTGTCGAATGTCATTTATCATAATTCAGGCATTCAAATTTAATTCGTAGTGAAAAATGTAACCTGGGAGTAAGTCCATATAAGGGAACTTTTAACCTGGAAGTAAACTTAGCAGAACTAGAACCAAGTCTACGTCTTCTAAAAATAAGAAAATCAACCCCAAAAACCGTCCCTAAGCATGTGGCATATTATTCGTCATAACTCGAAAACTCAAATTTAATTCTTAGTGGAAACTTTAACCTGGGACTAAATTTGGTGAAAATCTATACTCTACCATCAACCCTTCACTTTATAAAAATTGGGAAATGCCTTTTTGGAACCATCTGGTGCGTGTAACGTTATTTCCAGTAAGTTATAACCTCAGATCTAGTTCGGGGGGGATTTAACCTGGGAGTGAACCTAGCAAAAATTGCAACACTGAAACCAAGTCTTCAGTTCTTACAAGTCGAAGAAATTATTCCCAAAACGTCTTTGAGCATGTTGCAAATCATTTCTCATAATTCAAAGAATCACATCTAACACCTCCGAACGGTAAGCCGTTTCCAGGAAAAAGTTCCGATAAGAATTCAAAATAATAAGCTACGTTTTTCGGAAAGTTTTAGTAGAGGTATTTTCTACTTCTGCGACTAAAGAGTGCATCTCAGGTTCCAGATTTTCACAAGGCTTACTCCCAGGTTAAACTTTCCGTTAATAATTAACTTTAGGCAGTTGATTTATGAGAAATGATATTTCACAATGCCCAGGAACTTTTGTAATGAACTTTTCCAACTTATAACTGAAGGATCGATGCTAGAGTATAGAATGCTGTTAAGTTTGCCCCAGGTTAAAAGTTCCGTTAATAATTTGATCGGGAGATTGACCTTATTAAAAATGCTAAACCATATTTCCTAGAAAGTTTCGGTGTAAGGTTCTTTTTATTTCTGTAGTGCGTCCTAGGCTACAGATTTCCACACGTTTTATTCCCAGGTTAAAACTTCTGTTAATAATTAAATTTGGGTCGTTGAATTATGAGAAACGATATGCCATATGGCCCTGAAAGTTTTGGAGTGTGTTTTCCCGATTTATAAAAAGTTGTTCTAGAGTACAGAAGTCTGCCATGTTTTTCCCCAGGTTAAAAGTTTCGCTAAGAATCCGATTTGGACTTATTACAAATGATAAGCAACACTTCCCAGAAAGTTTTGATGTAAGCTTTTTCTATTTCTGTTAGTGAATGAGTCGTGCTTTGTTACAGATTTCCACAAGGCCTACTCCCAGGTTAGTTCCAATCAAAATGAAATTTGAGCCATTGATTTATAGACATGGTATTCCACATGTTTCCAAGGAAGTTCTGGAATAGACTTTCCTGATTCATAACTTAAGGGTCAGGCATAGATTACAAGCTTTGCCAAGTTTGCCAACAGGTTAAAAGTTTCGTTAAGAATTAGATCTGGACCTTTGACTTATTATAATTAAGTCACCTTTATTTGGCAGAAAGTTTTGGTGTAAGGTTTTCTATTTCTGTGTCGAAGGAGTGCATTATAGGCTATAGATTTCCACAAGGTTTAGTTCCAGGTTAAAGGTTGCGTTAAATATTTAATTTTGGCCGTTGCGTTATGAGAAACGGTATGTCACATGCTCCAGTTGAATGGACTTTTCCGATCTATAACTGAAGGATCAGTCTTAGAGTACATATTTCCACCAAGTTTGCTCGCAGCTTAAAAGTTCTGGTAAGAAGTAGATCCAGACCTTTGATATAAAAAATGATAAGCCGCGCTTTCCAGAAAGTTTTGGTGAAAACTTTTTCTATTTCTGTGACTGAAGGAGTACATTCCAGGTCACAGATTTCCACAAGGCTTACTCCCAGGTTAAAGGTTCCGTTAAAAATTAAATTTTGACCGTTGATTAATGAGAAATGATATGTCACATGCCTGCATGGAGATTTTTCCAATGTATAACTAAAGGTTTTAGAGTACAGAATGCTGCCAAGTTTGCTCCCAGGTTAAAAGTTCTGCTAAGAATAAGATCAATAGCTTTAGCTTATTTAAAATACTTAACCATATTACCCAGAAAGTTTTAGTGTAAGGTTTTTCTATTTTTGCGGCTAAATGGGTGCATCCTAGGCTACAGATTTCTACAAGGCTTACTCCCAAATTTAAAGGTCCGTTAAATATTTAATTTGGGTCGTTGAATTATGAGAAATGGTATGCCATATGCCCCAAGGAAGTTTTGGAGTGGGATTTTCCAATTTATAGCTTAAATATCGGTCCTAGAGTACAGAATGCTGCCAAGATTGCCCCCAGGTTAAAAGTTCCGCTAAGAATTAGATCTGGACCTTTAGCTTATTAACAATCATAACCCATATTTCCCAGAAAGTTTTGTTGTAAGCTTTTTCTATTTCTATGGCTAAGGGTAAAGTGTTCTACGCTACACATTTCCACAAGGCTTTTTTTCAGGTTAAAAGTTTCGTTAAAAATTAAATTTAGGCCATTGATTTATGAGAAATGATATGGAGTGGGATTTTTCGATTTATTTCTGAAGGGTTGGTTCTAGAGCACAAAATTCAGTTCTAATTTGTACCTCTAATAATTGGATCTGGACCTTTAACTTATTAATAATAATAAGCCATATTTCCCAGAAGGATTTGGTGTATGCATTTTCTATTTCAGTGGTTGAACGAATGCGTCCTAGGCTACAGATTTCCACAAGCATTTCTCCCAGATTAGAAGTTCAGTTCAGGATTAAATTTAAGCCGTTGATTTATGGGAAACGATATGCCACATGTCCGCCCAGTTAAGTGAACTATTCCTATGTATAACGGAAGGGTCGGTCTTATAGTACATATTTCGCCACAAGTTAAAACTTCTGATGAAAAATAGATCTGGACCTTTGACTTACTAAGAATGATAAGCCACGCTTTCCAGAAAGTTTTGCAAGCTTTTTCTATTTCTGCGCGTGAAGGAGTGTGTCCTAGGCTACAGATTTCCACAAGGTTCACTCCCAGGTTAAAAGTTGCCTTAAAAACTAATTTTAAGTTTTTGCTTTATGAAAAATGATATGCCATATTAACCAGGAAGTTTTGGAGTGGGCTTTCGCAAACCCTCACTTACAAGTCGGTCATAGAGTGCAAGTTCTACCAAGTTTGCCCCGAGGTTAAAAGTTTCGTTAAGAATTAGACCTGCACCTTTACCTTATTAAAAATGATGTCACATTTATTTCCCCAGAAGGTTTTGGTGTAAGGTTTTCTATTTCTGTGGTTGAAAGAGTGCATCTCAGGTCACAGATTTTCACAAGGCTTACTCCCAGGTTAAAAGTTTCTTTAAAAATTAAGTTTAGACCGTTGATTTAAGAGAAATGATATGTCGCATGCCTTCTTGGAAGTTTTGAAGTGGACTTTTTCGATTTGTAACCTAACGATCGGTCCTAGGGTACAGAAGTCTGTCAAGTATGCCCCCAGGTTAAAGGTTCCACTAAGTACTAGATCTGAAAATGGAGCTTATTAAAAATGCTAAGCAATATTTTCCAGAAAACTATGGTGTAAGGTTTTCTATTTCTGTGGTTAAATGGGTGCATCCCAGGCTACAGATTTCTACAAAGTTTACGCCCAGGGAAAAAGTTTCGTTAAAAACTAATTTTAAATTTTTGATTTCTGAAAAATAATATATCATAGTAACCAAGAAGCTTTGGAGTGGGCTTTCGCGATCTATCACGTACAGGTCGGTCATAGAATGCAAGTTCTGCCAATTTTGCCCCCAGGTTAAAAATTTCGTTAAGAAGTATATATCTGCACCTTTACCTTATTTGCCACAAGGTTTTGATGTAGGGTTTTCTATTTCTGTCGTTGAAGGAGTGCATCTCAGGTCACAGATTTTCACAAGGCTTACTGCTACGTTAAAAGTTTCGTTAAAAATTAATTTTAGACCGTTGATTTAAGAGAAATGATATGCCGCATGCCCCCCTGAAAGCTTTGAAGTGGACTTTTCCGATTTATAACCTAAAGATCGGTCCTAGGGTACAGAATTCTATCAGGTATGTACCCAGGTTAAAGGTCCGCTAAGTATTAGATCTGAAGCTTTAGCTGATTAAAAATGCTAAGCCATATTTCCCAGAAAGTTATGGTGTCAGTTTTTTTATTTTGTTGTTAAATGGGTGCATCCTAGGCTACAGATTTCCACAAGACTTACCCCCAAGTTAAAATTTGCATTAAAAATTTAATTTGGGTCGTTGAATTATGGGAAATGATATGCCATAAATCACAGGAGATTTTGAAGTGGACTCCGAGTTGTTACTGAAGGATTGGTTCTAGTCTGCCAAGTTTGCCCCCAGGTTAAAATTTTCGCTAAGAATTAGTTCTAGACTTTTCTTTCACTTACTAAAATGGTAAACCATATTTCCCAGAAAGTTTTGGTGTAAGCTTTTATTGTTTCTATGACTGAATGAGTTCGTCCTACGTCTCAGATTTCCACAAGGCTTGCTCCCATGTTAAATTAAAAATTAAATTTCGACCATTGATTTATGAGAAATGGTATGCCACATGCCCGGGAAGTTTTGGAGTAAGTTTTATTGATCTAAAACTGAAGGGTCGGTGCTGGAGTACATATTTGTGCCAAGTTTGCTCCCAGGCTAAAAGTTTCGCTGTAAATGGAATCAATGCTTTCGGCTTATGTGTATACTCTATGTTCTGAGTAGGAATGGGATTGGTTTTTTCAATTTTCAAAGATGAAGAGTAAATATTTGCGCAGGTTCACTCCCAGGTTAAAAGCTTCGATGAGAATTAAACCTACCCTTCAGCTTATGAAGATCGATGTGTAGCATAATCCTGAAAGTGTAGAAATTTCGACCAGGTTCACTCCCATCAGATCCGCTCTCATGTAAAAAGATCCTTTAAGAATTAATCTGGACCTTTGGCTTATAAGAAGTGATCTCCTACGACCCTGAGAGTTTTGAGGTGTCTTCCATTTTAAAGGGCTGAAGGTATGTGTATCTTTCAGACCTACTCCCGGGAAGTTTTTAGAAATTAATGCAATGACTTTCTATTTATGAAAAATGCTGTTTCATATTTCTAAGAAATTTTTAGGGTGGCTTTTTAATTTTTTAGTATGGAAGATTGGTCCTCGGTTCCCACAAAAATAACCCCAGAGAAAAAATGTCCAAACTTGATTAGTTTATGTCTAAGCATGTGGGTTTTCATGAGTTTCGATCCACCCCATCTCTTACTAACAGTAATTAGTTTAAAAATAAAAAGCAAGTTTCTTAATTTCTCTTATATAACAAGACCCTTTTATAGTTCCAAGATTCTAATTGCTTTTACTTTTAGCAACTTAGGTTATCAAATGGATCCTTAAGTTACTACTACTGGCAAAAACCAGGCGTTATACGATTAACCAAAGTCTACATATTCAACGTTACAAACCCGGAGAACTTCCTAACCCTAGGAGAGAAACCAAAATTACACGAAGTGGGACCATTCGTTTATAGGTAAGTTAAAAACAATGTTATGGTCGCAATGTTATTGTGTTGTAAACATGCCATTACGGTCCTGGTGTCACCAATCATTCAAGATCCTGGACGCCAGGAGCTTACATATTTTTTTACTAAAGGCCAAAGGTTGTCTTCAGCGTCTCAAGTCCGGATCATCGGCCAGAGTTTGAAAATTTTATCACCGACTAAGTGAAATACCTACGCAGTAAAAGAACACAATAATGTAGGCAGAGGGAAAAGGTACAAGAATCGAAAAGAATCACTTCGCCGAACTTAACCGCACACACGTCCGATCTCGTCAATCGCCTGTTACATTCCAAATTTGGCAATGTTCATTCTTATAATTTGTAAATAAATTCCCGCGGATATTTTTAAATAAACTTGTCAATTTCCGTCATTCCGGACAGTTGCGTTTGCGCAAAAGAATGCGCAGGTGCGATGTGTGTGAAAGGACGCGATTAAGCCGCGAGACTTCAAGCCAAGAACATCTATCTGTGTTGTGTGCCTTTTATTTTCAGATGTGTAGGTTCCTTTCTACCTTACCTTCGTGTACCTCTACCTGGTTGTTCCTTATCATTCCCTTACGAATGCATAGAGTTTAAGATGGACGGATAAAATTTGCAGTCAACAATGGCGTGATGTGACCCACAAAACGTGATGGCCCTGGAATTTGGCTGCAAGGTGCGATTTAAGTGAGTAAATTGTTTTTATTTACATTGTACATAAAAATTTGACCATTGCATCACATTTAAACGTGTTTGGTATTTGATTCAAAATGGCGCGTAATTTGCCGCGTAATTATACGTTATATTAAACAATTGCACAATAGTATAGAAAAGCGGGAAAGCACAACACGCCGATAGTAAAATCCCCCTTTTTAAGATGTTTTGTTCTCACCATTTTACGCTTCCCTGGCCAACTGCGCTCTAACCACATCCATATTCTTTTAGCCTAGGAATGCAAACGGGGGTGTAGACTGATCGAAGTTGGGGTCGGCGTGGACTTTGCGTCTCCCTCTCTAATATTTAGAAGTTCGTCGTGGTCTGAAGGGTCAACATCCGTGCAGGCGTGGTGTTTGCAACTTCGGTAAGGTGGATTGATTGGTATTGGTATCGGCTTGTCGTCTTTCTCTTTATTCTTAAACGTCCCCCCCGTGCTAATGAAACGCTTGTTTGACGATATTTGTGAGTCTCCCCGGGCTGGTGGAAACGCCAGTTTGATGATGATTGTAAATCTTCTCGGGCTAGTGGAAGCGCCAGTTTGACGATGCGGTGGATCTTGGGCAAGGGAAAGCGACGAAGTGCTGGTTCTAGGCTCGTGGAAGCGCTGGGAAGTCTGGTCATTGGCTTATCTTTGCGGTCTGAGAGAATGCCAAGAGTGCATTTCTCCACCTTGTGCGGCGTTGCATCTACCAACATGCGTCAGAGAACTTGAACCTCGCTTGAAGGGGATAGACATTTTTGTGAGAAGCGAATGTATCAAAACAAAGGACTTCCCGCGAGTGTTGACGTGTGAGTAGTGCTTCAACTTATCAACAAGTAATTCACCCTTTCCATACCTATCCTATCGTTCAACACATGTCGTATCAGCACTTCGTCACAGAGGGCTACAGCTAGGCAAACACCGGGACAACATGACGCTACCCTGAGAGCCGTGGAATCCGTTGCATCAGGAACAAAACACCGCGGGTAAGTGTTAACCATAATAACTTAGCGACGCATTAGGTTGCTCCGGGGAATTTACCCCCGAGGAAATTTGAGGTTACATGTGTGGTAAATACTATTGCTATTGATCTAAATGCTGTGGTTTTGAGGTATTTCACTCTTTCATCATCGTTCCAGCCCTTAGCTCTAGCGGCGGCCGCAAATTGCTTGAAATATGTCTGCCAAGGTAACTTTTCATCAAAGGTGGGTTGTTTTGCTCTGAACCTCGACATCAGTTCGTATTTTACGACATCCTTAAATTCGGCCGCGCTCTGAAGTATCACCGCCACTGACAACGCTGGTGTTTGCACTGTTAGAGAAATAATCCGTTCTTATATCCCCAGCACCTCTTCTTCCATTTTTCGTAAGTTTTCAGAGAGTTTTGCAGGCAATGTCTGTGAGCCGTCACAAAAATCGGCTTCCAGCTTTTCCGCGGTTTTTGTAGTCCCTCGGTTGGCTATAGGTTCAATTAGTTTTTGTTTGACGGCTTTTACGTTCTGATTTATTTTTTCTGTGAAATTTGCGGCGGTTTACTGTAATTTTTTCGTAAAATTTGTACCACTTTCTTCTAATTTCGTAGCGGTCTGTAATGTTTGTGGTTGTTCGTTCTTGTTTCTCCACGTTTTCTTCTAACTTTGCGCCAAGCTCGGATAGTTTTTCTGAACAACTTTCCTGTGGTTTTATGGAAGTTTGCTCTAAGCTCTTCGCAACGCTTGGCTTACATTCCTTAAGGAACAAAAAAATTTTGTTGTCCGTTCCTTTTTTTTGGCTACCAGTGACAGGCATGCAAATCCCACAACTGGACACCAATATAATGAAAACTCTATTTGCGCAAACAGCTCATTATTTTCAATTTTCATCTTGGGGTCGTTGTACGTCTATTGCTGAACTTGCAGGTGGACGATTTGTTTCTTACTCCGATGCAGTTCTTCACTTTTGTAGATCGCAGTTAGGGAATAGAAGGTAGAATAGGTGGATTGTTTTTCAGGATTTGCTGAAAGAATTGATTCAATGGTAGGGGAAAGTTTATAACGAGGTAAGTTAGATCAGAAAGTGGAGAGTGGAGATCTAGGTCTATGGTGGTCTTGAAATTGTTTCAGAGAGGGGTTAGGTTAGGTCAGTGATGTAGTGGGTGATCAGGGCTTTTAGGTGTTTTGGGGGTTGCACAAGCAGAATGGAGAGGAGATCAGATTTAAGGAGCGTAGTTTATACCGGAATTTACCGTGACCAATAAGGATAGTTGTTCTTGTAAAATGTCGTATGTGAGTTGGAATATTAGTAATATCGGGGAAGATGTCATACCATTGTCGGAATGGGACCAGGATACTTGACATTCGTGAAGTCTAGAGTTGTAGATGCGGGATTTTATTTCAGTGTTAGGGCTGGTGTGGTATGTGGCAGGAGAGAAGGTTTCATTATGTAGTTGGATAGGTCGATGGAATTTAGGTTGCGGTTCTAGTGTGTGAGGACAGCAGTGGAGGTGGTACGAAATCCTCTGGAAACGTATAGAAGATATAGTCGAAATATTCGATTGAGTATTCTTCTAGGAGATGAGGGTGTAAAGGGTAGCAGGAATCTACTGCGTAACGGATGATAAGGATGTCGATGTTGTTGAGGATAACTCTTCTTGTGGGTTGGGTTAGTTGAATTAATTTGGGTAAGGAGAGTTGGCTGCAAATATTCTCGAGATTTCCTATCATTACTTAAATTACCCTTAAATGCAAAAGCCGTGTACCGGTCAATAAAGTTCATCTGACGGAAGCTGAGCCGCAGGGTCTATCAATCATTTTTTGTGTACAAAAGCTTTGTTTACGTTCTAATGTAATTATTCAAATCAGCGACAGATCAGTCAGCGCTACTGCCCCTATTAAAACTATTATATCCCAGAACAATCTGTGACCCGAACGTTGGAATTCCTTGTGGCGGTAAGGACAGTCGGAACCGCTTCTGTAGTTTTCATGATAGAAGTAGCCATTAATACTTATCATAACAGGCGCCGTACCATTTGGATTGTATCCACACGCCAAAATCTGGACCCCGGTTTGCTGGAACAGTACCTCTAGAATATTTCCTACCACCCTCCAGACAAACCGATCTTGGATATGGCCAACTACTTGTCTTCAAATTCAATCATCTACCCTTGAGAAACACTAACGCATTCCACAGTTGCTGGTAACCCGATTTAGCAGAAGGCTGTTGCTTAGTCATCAAGTAGTAGGTGCGCTGATGTCGGTTCTTAAGCTGTATGGTTTTTAAAACCACTGGTTGTTATTGGCGAAGATGATACAAACCACCAAATTTATTTTTGAACACCGGAGCAATCCCTCGGGTTATGTCAGGGTCCGCAATGTGCCAAGGAGTATTTTGATCACACATGGAATATATTAACTTAAATCCCTTGCGTGACCCCCAAATCTCACTGTGTCTGTTTCGCTGGCGGCTCCCTACTAGGCTAGTGGAAGCACTAGGCGAGATAAAGTAAAGTCGGATGGTCGAGTCTCCTTCTTTTATCGAAGTCGGATAGTCGAGGCTCCTTCTTTTATGCTGTGCTTGAAAAACGAGCATTCCCATTTGTTGCCCCATTCTTGCTCTAATAGAAGCAGAGCACTGCTACTGGTCGGTGGCGAGTGATGTTCTTGATTGAGTATTTTCGGTGTTTGTTTATAAATATAGGTACGTATGTCGCGCGCGCCTCTATATAGGACCGGCTTTGGTATGCATAGGATGGTAATATATCCCCGTTCTCGAAGGTTATAGTTGGGGAGAGTGCAGTGGTTGATGGTGTTGGACGTTGGCGGCTGTTTCTGTAGAGCTGGTTGGAGATAGTCTACGTAGATCTTGGTTTCCAGTCCTCCTTCTATCTGCACCCAGTAGATATTGAGTCCAGACGGACTAAATACGGTGTGAGCGCCTGTTCGTTTGGCGGCAAACCAGGTGTGCTCGTTCAGTTACTTGCTCGCGGGTGTTAATTGGAGAGGTGCGACGTCGTCGTTCGTAAACCTGGTTCAATTATCAGGATCTCTAGCGTGTACCGGCCGAATTCGTTGATTGTGGGATTCTACCTGTTTGTTAGCCGGGGCTCCGTTCTAGTCTCCGGGTCTTGATAGCTCGTAATCCAGAAATAAGTGGTTCTCGTGGCGGTGTGTTTTCCGACTTGTCCATCTTTTTGTTTGACAACGACTATCATTATAATTTGAATTAGGGCCGCTATACTTGCGGCCACGTCCCCAATGCTCCACCCGGAGGTACTACATTGGGTTTGAACGCGAAAAATAGTCGTGCTCCTAATTTATTCTTACTTCATAATTGATTCACCCTAAATAAAAACTAAATAAAAATCTAACAAACCTAAAAATCTAACAAACCTAACAAACTCTAACTATCTAACAAACCTAAAAATCTGACAAAAACTGGAACAAAAACAAAACAAAAACTAAAAACAGGGTTGTAAATAATGGTATCCCTAGTGCTGACTTTCGAGTGTACCCGATCAACAAGCAAAAATGAGAGGGGGAGGGATCCGTAATACCGGATAGCAGACGCCGGTTCTGCTTACCAGTGCGACCTGAAGGGTCGTCTTAAAACTATCCAAATCTAGCTAACTAATTTAAATCCATCCCTAGCTTTCCCTATCGTTCCCTAACTGATTTACATTATGATTACAATCTTCGCAATTCTGCTCGTCCTTCCCAAATATATACTGCAACCAAAATGGCGACAGAACGTCAAACAAAACAAATAAGCCACATAATACATGCTATATATAGATAAATATAAAGTGTAAATATAAAATATAAATAAATATAATTATGTAAATATATAAATAAATGTTTAATAAGCGTTAAACGTTAAGCATATAGCAGTGCACAAAATAGCGAAAGCATCACCCTATTTATCAGGTGCACTCGCACAAGCATTATGTCGGCTAGCGCTTTTACACACCAAACGTACTTCTTAAATTATTTCAAAAACTACTAATTAATGTAAATCAATGCTTGTGCGAGTACAGCCGCCACAATTTAAGTCTTACCTCGATAATAAAATTCTCCAGCATCCGAAGATCTGGTCGTCTGTAACTTACTTCTAAAGGTGGGACGGGGTGCACTGCTAAAGTCCTGGTGGGTATGCACTAAATGTTTTTGGGGGGGATCACTATCACTATCACTTCACTTTCAAGTCCTGGGGGGATGCGCGGTTGCACTCTGTTTTATTATCCTTGTTTACTTTATTGATTTAATTTAATGAGGGTTTATGATTTATTTGTTATTGTTTATTTGGTATTATTTATTCCCGATTTTCCGCACATAATTATGAAGATAGGCAGTGATTGTATTAATGGAGTGGGGTTTCTCGTGCATATTGGACATTTTGGTATAATTATCTTTTTTTTTTTTTTTTTTTAATATCAGGTTTTGGTTATGCTCGTATCCTTACTCACGCCAAGTCAATCTAAAATTTTCAATCCTCCCACCAACCCCACCGAATTTTTACACGCGGTCGTCATTGATTGTCTAATCTCGCGACCCTTCCCGCGAATTCTTTTAAGGCTGTCCAGAACGCCTTCTGGTTAACCACTTCCCGACTTCCTCTAGGCTCTTTGGCCATGCCAGACCTAAGATAGCTAGTTTGCTATCAGCCAACCCTCGATTTCCCGCCTCAAGCGGGCAGTCGAAGAGCACGTGCTCTGCGCTTTCCGCGCCCTCACCGCATTCGCAGCGGTCGCTATTGGTTAGACCGAACCTTTGTAAATACGCCTTCAGGGCGCCGTGCCCTGTTATCAACTGCACCATTTAGTGATCGAGCTTAACCTCGATCTTACCTCTGGCTTCTATGCTCGGTATGAATTTGTGGGTCAACCTGCCCGTGGCAGCGTTGTTCCACCTCTCTTCCCATTGTCGAATTGATTTTTCGCGCAGCTTTCTTTTGATTAAAGACCTCGGTATCGACGAATGTGATATTCGAAAGTCGCCCGTCGCGGCCTCTTTAGCTAATTCGACAGCCCTATCGTTTCCTACGTTACCATTGTGCGACCTGACCCAACAGAAATTTAAACGTCGAAACTCTAGCGCCGTACGCGCTATCCTCCAAACGTCCGCTTGGAGATCTGTCGAGGTGTTCATGTTTGTTAAAGCCGTTAGCGCCGATTTACTATCACTGATTATATAATACTCGTCTCTGCCCGTATGGTTTATTACGTAATCGATAGCCTCTCGTATGGCTACCAATTCGCACTGGAAGATAGTGCACCAGTTCGCGAGTTTGGTTTGAAACCGATACACCTCCCTTTCCTGCTTATACACGACAAACGCCGCGCCTGCTTGCCCATCGTCCATACGTGAACCGTCCGTATAAATTCTGATACCCATCGCGTCCTCATCACCTTCGACAAACTCGATCCTCTAATATCAGCCGGGTGCCCTAACTCAGATACAACAATCTTTCTTGCAATTTCCCTATTACCAAGATTAAGATCTTCGATAATTTCGCGCCCTTTTCCTATATTTATTAATCGTCTATCTCTAATCTCCTAACGACATATTCGATAGGGAGAGACCTACTGATCACCAGGACAGCCTCCGTGGAGGTGGTCCTGTACGCCCTCGCCGCTTTTACCGCGGTTATGCGTTGTACGCTCGTCAATTGACGCATCTCCCGGACTTTACAACCTTCTGCCCATACAGAAGCTGCGTACAGTATTGCCGGCTCAATTGCTCCGGCATAAACCGTCCTCAGCGATTCGCCCCTGAAACCCCACTTTATTTTAGCCGCCGCCATCATTTTATTTGATATTTCGCCGCCCTTACTTTTTACGTATTGTACGTGCGCTTTCCAATTTAATTTATTGTCGATCTTGACGCCGAGGTAGGTAATACAATCTTTAAACGGGATTTTCTCCTCCTAGCTCTAACCTAGGAGGTCTCTGTCCTGGTTTCGTGCCGAAATAAAGCGCCTCTGACTTCGCCGTGTTAAATTTTAATTTTACCGCCTGCGACCATTCGTGTAATTTATTAAGCGCCTCGTTCGGTTTTGTGCGCATATCCATTAACAATCTCGATCTTACAATTAAAAGTGTGTCATCTGCAAACCCAACGATTGAGCATCCTGCGGGCAACTTGACCCTAAAGATGCTCTCATACAACAACTTCAAAATGTGGGACCAGAACATGACCCTTGCGGGCATCCCTTTCCACCTCACGCGACAGAACTTCACCCGGAATTTCAACCTGTGCTAATCGCCCCGAGAAATAGCTCTTGACCAAAGACATCAAGTTTCGCGGACAACTCCTACGATCTAACTCGCAAACGATTAATGGCCACCAGGCAGCATCAAATGCTCCTGAAATGTCCAAAGCAACAACGACACAGTACTCTTTGGCATCTCTTGCCTGCTTAATTTCCCCGACAACGAACTCTAACGCGTCGATAGTCGACTTGCCCTCCACGAAACCAAACTGTCGGTTATTAAAACCGCCGCTGTCTCGCACTAGGTGTTCAACACGCGTAGTCATAACACGATCTAAAACTTTCCCCAGCACCGGTAGCAAGCTAATTGGACGATAGCTGCCCGGATCTGACGCATCCGCCTTTTAGGTTTGGGTATAAATTTCACATTCTGGATTTTCCAGCAACGCGGAAAACGCCCTTTCTAAACAAAGATTAAACAACCCAACAAAGACACACGGGGCTAACAGGCACGCCTGCAGAGCTGCGTCTGAAGTGATTCCATCATGTCCCGGTGCCTTCTTAGGGTTCATCCTCCTAAGAGCCCTGACGACCTCGTGAACTAGGATTGCCTTATCGGCACCTGTTCCTTGCGCCTTTGCAGCTTCCCGACGTATTAAATCGTGCGACCCTTCATCCCCCTCGGGATTATCCGATGGGAAAAATTTCTCTAGTAAATATTCCGCTGTGGTTTTAAAACCTTCCGTGTATTCGCCATTTGTTTTCTTTATATTACTGAGCGCGATTTTTGTTGTTTTCCTCTAATTACGCGGTATGCGGTTCCCCAGGGTTCTTTCTCTGAGTTTTGCGTGCAGAATTCTTTAAATTTATTCGTTCGCGTTTCTTCTATTAATATTTTATATTCGCGGTAACTTTGATTATATTCTATTCTCCGTTGTTCTCTTATATCTCCCGAGGCGCGTTGATAGCGGCGCCTTAGGTTACGCGTTTCTGCCCGCTTGGTGGTTAGTTCCCGGGTCCACCAGGGTACGCTGTCTTTAAATGTTTTCTTTTCGGCATGGAATACGACGACGCGTCTACCACCGCGTCGTTTAATTTTTCGCGAGTGTTTCTACTTCGTCTGCCTCTCGGCAGTTAAATAGCTCATTTTCGAGCACAGGGATACTTTCGCCAAATTTTTGTTTAAATCGCTCCCAATTTGCTTTTTATTACAGAACCGCGGAAATACAGTTAGCTGCTCGTTTGCACTTGTTTTGGTTTCAACGTCCCATGTTATTAATTTATGATCAGAGAGCGTTTCCTCGTCCGACCTTAATTTCCAATTACAAATCGTTTCTAACATTTCGTGCGAGACTGCAGTAATATCTATAAAACTGCTGCCTCTATGCGTCTCAAACGTAGGTAAATCATTAGTGTTTATCACACTAAGATCCCATTCCGTAAAAGATCAGCAACCTGCGAGCCTCTATCGTCTTCGATAGGGCTGCCCCATAGTGGTGACTTGGCATTAAAATCTCCCCAATGACTAGATTTTTATTTCTGCCGATTTTACGAATAATATTATCTACTTCATTTATCAAGTCTTCGGTTTGGGGATTTTCCGCCGGAATCGACCGGCGGGAGGTACACGCTTATTACATAGAACGCATTTTCCCTGATTTGATTTCGGCCGTCGTTACAAACTCGTTCGATAAATTATTTAATATAATTCCGGTGCACGTTCCATTATTTATTATTATCCCGCTACGCGGTCGTTCACTATTCGCGTTTAAGACGGTAACCCCCCTCCCAAAACCTGTTATTTTGTGGCCATACAGGTGCGGTTCCTGTATAAACCCGATGTCGATATTATTTTCAATGAATAACTTTACGAAGTTATTTGTTGCCCCTCTACCTTTCCCGAGATTTAGTTGCGCGAATTTAATTTTCTTGCTTCTTATGGACTTTGTTTTATCTTCACAGTCCATAATCGATGTTTCGTGTGATTGCGTGCTTCAGACGTTGCATCGTGGGGCATCTACTCGACTTGGCGTCGTGGCGCGTATCGACCTTCGCGCCACCGCCAGTTCTATCGTTTGCCCTAGCGCAAACCACACAGCAGGGGACTGCCTTCCGGCAATTCTTGAATTCATGCCCGACCTCGGCACAGTTACCGCACCACTGTACCTTCTCCCTGCACTCCATCGATCGATGGCCGTACTCGTAGCACCGGTAACACTGGGTCATCGAGAAGTGGTCCCGGGCCCATACTCTTCGCCACCTGAGGTTAATAGCATCAGCTAATATACGTCTTCGAAGTGTGGGGTCACTTGAAGACTACGTTGGCGAAGGGATCTCTAGGGCCCTTTCCGCCAAACCTGAACTTCTCTCTCAGGTGGTCTTCTAGCTTCAAATCGCCGAAACGGGGATTCTGGCTCGCAATCAACCGCACGAGCTCTTCAGCCTTCATCCCCGCTTCGACCCCGGAAGAACGACCCGTGGACGTTTCTTCTAGATGGTCTTCGCCACGAGTTCCTTGCAGTTCCCGCCGACCTTCAACTGCAGTTTCTTGGCATCGTCGCGACCTGCGCACTCCACAACGACACCGCCCCGGCGCGTCCTACGAGCTCCGACAACAACAAACCCATCTCGAGCGGGATCGACCTTCTGCTTCAGGGTCGTCATCACGTCGTCCTTCTGGCCTGGCCTGGCGTCGACCCTTACAGCAAACGTAGGGGCAGATCCTGAAGCTGCAGCGGCGTAGGAGACCTTGCGCTGCACCGACGCACCCTGACTCTGGCCTCCTGAAACGACAGAATTCACCGCCGGACTTCCCCCAACAACACTTGCTCTCCCTGAACCATCTAAACAAAGACGCAGTGCCCTAACCATACCTATCAGTTGGTTCGTCACGTCCCGGATATCATCCACGGCGTGCCGAACCATCTTCCTATCCTCCACGACGATAGTGGCGGAGGTCGTCGGCACCTTCCCATAGACGGCAGCGTGCGCCTTCCTCACCCTAAACTTTAAGAGTTCCAGCTCATCGAGGTCGCTAGCATTAACGCTACCGTTGCTGCTAGTCGACATCGTGCGCTGGGCTCTCGAAGTAGAGGGCAATTCTGGCGCCGCAACCACCACGGGAGGCCCCGACTCCCCAGACACGACCGCCGCAGACGCAGGCTCCTTCCCTACCTCCTGTACCTCCTGCTGAGTTTCTAACAAGAAGTCCTTTAGCACTACCTTAAGCTGTTTCCCCCCAACAGCGCCCTCCGCCGCCGACCTAGCAGACTCCGACCGATCGCCCCTCTTCCTCCTGGGCAGCGGCTCCTCATCGCGGTGGACCACCATGCTGACAAAACTAGCAATAAAATGACACCTAAAACGCAGCTCAAAAACGTCCTAACCGTTACGACGCTAAAAGAACGACGCTAGAAGAACGCAAAACGTTGGTCCAATAAAAATGTTTTGTTTAAAGGTGAACCGTAAACAACCTTGTATTTATTAAAACTTCAACCGCCCAATTAAATATCAAATTTTAACAAAAATACAACAAGCACTAAGCGTCAAAATAACAACTAGAATCAAATAAATTTCCTAACGCAATAAAAATATCTCGATTTAAAATGTACCGTAAAGAACGCTATTTATTTATTTTAAATTTTAAACCGCCAAATCAAATTTAAATAAACTAATTACTTCAAAATATTAAAATATCTAATTTATAAATAAGAACACTTTATTTTTAAATGTGTAATTAACAAAATAAGGTCGAGCGCAATCGGAATGTGGTAACCGGAAATGACCTTTCAATTAATCGCTTGGTAACTAGCACAACCCGTAACTGTTACACCGCTTAATTACACCAAAATCGATTTTAAAGGAACTTTTAAATACGCGTGAACTTAAATTACGGAAAATTTATATTAAAATTGTTTTAAAATTTACAGTTTTGAGTTATTTATTTGATTTAAAAGGGCTTAGATTTTTGTTTTTGGTTATTATTTTATTATACGCGCACTATAAAAATTCACACACTTTTTGGTTGTTTTACCCGGTTTTTACTTGATTTAGGCGGATTTTATTTTAAATTTATTATTAAAATGCCTTTTAAGTTATTTCGAAATTGTTTTTGAGTATTAGTTGAGTAGACCTTTGTTTTATTAACCCGAGGTTTATTTAGTTTATTTTAAAACGCGGATTTGGTTTAAATTACAACGACTATCAGCAAACTGTACCTAGATGAGCTGCGCTTGATTATTTCATAGGCTAGCATCTGCTCGACTTCAGGTGTGATAATCCTTCTTGGTGGGAGAATATCGGTGCGGCGTTGTGCCAAATGGAGTAGACGGCGTGTTTCGGATGGTGTACTAGTTTGACTGGTTCCAGTGTGTGGTACGGCTCTGGTGGATCTCAAACTGTACGCAGCCTTGAGAGTAGTTTATGATGGCTTTCTGTCCCAGGATAACCTCATCTACTAGGTCGAACACTACTATGAAGTCATCGGTGTCGGTAACCTGGTCAATGCGAAATGGTATCGTCGCGACGCCTAGTACGTTCATCTGCTATCCGTTGGCAGCCCGTTGTGCGGTGGTTCCGTCCTTGGTTACTTGGGGTCTCTTTGGTACCCGATCTCTCCTAATCAGGTAACAAGAAGCTCTGGTGTCGAGCACCGCCTGTGGTAGGTGCTCGTGCATTTGCAGCTCAATCCTGGGTAAAAGAGCCTCGGCGTAGGCGGTATTTATGTGGATCGTGTAATTTATTGCAGTCGAACGGTGTGGTAACGTGGTTCGGCCACTGGTTCGTTTCCCGACTTCTTGGTGGAACAGTCTCTGTGCCATTGCCGCTGTAGGCAGAAGTGGCAACGTGACAGCAATTCTTTCTTACGATTATCGTTCGGCGATCTCGGGACTGGTGGTTTGTTGTTGAGTGTTTTACGATTCGCCTTTTTGAAGTTGGACTCTACTTTGGTCATGTCCAATATCGTGGTGACACTGGATCAAGTTCCTGAGTTTTGAAGGAAGTAGATCTGTCAGCAGCTCCAAGTCCCTTTTTAGGCGGGGGCTTGAAGCGCTTCGGTGCTTAGAAATGCGGTTGCTGATTGTGTTGATCTTTGTTTGGTACCAAAATATTCTGCCTGTTACTTTGGCCTTGACGGCGGGACAATCATATTCGCTTAGGAAGCACTTCCTAAATTCGGAATAAACAGGTTGAAATGCTTTAAAGGTGGCCCACTGGATGGCTACTGGTTCTCGGAACTGAGCAGTCGTGATTGGTTGGTCGACCATGATGTTGGCTGGGTCTTTCAATGGAGTACCTGGGAAGGTGGTTAGCTTTGACTCTGTTATGGTGATGCGGTACAGGTCCTCTACTAACGTCTTAATGGTGGTAACTATTGCGGTGGTATGTTGAGGTTGGTCACAACTGGATTTTCAGTCCCAACACTGTCGGTGATGCTGTGTTGGTCTACTGGATAAGTAGTGGTTGGCTGACAGTAGTTTGGCTTTATTATAACCCCGGCGGTAAGGTACGAGAGCTACTACAGTAGTTGGTAGCAATGATAAATAATTGCAAAATGATGCGCAAATAGGGTATTACGTCATATAAATATTTTAAATTACTACATCACATGCAAATAAAAACGATAAAGGTACTCACGTAACTGTAGGACTCCTTACAGCATTACGCTCTTATGGCGGTAGCTGGGCTTCGTTGAGCATTTCGGGCGTGGGTATTCTTTCCGCCCCCGGTTAAATCCAAATTTAATTTATCTTATTTCTTGTGTAGAGGTACGGTATGGAATACATACGGGTAGGAACGATAACAGGTACAAGGCAGGAAACCTACATATCAAGAAAAAGACAAGATACGGCACAAAGATAAACCACTAGGCGCGACGTCTGGCTCACTAATCCTCACGTGTCGGAAACTTCCCACTTTCTCCACACTCCGCGTCTGCGTAATCCTTGGCGCAAACGCACTGTCTGAAGTAACGGAAATACGCGCACAAGTCTTTTAAAATTATGGGCGCAAAATCGCTTACAAATTAAAACTAAAATTGGAAATGTTTACGGCCAATTGTCGGCACGTAACAGCTTGTTCCGCCGGATGTGCTCTCTTGGTCAGGAGGGTGCTGTCCAGCGGCTGGTTAGCTAGTGCTGTTCGTCTGGCTCCGTGTCTCGGGCATGTTGGGTCAGTTCTTCACAGATTCCGGTCTGTAATTTTCTTGTTTAAATAGCCCCTGACGTTGGGCGACGCTTGTTACAAGAGTAGGTCGGCTTCTAGGAAGCGATGCCGACTAGGGTTGATCTTGGGAGTCTGATGATCAACTTCTTGCACTGTATCAACCCTTGCTTTACTTTAATCCTTAATATTTACAATACCAAGATACATGTATACAATATATGCAATATACAATAAATACGCGTCGACTGCGTCGGTGGTCGTCGTGGTTTTAAGGAATAGCGTTCGTGCAGGGGTGGTGTCTTGCAGCCTCTGAGATGTGGACTAGTCGAAGTTGGCGTGGGCATGGACTTTGCGTCTCCCTATCTAATGCTTAGAAGTTCGTCGTGGTGTGAAGGGTTAACGTCCGTGCAAGGGTGGTGTTTGCAGCCTCGGTAATGTGGACTGATTGGTATTGGCGTCGGCTTGGTGCCTTTTTCTTTATTCTTCAACGTCTCCCCGTGCTAGTGGATGCGCTGTTTGACGATGCTTGTGAATCTCCCCAGGTTAGTGAAAACACCAGTTTGACGATGCTTGTGGACCTCCGCGAGCTAGTGGATGCGCCGGTTTGACGATGCTTGTAGATTTCCCCGCGCCAGTGGAAGCGCCGGTTTGACAATGCGGTGGATCTTAGGCTAGAAAAAGCGCCAAAATGCTGGTTCTAGGCTAGTGGAGGCGCTAGACTACGTAACCCTTACTAGACTAATGAAAGTGCTAGGTGAGATCAAGTGAAGTTGGATGTCGAAGCTTGTTACCGTATATCAAATCATACGTGCTGAAAACAGAAAAAGAAACCCGAAAACACCGGAGAGACCAAGCAAAACCATACACTTCAAATCTTGCATTCACATTGGACAACGATTCCCATTAAACGACGACACTCATTGGACAAAGACATCACCTCCATACCAAACCGAAGGGAAAATACCATAAAAGAAGATCCGTGTTCAAAAATTAGGCATTCACTTAGAGCTCTGATTAAGAGATCAACTAGCAGCGTTGACCTACCTGCTCCGTTCTACAACACTAACGGCGTTGACGATTGGTGCGCTGTGTCACGACGCCGGCGCCTCAACGAATGGTGTGCTGCATCTACACATGCATACCCGATATCCGGCTGCCGATGGTCGTGGTGTTTTTGTCGTAGGTTAGCTCACCAATACAGCTCTTAATTTCCGGCTGGTCGGGAGGTGAAAAGGTATGACAGGATTTAGCTTAGGTTAAGGTTGCCAACCGAGTATTGTTAGTTCGTAACGTTTAGATATGTTCTGCGCTTGTTTTCCCGACTCCTGGTACTCCGAAGTCTAGAAACTTGTACCGTAGGGTCTACAAAACAACCCTTAGTCTCTGGCAATTCGAGACGAGATCTGTAAATCTTTTATTTCTCTATATTTAAGTACCATAGAACCATAGAAATAAGAAAAATACTTTAGACAGAAACAGCTGTGTAGTACATATAAGTACGGGTCTTTGGCCTAGGTATTATATAAAAAATAAACGTTTTTGTATGTCTGTCTGTCTGTGAGAACGCAGCCGCCTCCTACATCCACACTTTAGCCAGCGGTGCTTAAATCATAGCCTGCTGACGCAGATGTCTCAACGAACGGTGCGTTTCACAACGACGCCCACGCCTTCTACACTTGACGCCCACAGTAAGCCATGACGTCCTCTGAAGTCCATCATCCAGACGCCTATATTTGTTCTAGAATGTATATAAGTATATTTTGTAAATATTAGTCAAAAAACAGAACCAGGATTCACTCACTGTGCATCAGAATTTAGGCACCGCCCCCAACCACCGGTGCCAAGCCGTAACAGGCTTCCTCTTTTATGCAGTGCTGGAAAAAGCAAGCATTCCCATTGGTAGCTTTATTCTGGCTCTAATAGAAACACAGCGTTTCTATTGGTTGAGGAACGTAGTAATCTTGATTGAGTGTTTTTTATAAGTATAGGTGCGTATGTCGCGCCCGCCTCTATATAGAACTGGATTTCGTGTAAACAGAGTAGTAACACCGCTTAAGTTCTTCTTATATCTCACCAATATATTTTTCGAAGGACCAGTTATCGTCCTCCAATCCCATACAATGTTCTGTCAAAATGACATTCACTTACGAAAGAAACAGCATCGTTAGAAGTCGGAAATCAGTTATTGATGTAAAAATATACCTTAGATATCATATTCTCTAGAAAATTAGTTATTGAAAAGAACAACGTACTCATCATTTAAGATGTTGTACAATATAAAGCGGTGTAGAATGTTTAATTCATATATATTTAGTGACTTTACAAAATTCAGACCCTTCTTGATACTTATAAAGATTATATAATTCATTTATCTCCACTAAAAGTTCCTGTTTTATTCTAGTTCATTAGCCTGTTAGTTTTGACTGTTTCTTTTGAGACAACTACCTCATTTTCGTGTATCGTAAGTAATAAGGTAGTTCTCGCAATCTAACCATTGGATTTTGTATACGCATCTATCAAAAAAGAGATCTAAATTATGTTAGAGAGAAGTAACAGAAAAACTATTAATTGCGATTGAATTGTGTTACAATTTTGACCAGGAAATTTGTAATGCTAAAATTCATTTTAGGTTAGGTAATAATTCTGCGCCTATCTGCTATCTATTCTTGTCTTAGAAGTGTAACTAAAAATAGCTAACATAAAAAGAAGCCATTAAAAACGAGTTATTCATATGAAGCATTAAAATGTACTCACAAACAGTGCACTTATGATTATAATAACAAATATGAACGAGTTTGAAAACAAGCTCAATGGCGTTTCTAATTTAAATTTTTTATGCTTCCTGATCACTTAATGGAAATTAACTTAATTTAAAAAATGCACTCTAACCATTTTGATGTGTTTTATGAAGGTAATCGTACAAAAACTGCGGATAATTAATACTACAAAGTAAACGTTTGAAGGTAAGCTGAATTATAATTACGTAAAGGTTAGCCACATTTGAATTTGATTAGGAATCTACATAAAAAGATTACATTTTACCCTGAGAACGACTTAGGTTGAATATAGCTTTGTTTCTAAATAGGAGAGATTTAAAATTGCCACTTAAAAATACAGAAGGGTTTACAGCGCTCATTCAGATTGAAACTGCAAACACAAATTTTTTAATTTGTCGCTAAAGGTGCACCTCAAGTATATAGTCAACCTTTGAAACAGCTTTTAAAAATACTTTGAAAAAATATAGGCTGTGGAAATTTCAGGGAAATGTGAAACATTGAGGGTACGCGTCTAACCAGTTACTGAACTGAAGACAAAGTGGTGATGATGATTTATACACTGAGCTTTTCAATTCACTCCTAATTAAAAAACAACCTGTAAGGGGTTTGCTTCGAGAATTTCTGGTTATCACACTTGACAGATTACAATTTATTATTTGACGTATCGGGTATTGTAGACACAGCACGAGCGTAAACACAGAGCGCATTCCACAATGACGTCACAGTTACATCGGCCATATTTGTTGAGGGGCACTCAACCCTATTGAATTCTAAATAAACAGACACCGCTGAATATTCTTCTATAAAAGAGAAAAATGCCAAGTTTTTGTAGTGTTTTAAAGTGTGGGATGCGGGCTGAAAGGGATAGGGTATCTTTTTACCGCTTTCCTGCTGCTTTAACAAACAAAGGGAATAGTACGAATGCGCTCTCTGTACAACGTCGTCATGCCTGGATAAATGCTCTGAAACGTGGACAACTAAGTGAAACACAGCTAAAAAACGGCCGTATTTGTTCCAAACATTTTATAAAAGGTAATTATAAATAGAACTGAGATACTAAAGTCCTTAGAAAATCAAAACCGTCGCTTAATTGAACTCAGACATCATTTTAGGTGCACCGGCTAGTTTAGAAGACAAAAATAATCCTGATTGGATACCAAACCAAAACATGGGTTATGATTCAAACAATTATCCTAGATATGTCGCAGCGAGTCGTGAAAAAATTATCACAAACCAAATCAAACATTTTGAACCGGAGGTTTGTGTGTTTATTAAAATAATAATTAGGTTTACCGAGGTTGTTTATTTTTTAGGTTAAAACAGAAACGTTTTGTGACGATGCATTGGTGGTGAACCACCCCTTACAGGGAATTTTGTCTGCAGAGGTGCGAGGTAATAGTCGTAGTGTTTCAGTACAGACTGATATTACTATGGAAGTTATGCGGTGCATTTTATAACTTATTCAACAACAGCGAAATTGATGCGTTGAAAACTAAACAAGTTTAGAGGTAAATAAAGATACGTTCGAAAACGATGACTCGAAAATGTATTTTACAGGCTTACCGAAGGTCGAAATGTTGTTTATGATTCGGTTTCAGTGTATCTGTCTTTTCATCGTAATAAGACGTCTACATTTCAGCAACTTTTTTATCTGTAATGAAACTTCGGTTAAACTTACCATTTAAGTATTTAGCTAATATAGGTTTGCTGTAAGTGTCGTAAGCCGCACCGCTGCTGACCGCTGCTGCAGAATCGTTTTATAATTGTATGAATGCACTTTGCTAGATTGAGGAATCTTGTTTATCGGCCAGAGAGAAGCTTTACAAAAATAAATACTCCCTGTATGTATGTTGTGGTGTGTTTAGCATTCTTCTTAATCTTCTTTGGGAATTAAACCACTCATAGTTTTTAAAATCATCTTTATTGAGTATAAAGTATATCCAAAAATAAAACAAGTTGAAAATGCAAGGCATTGTCGCAACGAACTTCCAAATGTAGACTTACTTTAAAACAATTTAAAGAAATTAAAATTATTATGTTGTAATAATTATAAGTATTCAGATAAAATACAAAAATTTATAAACAACAAAAGAGACATTTTAATATATTTTATTTTATTGAATAAATATTTTAAAAGCTATATATGTGTGTGTGTATGTATGTATGTATGTATGTATGTGTGTTTGTGTGTGTGTGTGTAAATAAGGGGCATCATATTTCGATTCAGTTTTTTCAGAGGATTCTAAATATGTATCGCACATTAATTTTGGACCTATTTGAAATTTTTGATAAAAATTAATTCCCCGGGGGGGGGGGTCGGGTATCCGTGGTCAGATTTTGTGGGGGGTACCATATTTCGACTCAGCTATGTTAGGGGAGTCCAAATATGTATCGCACATTAATTTTGGACCTATTTGAAATTTTAATTTTCCCGACGGAATATCACGGGGGCACGGCGTCCCCGTGGCCCGATTTCAACTGACATCAAAACTTAAGCTCAGGACACCGAGCTGAATCGATTGATGTATCACACATTGATGTCCGACCATTAGAAAGGCCTTGGACGGACAGACAGACGGACGACAAATCGATTTCATAAACGAACGAAAGTTCGTTGATATAGACCCCTTGAAGGGGCTGCCAAATTAGTTTTGTCTATATTTTATTTTTGGATATACTTTATACTCAATAAACATGATTTTAAAAACTATGATTGGTTTAATTCCCAAAGAAGATTAAGAAGAACTTTACAAAAATGTTTCAGCTTGCTTTTAAAAACGTTTGGCGACCAAGCAGCGTTATAGATCCTGTTGAGGTGTTTACAGGAACCTCAGCTGGTCCAATTACAAACATCGGGAAACTGATTCGTTGGAATCACTCCTCAAGGTACAATATGATTTATCTGAAGTATGGAGCGGCAGGACTAATGGTAAATTTTCCACAGAAAATTGTTGATTTCTAAATTTAATTTTACGTGGTGATATAGCGTTAGCACCTCGAGGTTTTTTAATATATTCTGTTCAACCTTTGCATACCCACTTGAAAATACTAGCTTTTACTAGAGGTAAAACACGATTGCATCCTGTAAACTTGGAGAGTACACGTAACATTACTATTGTGTGGATTCGTGTGGAAACGGTTATTGAAGAGGAAGTTTCGCATTTTTCAAGAAAGTTCCCAGAAGCACGGGGAGGATTTGATAAAATTGTAATGATATGTAGGGTCTTGCAGCCTTCCACAAATACTATTTATCTGAAGTGATAGTTATTTATTTTCTAAGTGTTTTTTATTTATAATATACAAAGTTTACGCCTAAGCAATGTTTTAATTTGTATTTATATATAATTATTATAGTCGCAATTGTTTAAGTCATGTTTTATATTTAACAAGCTTTTATGATTTTCATAAGGATTTATTGACGGATACATCTTATTTTTTATTTTGTTCACGCAAATTCCTTATTGCGGATTGCCAATCACTTGTCCTTTTATATATATATATATATATATATATATATATATATATATATATATACAGTGAGTGAATTATATCAACTGGAATTTTGTAATATCTCGACGCAAGCATCATACACAAACATTTGCTGAATCTAAACTTTAATACGTTTGAAGGGGACCATCCACTAGTACTCAATACTTTTTATTGCATATGTGTTGGAAGATCGAAACAATTTGTGAAGTGGTACACATTCAAAATCGTCGATGAAAGCGTCATTTGCCCGAATTAAATAAATGCAGAAAAATTGGATGTACTTTTTAGCGCAGAAAATACTGATTCTTGTTTAAAATTTTAAATTCTTCATCAAACTTTCTACTTGTGCTATTTGACTTCCTAGGTAACAGAAATGCTTAACCTTCTTGTAAGTTCTCGTTACCTATTTGTATTCTTGTTTTTGATTTATTTCCCCTCTTTTGCATACTAGAACTTTAGTCTTGTTTTTGTTAATTTTCATACCATATCCCTCCGTTAGAACTGTTTCCATTTCATTAAGAGCAGCTTCTAACTCTTTTTTGCTAGATGCTAATACCGCTATATCATCTGCAAATCTAAGCATATCAATCTTTTGTCTCTGCATATTAATTCCAAATGTCTTCCGGCATTTAACAGTATTCATTGCCTCTTCTATGTACAAGTTAAAAATAAATGGGGATAAGGTACATCTCTGTCTTACCCCTTTTCTAATATTTACTTCTCTACTTTTTTGCTCTAAATCTATTACCGCTGTTTGCTCTTTGTATAAGCAATGTACTATCCGTCTAGCCCTAAAACTCATTTCAATCTTTTTGAGTATTTTGAACACTTTTATCCATTTTACATTGTCAAATGCTTTTTCCAGATCTACGAACCCTATATACACGCTTTCCCCGTTCTCTATTGTTTTCTCCATTATCGCCCTCAGAGCTAAAACAGCCTCCCGTGTTCCCCTGTTTTGCCTAAACCCAAATCGATCTTCTCCCAGTATTTTTTCAGCTCCTTTTTTTCATTCGTATTTGTACAATTCTAGTTAATATTTTTGAAACGTGTGCTGCCAAACTTATTGTTTGACAATTTTCACATTGAAACGAATATTTTTATACAGTGAAACGAATTTTTTATATACATAGCTGGCCTCACGCATGGGCGTCAGTGAAACGAATTTATTGTTCCAAAAATCTTCCGACACAACTAGGGGTCTATTCCTGGGTAGAGCAATGAGAAGTGGGGGGGTAAGTCGAATTTTGTTTGCAGATCAAACTTAAGCTAAATCAAATAGGCGCCATCAAGTCCTGATGTAATCACGATAATTGCATAGCATAGTTCTAAGGGCGGACGTGGAGACCCAAAGAAAAAAAGATCGCCTTCGCTGACAAAAGCCTGTCTGAATAAAATAAGACGCAGCTCCTGTAAGAAATTGTGATAGTTAAATAAATAAAAAAGTGGGACACCATTTGTGTCCTGCAAAAATACATAAAGAAATAATAAAAAAAAGTATTTCCAATATAACATCGACATCAATTTATTACTCAGAAGGGTTTTATCTTTATGTAATAAGATTTGATCACACTTGATCAAAATAAAAAAACCTTTAATCTTGAACCAATTGTTTACTAAAAGATCTCTTTTAAAATAATATAACTTGTAACAAAAAATTTAATCATTAACTGCATCAATCTTAAAATTTTAACTTTCATGTTTGTCTTTATTATTTTCAATCAAACACTTACTTTAAAACATGAACTTGTTGTACAAATAGGGTTCTGACCTGGGCAGATCTTTTCAGATAGATAACAAATTAATAGCTCCTAACAACATTAGCATTTGAGCTTTCAAAATTATGTATACTAATTTTAATGTAGATAAAGCTGATCATAAAAATATACATGTTTACATATATTGTACTAAAGCTGTTCAAAGCATTTGCTTTTAAAATAACATCTGTCAGCTATACAAAGTTGAAAAATATGACGACAGTAATACCTGTTGACATTACTGACGATTCATATGGAACAAAGCATGTTGTTTTTAGAACGTTAAACCAATGAACTTTCGTTATACTACTGGTAAATCCAGCTCAACAATTAGTTGAAACTTTTTCAGTGTACATGTATTACGCATCAAAGCAAGTTAACGTGCTCCAAATTTTGAAACACATAAAAAGAACTTATAGCTATCTACGAACCAAAACTGCAATTGTCGCATTGTGACAAAGGAAGACGGGATCACCATTCTTCAAGCAACGATAACAGCGTTTGCAATTTGAAACCAATTCATCCAAACCAACTTCTATAATTCCTTCGTTCCACGTGTCGAATCATATCCTGTCGCCTTACATTATTATGTGTTTTACTGTGTCCTTGTGTGTCTTTAAAAGTTGCATCCTACTTGTCGCGCGTTATTTGAAGATATCCTAACTATTTGAAATGGATTCGCAGATTGCCGGCCTCCAACCAAGGGAACATGCTGATATCTCTATCACCTGTGGCCGACTATCTTATAACCAGCTCGGGCGGTCGCGTTGTCAGGAGGGGAACAATCAAACAGAGATGTGCTTGTAAATAGCTGTATACGACAGATATCTGAATATAACTAGATTATTAAAGGACGATGCAGGTTTAGCGTATTACTTTTGAAGTTGAATGCAAATTATTATTGTTATTAATAAAATTATTACACTATTCTTGAAATTATATGCAAAGAATTATTGTCGAAAATAAAATTGTTACAACATCTATCCGCGCCTCTTTTTTTTGTATAGTTACTATGATGTTATGTTTGAAATCTTTAAGTATCTCGCCTGTCTCATAGATATAGCTTACAAGTGGGAAGAGACGTTCTGTTACTGCTTGTCCAGCGGCTTTTAGAGTTTCTGCTTGCACCTTATCTGTACCCAGCGCCTTACCATTTTTCAGACCCTCTAATGCTAATTCAAACTCATCTCTAAGTAGTATAGGATATCCCAGGTCATCATTTTCAATGTCTGATTCCTGTTCTAATGCTGTTAGTTCATCTCCTGAATATAAATTCCTTATATATTACTGCCACCTAGCTACTTTCTCTACATTTTCTATAATGACATTTCCCTCCGTGTTCCTTATATTTTTGCTATATAGTTTTATATACCTAAAATTCATTCTAATTAGTTTGTATGCTTTGCCTGTTTTTTCGTATTTCCATCTTAGTTTGTATCTCTTTGCACTTTTCATCAATCCATTGTTCTTTAGCTTTTCTGCATTTGCGAATAATTTCTCATTTTATGACTTTGTATCTCTGTTTTCCTGTTTCGTCTGATTTATTTTGGTATTTTCGTCTTTCGTCTATTAAATTCAGGATATCCTTTGTTATCCATGGTTTCTTATTTACTTTTTGTGTATACCCCAGAATATCTCTGGCTGCTAGTCTAAGCTGGATTTAATGTCATTCCATTCTGTTTCTACTTCCTTAGTATCAGAAATTTTCTCGATATCTTTCAGCAATTCATTTGACTTTTTTTCAAATCTTTTGTGGTTATCTTTATCTTTTAGCTTCTCAAAGTCACAGGGCCTTTTTCCGTTCCTCTTTTTCAGTTTTTTAAATTTAAGTGCGGCCTTCATAATTATGATGTTGTGGTCAGTGTCTATATCTACTTCCGGGTAGCTTTTACAGTCTTTTACTTAATTTCTAAACCGTTGTCTAACAATAATGTAATTTATTTGATATCTTCCTATATCTCCTGGCATCTTCCATGTATATCATCTTCTAGCATGATTGAAAATAATGTATTTGTGATGGTTAAGTTGTTCTTGTCGCAAAATTCTACCAACCTGTTTCCCCTGTCATTTCTCGTGCCTAAACCAAATAAACCTACTATCGCTCTTTCTCTACCCTCACCTACCACTGCATTAAAATCCGCCGTAATTATTAAATTTTCATGTCTTTTTACGTATCTTAGTATATCTTCGATATCTTTGTAGATCGCTTCTACCTCTTCGTCACTGTAGCTAGAGGTGGGCATGTATACTTGTATTATTACTGTATTTACCGGTTTAGATTCTAATCTAACCATGAGTACTCTTTCGTTCTTTTGTAAGTAGTTTTCTACACACCATCCTATCTTTTTTCGCATATCTATCCCCACACGCAATTTTCCTTCCTCTGATGTATGAATTACCCTGACGTCTCCACTCCAAAAAAAAAACCCACCTCTGGCCAGCGGACATCGCTGATTCCTACTATGTCTAGTGCTAACCCATTTATTTCGAGTTTCAGGTTCTCTAGCTTACTTACTTGTTTTATACTTCTGACATTCCACGCTCCGACTCGCAGAATGTTCACGGATCTTTTTCTATTCTTTTGGATCGCATCCCTCGGAGTAGTCCCCTCCCGGAGATCCGAACAGAGGACTATTTTACCTCCGGAATTTTTTACCCCAGAGGATGCCATCATGTTTAACAATTCCTGTAGTACGCAGTGTACTTGGGAGGTAATGTGGTGGTTTCCAGTTGCCTTCCACATCGCAGTAGTGTGTCTTAGAATGTCATACCGACTCCTATGGTCTCTGCCACTGTAAGTACCGAAAAAGCTGCTGCCCTCTTTCGGGGAACTGTCTTAGTCTGGTTCCTCACTAAAGACCCCACTAATTTGGTTAAACCTATAGTTCGGCTCTTTAGCTCGTTGAAACGTGCAAGCCATTCTACCTGTTCTAGTATTTTAGAACGTCGTCAAGGTGCAGGTCCGTTCAGAATGGAGTTAAAGCACGAATGTCTGAAATTAGAACCGGCAAAGATTCTGGCTGATAATGTCGTATCACTTAGTCAAGACCAACATACTGTTACTGCCAAACCAGATCTTGTGTATGTCTGCTACAGTTGAGAAAGATACTTTCACTTCACATGACCGAGTTAAGGTTTCTCCTATGCCTACGGGTAGATCAGATACTTCTTCCGTACTTTCTACTGTTCTTCTTCCTAGTTCTGCTCCTACTCGTCAGGATGTATGCTTTAATTGCGACAAACCTGGTCAAGTACTCCATTGCTATGGTTGCGGATATAATGGAGTTTCTCGTCGCAACTGTCCACAATGTCATACTACTACTAATAGGTCTTCGAATCATACTTCAAATTCTGTCCTCACTTCTAGGTGCCTAATTTCTTCTGATTCTCACTCTACATTCTCTTCTGTACCTCATCCAGGTCATCCTGCTACCACTATCAAAACATACCCTTTTTTGGCAAATATAGTTTCGAACAAAATTTCTTCCGGCTCTAGCTCTACATCCTTTTCTACACCCCCTTCTTCGCGCCCTACTACCATCAACTTGTACCATTTTAACCTATCTGAGCCTTTGAACTATAATATTGATGTTTACGGCTATCATGCCCCCTACTTACCGAACCTCTACTAACAAACACCAAATTTCTTCTGCCTTTTAAGATTCAAACGATGCTCAAATGGATCCTATGTTTTCACTTCCACCCCAAACTGTGCTTCCATCACCATTGCAACCCATACTTCGAATTAGTGACTTGCAGCTAGCTTCTCAAGAGTTTGTTCTCGCTTTCTTAAACGATTCGACCCAAGAAATTTCTGTCGTGTCTGCAAGCACAAATGTCGTTGAAGTCACGATAATTTCTAATTCAGTCAGTGAAGGTCCTGTTGAAGTCCATGAACCAGCATCTTTAATGCCTCTTGCCATTTTTGTCAAAATTTTACCTGTTCCTGCTTTCTTCAATGCTTCTACTCAAGAAATTTCTGTCGTGCCTGCAAAAACAGTAACTGAAGTGACAATAATTTCTAATACGGATAGGAAGACCCTGTTGAAGTTAGTGGACCCGTAGTTGTGATGCCTGTTGCTGTTGTCGTCAAAGTTTTACCTGATCCTGTTTCGTTATCTACTATTGTTAAGAAATCAGTTCCTATTGTGGCTGAAGTTTTGTCTGTTCCTACTCCGTTGTCTAACGGTGAAGTCTTACTTGATTCTACTTCTTTATCGGACGTTGATAAATCGTTACCTACTCTTACTCATTTTTCTTATGCTGACAAAATGCTACTTGCTTCTGTTCTTTTCGCTAAGGTTCGTGAAATCCTAGCTGATATCCTGTTATCTAATGTTGACGAAGGTCAACCTGATTCTGCTTCCTTATCTATTGTGGATGAAGTTCTTCCTGATGGTGTTTGTTCTTATAAGGTTGATGAAATTCTGTCTGGTGCTGCTCCTTTCTTTCATGTTGATAAACTTTATTCTACTCCTTTATCTAACGTTGGCAAAGTTCTACGTGATACTGTTTGTTCTTCTAACGTTGATGAACTTCTACCTGATTCTGTTCCTTTATGTAATATGGTTGAAGTGTTATCGGATTCTGCTCCTTTTCCTAAGGTGGATACTCCTACAGCCAATGCTGTTTTATTTCCTAATTGTGATACTTCTAGTCCTTTATCTAACGTCGTTGAAATTTTATCTACTTCTGTCCCTTTAGCTAATGTAACTGAAGTGTGCTCTGCTTGTGTTTCTTTTCGTAAGGTTGATTTTCGTACCGCCTATACTTTTTCTCTTTCTACTGTTGATATTCTAACAACCAATTCTAAAAACAAATCATTTTCTTTCATAATGCGTTGTGTTTCCTAAACTACTTACGCCACCACTTTCTCAACCTCGTGCTACAAGTACTACACCCCTGCTGTTCCTGTTTGGCAAAAGACTGCCCAAAAGAGGCAGACATTAATCTATGCTCCTTCCGAACCTGAAGAGGTATGTCGGCGAAGTCCAAATGTTCTTGACCTTGTTTCATTTTTCTTCTGGCGGCGCAAACGTCTTAAGCACAAGATCTAGTCCTCGCGCCCCAGATTCTTATGTCGATTATGCTCTCCTTGGCCTTGATTTCTGAACATTACGACTTCTTTTTTTCCTGTTTTGCTGAGTTTTTTTCTTTTTCCTTCACACGCGTGGGTCCGGGTATAGAATAGCCCCATGGTACGACCTGCCTGTCGTAAGAGGCGACTAAAGCGGTCCAACACATACACACACATACACACACTTCATAAACATACACACACGCACACATATACTTACACATAATTACACTGGGATTTGGTTTTATTCTCTTTTGTGCGATTCTTAGGGTTCTTTTTTGTGGTTCTTGTACTTGTTGCTTGGTGTTATTTTTTTTCCCTCATTATTCCTCTCCATTTCCTGTGGCTGTTGTTATTTTCTGTCGGTCTTCGTGCTGACTTTGAACCGAATTTTTGTGTAGGCTCCACGTTGGGCGCCAGTAAAACATATTTTTATACGTTGAGGCGTCAGTGCTACGTTTTTTCTTTATATCTGGTCGCCAGTGAACAAAAATCTTCCGACATAGCTAGGGGTCTATTCCTGGGTAGAGCAATAAGAAGGGGGTAAGTCGAATTTTGTTTGCAAACCAAAGCTATACGAAGTTAAATAGGCGCCACCAAGTACTGAGATAATCACGATAAGAGCAAAGCACAATTTCTAAGGGCGGACGTGGAAACCCAAAGATAATACGATCGCCTTCGTTAACAAAAACCTGTCTTATAAAAATAAGACGCAGCTCCTGTAAGAAATTACAAAGATTAAATAAATAAAATGTAGAACACCATTTGTGTCCTATAAAAGTATCAAAAATAAAAAATGTATATCCAATATGATATTGGCATAAAATTATTACTCAAAAATTCTATCTTTATGTTATGAGATTCGATCGCATTTGACCAAAATAAAAGTCTCAAAGTTTAACTAATTGTTTACTGAAGTAAAAAACTTTCTTTTAAAATTTCATAACTTTTAACAGGTAAAAAAAAATTCTCAACAATAAAGTTTATAACAAAATCAGAGTTTAGTTTTTTTCTTAAACAAAAGATAGCTCACTAAACATAAGCTTGTTTTAAATATTTGATCAAAATAATTCATAAACTCAATGCATTGAATTGTCATTTCTATACTGGGTAGATCTTATCAGGTAGATTACAATTTCATAATTAGTTCGTAGCGTTTATTTAAATTTTCATACTTAGATTTTATAATTTATCTGTAAATAAAAGCTAATCTCAAAATTGAAGAATGTTTAATTTGAATTTTATGAAAGCTGCACGAAACATATCTGTCAAATGTGCTACATCACAAAAAAACTATAACGTCGATAATATACCTTGAAATTTATCTGAAGTTCAAATGGAACAAAGCTTGCAATTATATAAACCTAACTTGACAAAATTCCTTTCTACGGCTTGTAAAACCAGTTCAACAATAATTAAAAATGAAACAGATTATATGTTCGTAAACATGAGAGCAACTTTCGTGCTTTTTATATGATAGTCAAATTTTAACGACATTCAAAACACATGCAAAAATTTCTTATATGTAATAACGAACCAAACTGCCTCTGTTTCTCCAAGACAAATCCGGACGGAAATTCATAAGCTCCAAACAATGCTACAAGCCATTTCAAACTTGGGACGACAGCAATCAAAACCAAAATCTTCATTTGTCCTTATCTATCGTTTTTCGTAGGCGAATTCTTGTACAAAACCATACAAATTACAAAACCAAAATCTTACTTGTACCTTATCTATCGTTCTTCGATGGCGAATTCTTCGTTGACGCATTCTTCGTTGACGCGCGTTAGTAGAAGTTATCAAAATTGTTTCAGGTCTAACACGACCTACCCGCTCACACAAATAATTCAACCGAAGGTCGCATGCCTCTAGCCGGGAATACATCTTAATAAGTCGGTTGCTAGGGAGCGACTAACTCGACAAGGCGAGGAACGAACGATAGCGACGTTAGAGGTGGGGAAATACGATAGACGCAGCATTGCATAGAGGTGCTCGCCAAAATAGCTTTATGTGACACAGATATTTTACTATAAGAACATTATTAAAACGAAGCGTTCCGTTATGTACCATATGAAACCTTAATAAAGAATAAGGCACGCTTAGCGCATTATCCTCGTAATTCAATGCGAATAAATACTGAACAAATTAAACATGTTACAACTTGACGATTTTTTTTCTCGATCCACTTCCTGTGATATGTGCTTCTAGACCATTTTTTTTTTCAGAAACCACGACTTAGTCGACTTTAGGCCTAGTTGGCAGTTCTTTTCTTTGATGCTTCCTGTGCTGCGATTCTTTGGATTGCTGCTGAAGTATTTTAATCTTTTTTTTTCCTATCCGGCATTCTTGTTGTTCCCTAGCTTACTGTGAGGGTTGACACTTTTGTCATTTTGGCTGTTACTGTTGGTTTTCTCTCTCATTTCTTTTCCTGTAGGAAACCACTTCTTTTCTTGAGGTTTGAATTAATGATTCTTTCTGAGATACATCTGTCCTCTGACGACTCTGCAGTGTTGAAGCCGTTTCATCTTAGTCCTCGTTGATGACTTATTACCCGTCTTCCTTTTTTTTCTTTTTTTTTTCTTCTTCTGTTCTAGTTCTTGGTTCACTCCAGTGAGTGTCTTGTGTCGTTTTCTCTGGTAGTCCGATCGTTACCACTATTGATCTTTCGAGCCGGATGGAAATTCTTTGTTAATTTTTTTTTGGAGTGTTTTTGTTTTTTCTGCTTTTCTAAAGCGAAATTGTCTTTTGGTCATCTTTTTATTGTATGTTGGGCTTTCGAGCCAGACATTAGTTGATTTTTTTTGGGTTTTTTTACTTAAGCGAATTTTTTTTTGTTTGTTTCTTTTCCTTGTTTGTTTGGTTTTTCTGTACTGTCCGCTCCCGTACTTTTGATTTCCTACCCCGACCTTTTAATTTTGCTGGGGGGGGGGTTTAATACGAACTCATAATAAAACCTTTTTAAATACTCGTGCTAAATTTTGCACTGCAAATTACCCAATTTCATATCCCAACCACGAGTTATCTCTATCCCAGTCTGTCTTTTACATCCTGTATCCTTTTTACACCATGTTTGCAAGTTCGTTTATCCTTTAAAATAACATTTATCCCCTCTAAAGAATCTTAAAACTATTGTCTGTCCTCCTATATATGAAATTCAATAATCTATCTCCGTTCCTCATTTGCAAGCTTGTCTATAACTTCGATATCTATTCCCTACTCACCACATTTCAAACCATGTCTATACAAATATGCGGCATCTCACTCGTACCTATAAACTTTACTCTATCCTTCCTTGTTCCACAGTTTCATTCAAAGTCAAACGAACCCTTAAAATATGATATCTTTTACCCCACTCTAATGCATGTTAAAAATAATCTCTCCTTATCTTATATCGATCCCTGCCTGTTTATCTGCTAACTACAATTCGTACAATAGTCGTTATTTGAGCACGTTCTCCGTCTGCCTACCGAAAAATTTAGCAACGGTTATCTTTTTTACAATATTATTAAGAAGACTTTCAATACCACCACGCTATTAAAAAAACCTTGAAATAAACTACTACTAGGAACTTGTTTTCGACAATATCCGTTATAACTTTGAAAGGTTATACAAATGTTAGAGCTTTCTACTAAAATATGATAAAAGATGCACGCAAAGAATATTTGCAACTATAACTCCTGTTAATTTATGAACATTAATATTTCACCCTCCTTGATTATGATCTTAGAATTATTGATTTTTACGCTAAGAGAATCTGAAAAGCTTTTGACTACTATACATCCAATCTGCTATAACCTAAGATGTTCGCTTTTCCATTGCATGGTTAGAATATTTACATTTATAACCCTTATTTTCAATTAGTATTTACTAATTAAAAGATTATGCTACCTAGCATCCTGAACGTTCTTTGAGAATATTTACACACGCTAAAAATGAAGCAAAATTAATTCTGAAACTTACTTTAAAATTGTTAATTGTTACACTAGAGTATTGGACATCGTTTCCAATTTTTAATGGGTTGTATTTACATGGGTAAACCTGCAATAACTTATTACCTGACTTATCTAATCAATTTTAACCTGCAATTTACACAGAATAATAATATATATATATATATATATATATATATATATCACTGTGATATTTAGGGGTTAAAAGGGCATTATTTGTCAATTGGTAATTCAATTCGTGATTTGGAAACGCTTTTCAAAATCATAAGGAGAAATTATTAATTTTACTGAAATATCTCAGTAAGCTAAAAGTTAGTTTTCATAACCCTGCAGATATAAATACTCATAGAGTACAGCGTGTATCATATTAGAAACATTCCGTGTGCAAGATAGCATTTAAAAGGTCATGCCATAAACATATTTTAACCCTCGTATTTAATAAGTGTAAATTGTAGGAATAATTTCCTAAAAGCTTTAGCTTCATTTCTAAGATTTAAAATAGTTTAGTTTGCAAGCAAAGTGACAGTTATATTATTAAGTAAAAGCGTTTGAAAGTGTTTTGAAAAACCTTCCAAGTATTATTAAACTATAAACAGATGTAACGTAACCGTCGTATTTTTCCGTGTATTTAATAGGGTAAAATGTTGCACAAACAGAAATTCCAGGTAGTTGTTAGTTCCGACATCAATTAGAGAAATTTATAGCATCCTAAAGAAGATAAGAAACAGAAGTTGGGGCAGTTGATGTCCGTTACAAATGAAGCTTGCCAAGAAAAGAGGGGTTATTTGATAGCATATGTAGAAGTGAGATAGATATAACAAGTATTATATTGAGGGGCTTAGTTTAAAACCATCACGTTTGTTGATTGGGGTTCGTTCGAGGTTATTTAAGGTAGGGTGTCAAAACACGAGGAAATCATTTAGTAACATGCGAGTGTATGTTAATTTCAAGTGATTTTCAAAAAATGAGTGTCAGTTAAATAAAATACAAGGAATTTTGAATGTATGTTAGAGTGTATTTGGGAAACTGTGACCGTTGGAGTTTGTTTGTGTGGGGCAGTTTCTGAAATTATTGTGTATGTTAGGGAGGTGTTTGTGGAAACGAGTGGCCGTTGAAAGTTTTACGAAGAATTGTTTTGTACGAGTGTTTGTATTGTAGAAATTTTTAAGAATTTGGCAGATTTGAGTGGTGGAGAACGAATATAAGCCCCAAGAGCTTGAGGTGGGGCTCTCTCTTACGCTCTTAGTTTTCAACAAGCGTACGTCGCTAACTTAGTTTTCAACTAGCTTACTGCTTTTATATCTCGACAAGCTGACGGCTCTAATGCCAGATATGCTTTTACGTTTTGCATAGAAGTTTAATTTGATGTAAGTAAAAACAGTTTGCTTTTAATTTGCACTAATAAATAATAATGTTTTTAGCAGTAGTAAATATAGATTATCAATATTATGACATTTAGAGCTTAGTAACATTTTAGCATTGTTAGTTCGTAAATATGTCAAGAATTGCATTTCTGATTCTAATTTATATTATTAGAAACCAATATACTAAAATTAAATTAATTTGTAAAGAAAGTTGTATAAATAGCTTGAGACACATTTCATTTAACCACGATATCCAAGATAAAATTTCACATATTCTACTATTTTAAGCCAGGTATAGTGCAAATCTGCTGTAATCTTGTTATTCTGATATGAGACTAATAAATGAAAATTGTTTATAAGATTTTCTTATTTGTCTGGTAATTTTAAATATCACATGCTGAGCAAACTTTCAGTGCAAAAGATGTCACGTCTAAAAATCATAAATAAGGGTGCAGAACGTCTTAAAGAGGATTTTGTTCTCTAATATGCAAGTGGAAATAAAGCATACAGCATACTAGTTTGCTGAATCTCGCGTGGACAAATTCAGCAATCGTCTAACACAAAAATCCATGCTGGGTGTCTTTGTCTCTAGTCGACCAGAATTTGCCTGATTTTTATGATCGGGTGGTTGGATGTATAAATACATGGAAAAACAACAATGGGTCTACTTGTACGAGTAGGTCTGTGTTGTCAAAGAAATTCAAAAATAAATCCGATTGAATGAATAAACGTTAGCATAGTACATGAGAAGGAACACAATTGACCCATACATGGGCTTGGCTTTGACCACTCACTCTAATTTCTGCAAAGAAAAGAAACAAAAAATTATTATTATCAAATACAGAAGCAGTTGTGCAATTACATGCCGGTCCCCTAGGATCAAAAACTTTAAGTAAATTTCATCAGTTTCAAAAATGTCTAACAGTATTCTTGCAGGGAAGAGATGGAGAAAATCAACATACAATTCCACGATAACGGAACAGTTTCGTACCAGCACAAAAAGATACTTAATTTCGTTCCCGAAATGTCGGTCAACAAGAATGAAAAGCTGACAGTTCCCAACATTCCCATGCTGGTATAACTTTGTTTAACGTTGAACATTTTAGTCTTAGCTTTGATTATTTTTAGGTACTGTCAACTCAATCCAACTCCTTGGGGTACTTTCTTCAAAAAACTATATCCTTTTTGCTAAGCGTCGGTAATTACTACCCCTTTGTGAATGTAACAGCCGATGAACTTGTATTTGGATATGAAGATCGGCTAATTGCTTTAGGCCACCAATTTTACCCGAAAAGGAAGAGACCCATGGAAAAAATGGGTTTACTCATTACAGTAAGTACAACCTTGTAATTATCTGACATAATGTTACCGTTTGGGTTGTAGCGCAATGGAACCTTAAGAGAAACGCATACAATAAACACGGGATACACAGGGATGGAGAAGTTTGGATTGCTGGATAGGTTGAACGGACAAGATAAACTTCCATTTTGGCCAGATGCTCCTTGTAATGAACTTAGCGCGAGTGAGGGATCTTTTTTTCCTCCAAGGAAGTATACTAAATCGGACATAGTCCATGTGTACGATAAAGATATATGTCGGACTCTGCCTTTTCAGTATCGTGGGCACACTTGGAAACAAGGTACGTACTTCTTTAAATAATAGGATTTCTATTCCAAATAAGCTTTACTATATACAGCTAGGGCGCGCCAATAATAATAATAGCAACAAATATAATAATAATGCTCCGCAATGTAGCTGGGATTAAAGAATAGCTCCACAGTACAGCCTGTCTGTCTTAAAAGGTGACTAAAACAGACAAACGCGCGCGCAAGCACGTGTGTACAAGCACCTTCGCACGGACGTATGCACATGCAAACCACACTACATACACATACACCTACATATACCCCCACACATAACTTTACGCATACCTCTACACATACCGCTACACATACGCCTACACATACGCCTACATATACGCCTACACACACGCCTACACACACATACACACACATACGCCTATTCATACACTTACACCTACACGTATGCCTACACATATACCTACAGCAAAATTAAAAGAAGAAGTAGCACAAATTTGCAATGAATCTGTGGAATTGATAAGACAACATTTAAAAGAACTAAATCTTGAATTAGCTGCAGAAAAAACCAAAGTAGTACTTGTATCCAGCAGAAAAGTAAGAGAAAAAATAAGTATATACGTCGACAAACATGAAGCTATATCTGGTCCAAGTGTGCGTTACTTAGGCGTAATAATCGATGACAAAATAACCTTTAAAGAACATTTATCAGTTATGACTACGAAAGGAGCAAACACAGCAAATCTAATTTCAAGACTAATGCCAAACGTTGGCGGACCAAAAAGCAGCAAGAGGTTGCTTTTGGCATCAGTCGTCACTCGATAATTTTATATGCAGCTCCAATCTGGGCTGATTCTATTAAAATTAAAGCTAACTGTCGCAAGATTTTTCTGTATACAGATTGTGCGCTCTACGAGTGATATGCGCTTACCGTACAATTTCATACGACGCTGCATGTATTATCGCAGGTATGCCTCCGATCGAACTATTAGTGCACTATCGCCGTGAGTGGTATCACAAAAGAAAAACTACGAAGAAGCTAAATACAGAAGAAAAACTAAACTGGTGACAGAATGGCAACGGAATTGGGACACATCGGAAAAGGTCGATGGACGATCGATTGATACCATTGTTAGAACCGTGGCTCGGTAGATGCCATGGAGAATTAGACTTTACCTGACGCAATTGCTGAGCGGTCACGGGTGTTTTAGAGCATATCTTTTTAGATTTAATCTAGATATAAGTCCTAATTGCCCAGATTGCCCAAACACTTTAGAAGATGCAGAACATGTGTTTTTATTTGTCCAAGATTTCGAAAACTAAGGAGGAAATGATTAACTTTACATAAATTAATATAAGTCCAGAAACACTAGTTAAAGAAATGCTAGAATCACAGGCGATATGGTCAGCAGTGGCACTATTTGCATCACTAGTACTTAAAGAACTAAGACGATGTGATAATGAACGAAGGCAGACAACAAATAATTAAACAATTATAGGATCCAATTATGATGACACTATTTGTATAATGGAAGTATATACGATTTAGAAATTTTCAAGAAAAGTTAAACTTGTTTTGTACTACAGACCATAACTCAAATGGAACGAGTCAAGGTATCCAAAAGGCTATTTAAAACATTAATCATATTAATTGTGTTTCTAAACAAATAATTGAAGTACTAAATTTAAACTACATTTTATGGTATTTAAGCCGAAAGTAAGAACAATTTAGTGTGTATTCTGTTTACAAGTGAGAAACTTAAAACAAACAAAGCTGAAGTAACTTCAAGACACTTAACAAGATATTTGTCAATAATTTATTGCTTACGTGACAAAATTTTAATTTTCAAACAAGTATTGAACTAATTAACCTTAACAAGAGCAATAATATGCACTACAATTTTAATTTTCAAACAAGTATTGAACTAATTAACCTGACATGACTACGTAATTTATAATAATGCATGGAATAACAAGCTGTGAAAGATGATTTGGATATAAAAGCATTATTGAAAAATATAATGTTGAGAAACAAAGAGATGAAGATATAACTGAACTTCATCAAAGAAGATTAAATATCTCATATACAAAAAAAAAACAAACAAAAAAAGAAAATATAAAAGAAAAGATGAAAATTTGAATCGAACACGAAAATAGTTTTACTAAACGTATAGGAGTTATTGAAATACATATCTAAATGGAAGAGAATCGTAAAAAATTAATACGAACCCGAAATGAAGAGCTTGATAGCCACAACCACTTCTCGCGAAGTAATGCTGCACGGCGGTTCCGCGAGAAGACTAATTGGTGTTGTGTTGCAGTGCATATATTTATTTTTTCATGTATATATTAATTTAAAAATAAATATTTTTGCCTTAAAAAAAAAAAAACATATACCTACACACAAACACACACACATACACTTACACCTACACATACGCCTACACTTACGCCTACACATACGTCTACACACACACCTACACATACACCTACACATACACCTGCACATACGCCTACACATACGCCTACACATACGCCTACATATACGTCTACACATACACCCACACATACGCCTACACATACGCCTACACATACGCCTACATATACGCCTATACATACGCCTACACACACGCCTACACATACGCCTACACATACGCCTACACACACGCCTACACACACATACACACACATACGCCTATTCATACACTTACACCTACACGTACGCCTACACATATACCTACACACAAACACACACACATACACTTACACCTACACATACGCCTACACATACGCCTACACATACGTCTACACACACCTACACATACACCTACATACGCCTACACATACGCCTACACATACGTCTACATATACGCCTACACATACGCCTACACATACACCTACACATACGCTTACACATACGCCTACACATACACCTGCACATACACCTACACATACGCCTACACATACGCCTACATATACGTCTACACATACGCCCACACATACGCCTACACATACGCCTACATATACGCCTACACATACGCCTACACACACGCCTACACATACGCCTACACACACGCCTACACACACATACACACACATACGCCTATTCATACACTTACACCTACACGTACGCCTACACATATACCTACACACAAACACACCTACACATACACCTACACCTACACATATACCTACACGTACGCCTACAGATACGCCTACACTTACGCCTACACATACGCCTACATATACGCCTACACATACACCTACACATACGCCTACACATACGCCTACACATACACCTACACATACGCATACACATACGCCTACATATACGCCTACACATACGCCTACACAGACGCCTGCACACACATTCACACATACCCCTATTCATACACTTACACCTACACGTACGCCTACACATATACCTACACACAAACACACACACACACCTACACATATGCCTACACTTACGCCTACACTTACGCCTACACATACGTCTACACATACGCCTACATATACACCTACACATACGCCTACATATACACCTACACATACGCCTACATATACGCCTACACATACGCCTACACTTACGTCTACACATACGCCTACACACACACCTCCACATACACCTACACATACACCTACACATACGCCTACACATACGCCTACGCATGCGCCTACATATACGCCTACACACACACCTACACATACGCCTACACATACACCTACACATACACCTACACACACCTACACATACACCTACACATACACCTATACAAACCTACACATTCCTATACATTTACATATTTCACATACACGTCTTACAATCGGAAAACATCCGTCTAGGTCTTGGTAGCTGAGTTCTCACGAAGTAGGGCATAGTCCCCAGTGAAAGCAATATTCCAATTTGACCTGGATTTCTTTCTAAATGGAAAGTCAGGGTTAGTCCACCCTTGATCAATCGGCCCTGCTGTCAGGTAAGATCACTAGTAGGACGAATGGGAAGGTGTAGTTGAACGACGGATGGGCTGTCGATCTGGATGGCTTTTATTCACTTTGTAAGACTACTCTGAAATGCTGTAATGGCTCTGGCGACAATGCGTTGTCTCTTTATTAGACTCCAAGGTGGGTCAGGAGCTAGATAGTCGAAATGGTTTCTACTCCAAACGATAGTAATATTGGATATGGGGATGTACCTGATGTCGACTACCATCTTACAGTTAATGACACGCGCAAATCCTGGCTTATGCACTCTTTGAGATGGAATATCCTCTGCGAACTAGGATAATGAAAATGTTTGTTCAAATACATCACTATATGTAGCAGGTAGTGGTAATAATAAAAATGATTCTACTGTTAGTTCAGTTTCATCATCAAATGCGGAAGAAGTGTTGTGCAGGAATAACTCTGAAAATGTAAATACTTTAGGAGGTTCTATGTATCAACTAAGGTTTGGAAGGATGGCTAGCGCCACACGTAATTAGGCCACAAAGTGGGCTCATTGTGCTTCCTTACATACACTAGCCAGGTCATCCCTCACTCAACCACTCGACCTTGCTCGATGTTGAGCAGAAATTTTTGTAAGGGTCAAAACACCTCGAGTTCTGACCTCAAAATTACTAAAATTAACTATCCTTTACAAATAATTTTCTATATGCAGAATAAAAACGTATATATACTTAATAATGAACGAATTGTCTCTGTAGGTTCAAAACAAAAGTATATTTGCGTTTGAATATTTCAAATTCTCGCTATCTAAAAATCGTTTCCATTAGAATTAATTTTATCGAAAAATTCCTGGTTCCATTTTTAATCTTCATACGTTGAAGTATCTGTCAAAAGTAGTTTTATTTTTAATAGATTAATAATAACCGGTGACATTGCATCAAGATAATTTATCATTTATATTGGAGCAATAAATTTCTCTTCTTTGCACTCCCTTCAGTAACTATCTATCAATTATCGAATGTCGAAGTACTTATATTGAAATCTTGAACGCTAAATCTTGAATGAATCGCTCTCACTACTTCCACCTTTTATACAAACTCATTCTTAATATGTCATTTTTTTCTCGAACTTCGATCATATTCTTGACGGTAAGTTACTCTCATGATGTAACAATTAACCGAAATTTTGCGTTTTCTTATCTCTTTAATGATATGTCAGTTTAAATTTATAGCGATCATAAAAGTTTTCAATCTTTTATTAATGAATGAAGCTAATCTCTGGTTATCTCTCTTCCTTTACGAGTTTCTATAATTTTATAGCCATTAAAACGTGTTATCTTATCTGGTTTTATCGTCTTTTCCGGTGTTATCGCGTGCATTTATTCATAGAAGGTAATTAGCTGTCCCCTACTTATTTACAATGATTGCATCACCCTTCGAAATAGAGCCCGAAGAATCGAGAATATGACGTGTTGAGTTCATTTTTGTATATAAGAGGAAGTGATTTTAGATTAGATTTCATTTTACGACATAGAACATGTAAGTTTTGAGTAAAGATTAATTGTTTCTAACGTGTAAGTTCGAATAATTTATAATTCATTTTACGATATGCCATATGTAAAATAGAACTTTGTATTATGAAGCATAATTATTGTTAAAAATACTACGAAAACTAAGCAATCTTCGACATAAATGATCCTGATATAAGACCGACTGCTGATTGTATTCGATTAAAATAGATGCACTTTCTAAATTGATATTTTAACGTCAAATGGAGATTTGAAATGGAACCAGGAAGTATTTAATGTCGATTAATTACGATGGAAATAAGATTTTGATAAGCGCTATTTGACAATAAGCGCAAGTATAAATCTCGGATTTTTGTAACATAAGACTATGTATACACACACCTCCGATACTACTACCCAAAAGATACAAGCAGCACGAGCACATCTAGTCGAAATAAAACAGAAAATAACTTTAGTGTGAATTCCTAGACACATACGTATAAAGGGAAACAAAGATGCCAACAAGACGGCAGGCTGCCATCTGTAATATGCTAAACATGAGTAAACTAAAAAAGAAAGATAAAAATCTACCTAAAAATAAAATAGAAAAGGAATGACGATTGAGATGGGAAATAACACTATGCAGTTCGCACGTATGAAATCGAATACTAGAAGTACTCACTCGTTTAGTTCATTCTCTAGGTCCGTATTGTCATATTCGAGTAAGAATTGACCACACAGCACTTATTCATCAAAATGTATTGATAGGCGAACAGCCACCTAGAGGTGAAAAGTGCAAACGTAACATTTATTGAATATACGATATACAGGGTGACGCAAACGTCAGTGGACATTGATTTAAACATCACAGACTAAAACTATCGCACTACTCTTGCTGTTACTTAAATTTGTTTCTTTTAACTAACCGTGCCCAGTGACTTTTTGGCACCCTGTATAATAATAACAGTAATAACGATAATAAACCTAGACATTACGTTTTGAAAATTGTTAATATCATTTTGTGTAGGTATCTCTGTCGATTTGTACACTCCAGTTGACAGTGCACTAGAATCCTCCAACCTAGAACCCAGAAACAAATGCTACTGTCCAGGAAACGAATACTGTCCTCCGCGAGGACTACAAAATATAAGTCCTTGCCAATTTGGTAAGTTTATCTAATCATATACTATTATTATACAATTTGTTTTGATTTAGATGCACCAGTTTATTTATCCTACCCCCACTTTTATAGAAGTGACCCTGGATTGTTAGAACCATTCACAGGATTACATGCAATTAAGGAAAAACACGAGACTTACCTCAAGTTGCAACCGGTTGGTATAATTATCAGTAGCTAACCTTAAAGTACTTTTTTTTTAGAACCTGGGAGTTCCGATGGAAGTGAAGGTGCGTGTACAGTTGAATCTGAAGGTTGATAAGGCTGAAAATATAGCGCCAGTTGCTACGTTTCCTAGTATGATGTTTCCGATAATGTGGGTTGAGGAGGTAAGCCTACTAATTTCTTGGCATTGGTGTAAAAACTTTCAAGTTGTACCTGGATCCTCTTGTACAATAAATATCTAGGATGTAAGATATTCTTTGGGGGGTTGTAATATTCTTGAATTGGCTTCACAACGATTTTATTTAATAATTAATCCTAGGCGAGTTTTTTTTGTATAATTAATTAGGGTATTACGTATTATATAAAAGCGGCTGAGTTCCCAACAATGTTTTGGTGAATTAATTATTATGTATTTTGTGTGAATGGAATGTTAAGTAAGATGTTTCCCATGTTGAGATAAATGTACATTGTTATCCTTGATCGATCAGAACGCAGAACGAAGAAGGATGGTGGCATTGACAAGTGAAAAAGCCAACCGGCATAGTCATTCTACAGGTAACTACCGTATCTGAAAGAACTGTGGACAAGTATTGTATAAATAGTGGTTGAGTTTACCCATCAAATACCCATACCTTTCCTAGTGTTAGATTTTTAACTTTGTCTTGTCCCTTTATGTTGTAGGTAATCAACAAACTCCGCCGCCAATTTGATCTAGAGCCGCCACTGAAATTGTTACAAATTCTAGTTACGTATATCACTTGCCCATACGGAGGACATAACCGGTTTCACATAAAGCTACAATCAAAATTATTTAAACCATTTACAAAATGAGAATGCGAATGGCTTAACTATGCTCACCTTTTGTCGATCTTGATAACTAAGTTAAGGTACGGCAATGAATAAATCCTTGTATTGCGGCATTTGCCATGCTTTGATTTTGTAAGGTGTGGAATTTCAGTGGCCTATCTAGATAAAATTGACAGTGAAGTGCATTGCATACCTACAACATAAAAGGACAAGACAAAGGTAAAGATACGACACTAGGAATGGTATAGGGATTCGACGGGCAAATTCCAACACTGTGTATACAGCACTACTCCATTGTGCTGCCAGATGAGGTAGTTACGTTTAGAACCATCACGGTGGCTGACTTTTTCACTTGTCAATGTTTCCATTCTTCTTCGTTACGTGTTCTGATTGATCGAGGGCTACGGCGTACATTTATTTCAAAGCATGGGAAACATTTTATTTAACATTCCATTCCCACGAAATGTATAATAATATTATTCTTCGACACATTTCTGGAAACTCAAAACCGCATTCATATAATGCTTAATACTCTACAAAAGTCCTACACAATTAAATATTAATTAAAATTTTAAAGCGTAACAATACACCTTGTCTTAGAATTACCATTGGCCAATAATTATACAATTTTCAATAATCCCTACGTCAGCAACGCCATGTTAACGTTTTTACTTCCTACTCTTAATTAACTACATAAATTCAGATACTTAATCAGCAAGAAGTATTACAGTTTCCTCGTAGACTTCATTTCATCTTTCTCTTGCCATTAATATGTCACCAACTTATACTACAACATTCTTGTGTCTTTGAAACTCAGACCACCTAGTCATAAAGCACCTCCAACAGCAAACAAGTTTTTAATCTGCGATGCACTAGAAGGCGAAATCGATTCCTTCCACCTCTATCCTAAGTATAGTAACAGTAATTAAGAAGTGTATTGAACCTTCTGGAAAGGAAGCTTATTCGGTTTTTACTAAAGCGACCTCGTCTCTAGTGATAAAAAAGGACGACTCACAGGTATCACAGTACAATAGGGTTGTTCTTGAAAGGTTTGATGACGCACATTTTAGATTTGTTTCTGTTTTATGTGAATTATCTAACAATTGACCACAGGACTCCTATTTTAGTTTTTGTTATAAGAAAATTTTGCTTCTAATTGGCTGTGATGTTGCATTAATTTTTACTGAACCGCTTTGCTGTTCTACTCTAGTTTTTCCATAGGTTTGCGGGGGGTTTCTCTAATTTCCCTTTAAAATTCGTTTACTTACTAACATTAATTAAGAAATACATGGAACCTTCTGGAAGGACACACTCAGTTTCTACTAAAGGGGACTCGTATCTGCCAGCGATAAAAAAGAATGATTCACAGGTATTTCAATACAATAAGGTTCTCGAAAAGTTTGATGACGCGCACTCTAGATTCGTTTCTGTTGTGAATTCTCTAACAATTTACCACAAAACTCCTTTTTTAGTTTTTGTGGCGTCAGAAAACTTTGCTTCTAATTGGCTGTAAGTTTCCATTAATTTTTGCGAACCGCTTTTACGTTCCGATCTAGTTTTTCCATAAGGTTTGCAAGGGTTTTCTGTAATTTGTGTGTCCTCGCGCCCCAGATTCTTATGCCAATTTTGCTTTTCTTAGAATTTGATTTTTGGACTTTACGATTCCTTTATTTACTTTTCTGTTTTGTTGGGTTTTCTTTCTTTTTCTTTCACTAACCCCATATGGATCCAGGAATAGAATAGTCCCACGGTACGACCTGCTTGTCGTAAGAGGCGACTACAGCGGTCCAACACATACACACACACTTCATACACACACACACACACACACACACATACACACACATTTCTGTTTGCTTCTCCTCTTTCAATCTCTTCGTGTGCCCCAACCCCGTGTGAGTCCGGGATTAGAATAGTCCCATGGTACGTACTGCTTGTCATAAGAGACGACTAAAGCGGTCCAACACATACACACACACACACACATACGCACACGCACGCACGTACACACACATTTCTGTACGGTTCTTCTTTTTTTCGTTGTCTCCTTGTACCCCAACCCTGTATTAAGGATTAAAATAGCCCCATGGTAAGACCTTCCTGTCGTACGAGGCGACCAAAGTGGACACACACACCCATGCATGCACGCACATACGTACGCATGCACGCACCCACGCGCACATGCACAAACGCGCGCGCACACAAGCATGCATGCATGTGCGCACACACATTTTCTTTTTGTTCTTGCTTTTCTTTGTTTGTCCTCTTGCAGTTTTGATGCTGCTCTCTTATGGGCTTTTTTTTAGTTTTAGTTTACTTCCCTGTTCCTTTTGATCCACTTTCCTTTCCCTATCCTTTTGCTGGTTTTCTTATTGTTAGTTCTCATACGGACATTATAAAATTTTGATCCACTTCCTGTATTAGGTGCTTTCTAGCCTTTTTTTCTTTTCTTTGGATACCACGACTTGTCGACTTTAGGCCTAGTTAACGATTCTTCTTCCTTGCCTCACCTTTGGTTTTTCTGCAGGAAACCAATCGTCTTTTGAGGTTGAAGACTGTACTGTTTCTTTTCGGAAAAAGCATCCGTCCTTTGACGACGTTGGCAGTGTTGATGCCGTTCTACCTTTGCCCTCGCTCATTGCTACTACCTACCTATCTTTCCCTGTGGTTCTCTTCAATTTTGAGCTTTGTCCGGTACCTTGCTTTTTCGAGCCGGATGAAAATTCTTTTGTTGATTTTAAAGTGTTTCTTGTAGTTTTCTTAAGCGAATTTTCTTTTGGTTTATCCTGTTAGTGTATAATGGCCTTTCGAGCCGGATATAAGTTAATTTTTATTGCTTTTTTAGCTTTTTTTGAGTTTTCTCGAACTATTTTTGTTTTGTTTTTGTTTTTAATAAGTACGATACTGCCTGCTTCCTTACTTTTGTTTTCCTGCCCCGACCTTTTAATTTTGCTGGGGTGGGGAATTTGTTACATTCACTTTTCGACGGTATAATAAACCTTACACCTTTTATTTCGTTACTCATTCGCATAGATTCTACTTGCAATACTTAAACACCATCCTGTATATTAGACATTCTTACTATAAGTACGCTTTACTACAATTTCATTTAAATCTATTTGCTGCGAAATGGAAAGTTCTTCTATAACTTAAATAATCGGTACCTTGTTGCAAGTAACTGTAATACTGTGAGAATCCTTCAGGATAATTTTAAAAAAAAGGAAAAATGCTCAGCAATGTATTTATTGACTTTGTAAAAATTTTTGTATTGAAAATCCTCAGGATATTTTGTAAAAAGAAAAATACTTTCTCACAGGTTGGTTTTCCTTTTCTTTTTGTAACACGTTATCTAATTAGAGTTTTTTTAAATGTTTTTTTTATTATTAGTATGCTCTGTAGTTCTATAAGAACCCGCCTACTCGCCGATTAAGTCCGGTATTCTTTCATTGTTCCTCCAGTTAAGTCTAGGCACGTAGCAAAATGCTGTAATTCCTTTTTAGTACTAGGATTTGGAAATTTAACTATGGCTTCTCCTCGGGATGGCTCAACAGCACTATTTCCTGAAACGACATGCACTAAAAGGTTGTTATAATTACCGGGCATAATTACCCGCCATTTTGTAGCATATACCGACCACGTGTTACTAGGTGATGCAATCGCTATTTAAGTCAAATTTACAATCACAATTTAAGTAAAATGAAATTACTCACGTGATGGGTATCTCAAAACTTAATCTCAGGATCCAACGGTGATTTGTCGGTTTGGTTACGCCATGTTGATTACCAGATTTCCATCTGTCCTTCACGTAACCTCTTTTGCACTCGTAGGGGGTCGGAAGGAATTAAGGAACTAGGTACAATAAAGGTAAAGGTACAGGGAACCTACATACATGTTCCTAAAAGAAAAACACACACCACCTCCCAGATAGTTGTTGCCTGGTCGAGGTCTCGTGCCTTATTCCCGCTTTCGACACTCGCGCACTCCCACATTCACTCTGCGCAGACGCGACTATCAGCGACGACGGAAGTTAACATTATTCATTTAAAAAAACGCGGCAATTAACTTATAAATTTTAACTAAATCTAAAAATGCTACATAGTCAATTTGGCATGTAACAAGGTAATAGTTGTAATATCAATTTTATTAAGGGTGATACCCTCTACTAGTTTTTCACTTTTCACATTATTTATCAGTTGATGGGTAAGTTAATTTTGCACACACCTTGCCAAAAACATTTAAATTTCTATCATCTAGGACTGATATTGCAACATTGCAGTTTATCAAATTGTTGGATAGGCTTTGATGGCGTTTCTCTGGGGAATGCACACGATATCAGCTCTTGATGCGACGTGTTCTTAGGCGTGTTCTAATATACTCAGCAAAAGGAAACCAAGAGAAAAATTCAGCAAATGACCAATCCCAAAGATCTAAAACTTTTGACCACACCGAAGCAAGTCAGAACACTAAACTCAGGTGGATGATGTAACTATTATCAACCACCGTTACGTTCACAAAAGTCTAAACTAAGTTGTAGGTTTATCCGTATTAACCTTTGGAACCTTCCGAACTAACATGGGACTAACTCCCGCGGTTGATTGAAAAGACTCAAGGGGTTCTTGTTTTACAGATATTACATGGCGCCTATACTTTGTTAAATTTTATCTTTAACAAGAACACACTAAAGGGCAAAAGTAAAAACCTCTTAGTGTGTTAACGTTTCTTGATGAAAATGCTTTGTTTCTATACGCTTATCCTCAAACTTATAGGAGAATACCAGTACACATAATAAAGGGAGATATTGTTAGTTTCAAAGCACCTCATCATAATTATGTAACCCTATTTATCTTTAATTAATTTAACTATAAATGGGGTTAGTAATATGATTGATTCCTGGAATAATAGAGTTGACGTCTCAAACCAGGTTTTCTAATTTAAGGTCAACTTTCATGACCGGTACTGTACAGCTTAAACATCTTTATATTAATTAATGCTACAAGAATAATAAAGATAACCCAACTAAGTATATTTATTACTAACAAAATTTATCTTTACGAAGTCAAATAAAATTTAATTTTCTAATTGGCCATTATTTAAATTTTTAATTGAATTTAACATTTCTGAAAAATATAGGGAGTGTCGGAGGGATCAGATCTGTTACCTTCGATTCACAAAAGAGATCATATATTCATTTAATTTCATAAGTATCCAGATTGTGTATTGATCACTTAATCATATTTCAAATAACCGTATTTCTAAAAATGTATTTAACACATGAGATATTATATCTTGTAAAAGAATCTTTAATTTATTAGTCTTAATTAAAGGAAAGTTCATGCATAAAATAAGAATTTTAACGATAGTAGTTTAGTTTGATGATCAAAAGGAAATGTTTTTGGAACGACTCTCCCTTCTGTTTTTTTCTTATGACGTATAATAAACCTTTCAATAACATGAGGGTCCATCATCAAATTGCAACCCAAAAAGTGTCTCTAACAGCATACTGGATTCCAACAACCACGTTGAACATTTGTCCTTGCTCGTGTCAAACAGGTTCGATAAACTGCACTGCTAAATGGTAGCATCTTGAATAAAGCGTGATGATCCGTTTTATTAATCAATCTATACCTTCATTATATCCGAATTTTTGTCGTGCCTAAAGGTGACATCCCATCCTTTGTACTAATTATGGATATTTCATATTGTTGCGTAATTTTGTATATATTTATTTTCTAAACTTAGTTCTTAGTTCTTCTTATCTTATCTTAGTTCTTGACTTAATTACACTCGTATGCCATGAGCACAGCTATTCTAAGAATCGCCGTCAAGGAACTAAGGAAGAGCATCTTGATCCTTGGTGGTTAAAACTCAACTAACACGTTTTCCGTTACAGCTGCCGCTGTCTAACGAAACAAACAACACGAGGCGTACTTTAGGAGCAGTGGATACACAGATCTGTGACTTTTCTTGAACTTGGAATAAACGAATTTATATTTCGGGCTTTTAGAAAATTTTAGTTTTTATTTACGAAGAGCATGAAACTTTAGATGTTAAATAATTTTATGGGACGGAATATTCTGTTGAGATGAATTTTAAAAAAATAAAAATGATCTATACGTTATAATATTGACTTGTAGGGAAATTAGAAAACTAACTTCATTGAGTCGACAAGAAACGAAACTAACTTATGAGAGTTGTTTATCTATAAGTTTACACCACTGATTTTTATTATTAGTAAATAATTACCGAAAAGTTGTGAATGTTTTTCTACTGTTGTTACATTATTATCAGAAGTAATGTTTCATCGTTTTGTTGGCGTTTGTTTTCTTAGATTGACATACCCGTCTCAATGTCCTGGTTTTCGAAATACTCTGCATGTTGAACTTCTTACTAGACACCGCTCTTTTTTTTGGAGACAAACCAGTGAACTCACACGATTCTTTCTGGCTTTGAGACTCCTTGGTTTGCCTTCCCATAGTTTGAATAATTTTTATATCCTTCAGAAATGACACTATAAACTATCACTTGCTTATGTTGTGTTTGAATTTGTAATATTATTGTGAATATTCACGATAACCTAATTTAATCCTATTAATATGTCATACTCCTAAGTCAATTTCTAACAACTACCCCAAAATCAATACATATAAACCTGCTCGTTTTCAAATAATTACAGCAAAGTCATGCGAGTACCTACCATTTTAGTAAATTAAATTAACCTTCGTTGGGGTATAGGAATAGGAACGTGTTTGAAAGTTCTGGGAAATATTCCAATATGAGATTTCAAGACAAGAACCTACCATCTATTCACTGAACTGTATATAATTTAATTCCTTTCAGAAAAAATCCACCACTTACAAAGTACCGTTTTAATACCTTGCGAGACCGAGTCTTTTATGTATTCTGGCAAAACAAGTAACCCTTTTAAAATTGTATACCTCAACCTATTTCCAATTTCAGTGGAGGAGCTAGATTAGACATTAAGATAACTTTAGAATTCCTAAACTTTCGGACGGCAATCCGTGTAAACTGTACACACCTGAGAGGATTTTGTTGAAGAATTCCTAGGAAAAATAACTAACCCATGAATCACTACCGTACACGTTTTTTTGTGCAATAGAGTACACAATTGCTTATATGGTTACAACCAACTACAGAGGTGAGATTTCAAAAGGCTTGATTGTCATTTGCTATTGAGAAAAATTATGAAACAAACGTCATAAAGAAGAAGAAAAAAACCGTAGTCAGCATGTTATAAAAACTAAATTTTTTATACAAGGGGAGATTTTTTCAGTTCTGCTTCTGATTGAAAAAGCTTGAGCAAGCTACCAACTTGATTGCCGGCGCGAGATAGGTTTTGGGCCTCTTGAAGCTTCTTTTTAAAAAGGATTTTTTCCAAAAAACACGTCTATCAAATTTATTTAAACAGTAATTACAATGGTTTGACAATGTGTACGTTATATTTATTAACGTCTTAGTTTCAAAAATAATTAAAGTTAAATATTGCTAATTAATTAAAATTACTGTGAGTAGCTTGAACAACCAACAATGTTAAAGTTGTGAAGCTCGAGACTGACTGGCCATCATGGGCTCCTCACAGTATTTATGCAATCCCTGCTCTTACATCACTTGTGGGACATGCAGATCTGATGTCTGCTATTTCTTGATACAATACCAAGTATTACTTTTTAATAATCTTAATTCTAACAATTGGTTTCTTATAGTTTATTGTGACCTGCACCTGCAGTATCATGTTTCGTTTGGAATACAAAGTAGTTGCTTCCTTTCTCACCTCTGATTAATGAACTTCCATTAACCTGTAACGGGCATTTTTTGTAGTTTAACATTTTTCGCTCCCTTTCTGTTAACGTACTTAAAAATACATCGTTTCTTTGGGATCGCTGTTTGTATAAAGGAAATCCTGCAGAATAATTCAAAATTGTATGCAATTTAACTGGTGTGTATTAATTCAAGATAGATAAATTGAAGATTGATTCTCATTAATAAATACATTCCAAGGAATGGATGTTAAACAGCTTGTAATTAATTATAGATTGCATCGTTCTTGTCTTGCCATAAATATAAATTTTGTTCCTGATGTGAATATACAAGTCTAGATAATAGGCGATAAGCGATTGTAAGGACAACGGGTTTATATAAACAGAGAACAGTTGTAGTTTGCTCTTTGTTCCTATATATTAATTACGTGAAAAATACTGTTGCCTTGTTGCTTTGAAAATAGGAACAGTTGGAGTTTTGTTCTTGGTTCCGATATACTAAGTACGTTAAAAATACTGTTTCCTCTTTGCTTTTGACAATAGTGAGAATTAATGCGGGATTAATTTTCAGATTGTTCATGTACGGGCACGGCATGTTTTTAGTTGTTTGTCTTGTGAAATAAGAGTTGTATATTAACCGTGTTTGGTCGACGCACGTGTGTTTTTAAGGACATTTGACGGACGGGTTTTATTGCTTACGTGTGCCTACTAATTGTTTTTAGTTGTTTTTCTTGTGAGACAAATGCTTTAAGGAACATTTGACGGACTTGCTTTAGTGATACGCGTACTTTACTAATTTGTGGTTTTAGTTGTTTGTCTTGTGAAATAGGAGTCGTAGAACTTGCTAAACTGACCGATTCTTTCTTTAGGATTAATGTGTGTGCGATCTAGTCTAGTGTCCCTTTGTTTTATCAGATTAGTGCATACTTTGGCTTATTTAAATACAGTGGATACTGTAGTTTCTGCATTTTTCTAACACCAAAGAATCTAAAATAGATCATTGCTGGCGCAAATTTCGTTATTTGCGAAATACAACAGATTACCGGTTTACAAAGGTATTGGTTGAAGTTTCTCACTGCTTTTTGGAGGTTTATGAAAATAATATACATTTGATCCCAGTTGAAATTAAACTAGTGCTACGAAATATTTCGAAATTATTGTCTCAGAAAATAGAATTAACAAGAAATTTATCAATGCTACATAGTTCCGTCGCGTGATGGTGTCTGCTGCTAACCCCAGTGAAATACGTAGGTGTGATTAGTGTAACGTGTGATAAGTTCCATCAACACCCTCACAGTCCAGGGTGAAGTGCTTCGTTAGCGTAGGACATCGTGAATCTCACACTTCCGTTGCAAGGAAGCGTTGCTGAAGGACTTTTGTAAGTTGAACTATTTCCTACTTGTTATTACTTTAAATATCTATCCGTTGCTTTACCATATCTTTGTCGTTCTGATACCTTTTACAAAAGACTTACATGATATTTTAAAACATAAGAAAAAAAAAGAAAGAAAGAAAGAAAAATCAATACTACTAAATTACTCATACCAATTGTGTCTTACCTATTAATTTTTTTTTAACATTTTGTCTGATTTATGTTTAATTGGTGTGTGAGGAAACGTTTCTGCTACTCCCCAATATTACCTCACTTTGTACTAAACATTTTTCTGTATTGCTTTTACCGTTGTTATATTATATAGATTATCCAAACAGTTTCTTTTTTTTTCATTCTACAAAGTACTGAATAACTTAGACTTTTCATTGCTGCTATGCTTATTCTTTTTTTTCAGGTTTGCTTAACTATTTTTCTTGCAGGTATTGTCACTAACTCCTCACCGTCGCGTACATTATATGTCAGTCTGCTTTCTACGACCCCCCTACTCTCCGATTGAGCCCGGTCATTTCTTTGATTTTCTTGGTGTTACGCACGGCTACGAGTCAACGTAACATAACTTTGGCGCCCAACGAGGCTGCCACGAAATAACGTAACAAACCTTTTATAATGTGTCCATCAATTATACAATGTAACAATCTATTTCTTAAGACTTAATAGTTTCATTTAAATATACATATATATCAATTTAGGGAATATGTAACTCGCGATGCAATAAATTAAGAGTTCTCGGTATTTTATATCCAAGGTCTGACTGGCCAGTTACGCGAATTAGTTTCTGTGGGATAATCGCGGATTATTATATACCAGAAATAGAACTAGTTATCTATTTAGTGAAGTGAATCGCTTTTTGTTAAAGGATGCATGTTAAATGTTGCTGCGCACATGTATTTAATATGGAAAATCAGAACAACAGCTTTCTTCTTTTGTTGGTTTACGAGAAGATGACGATTCAATTTTGAGTTTAATCACTGTACATATATTTTCTTGAATTTTTGATAGTAAACTTGTAGATATTTTATTAAGTTGGCTATAAACTTTTGTTAGGACAATAGTGCACTAGAAGTAGTGCATGCGCGACTGTTATAGTCTACGGTATAACCGTTAAAGTCCCGCGCGTGCGTGTTCAGAGCTACTATGATAGTTGGCAATACATACTAAAGCGTACATAATATTGTGCAACAAGATATTACCTCAGAATTGCGTCTCAAATTGTATCACATACCAAAAATGTTTATTGTGATACAAGAGGCGCCCCAAAGGAAAAGATAAAATGTACTCACAAAATAATGTGGAGCTCTTGACGACCATGCGGTTATTCTTGCGGCAGGAGCCATATTCATCTTCATTTTGGGCGTGGGTCGGGCTTCGCCCTCGTTGAAGCCAGATTCGTTTTGTCTTCCCTCTTATTGTTTGTAGAGGTACGGTAGGAATAAGGTCAAGGCAACGATATTAGGTAGAGATAAAAGGAAACCTACATTACCTGAAAGAGAGAAGACAAAAGGGACGACACAGATAAACCTCACTGTTCGACGTCTCGTTGAGTAATCCATGTCGTGTCGGAAACCGCCGCTTACTTGCTCACTCAACGTCTGCGCATTCTCTTGCGCCGACGCAACTGTCCGAAGTGACGGAAATGCACAAGTCTATTTTTTAAAAATATTTGGCGCGAATTCACTCGTAAATTGAAAAGTGTGCAATGCCAATTTGGCATGTAACATGACTAAGTTGTAACTACCATAAATATTCTTTTTGCTCTTGACGGTCATTTGAATTTCAGTGTGTCAATAAATAGATTTTTAAGATCTTGACTCCAGTTGCATTATTTATCAAATAGATGTGTTAAAATTGTATGTGAAGAAGGCTTTTGTCAAACACAAAAAAAAGAAAAATTAATTAAAAATGAACTGTAACGTAATAAAATCGATCACGAAAAATATTATCTTAGAAAATAGAATTAGATTTAAATTGTGGGCAAAATTATTTGATAGTCAACGCCTTTTATTTGAAGTGCAAATGCATGTGGAGAATTCATTATTTTGTTTTTTTTTAGAACTTTAAATTCGGCAAAGTTATCGAAGTGAATTTTATAGAATTTTCTTATGTGTACATGATCTTTTTTTTTATAACCTAAAGTGAGGTGGCATTTTTCTAGTTCTGTCTAGAAGGGTCGTATTTATAAAGCTATATCAAGGCGATCACCCCTTGATAGGAGTTCTTGGATAGGTGAATCTGGCACCCTATAAGATTACATCAGAGAGTATACAGGTAAGGTATTGAATCAGACTTGGTACAGTCAATATTCAATAGTCTTAAATTGTTTGTCCGAAGAGACCCCACGACCTACGCTAGCTAGTCGAGATCAAACCCCTAATCCTTGTTACAAGCATTCCCCCCTTTATTACAAAATTTAAATTCATCGTTTCAAATCCGCCCATCACAAATTTCAGCTTAACGAACATAAAGAATTACCTCTGCGAAAATTAAATTAGGTTGCAGCTGCATTCTTTTGCTAGTTTGTTTGTCTGATATTTCAACCACGCTTCTGTCATGAATAAAATTTTCTTTGAGAGTATTAAAGTTAGTTTTCTGCGAGGGACTGCAGTTATGATATAAATGCTTCCTTCCCTTTGTCATTGGACACGAGTGTTAAATTGATAACAATCAAAAGAGCATTTAGTATTTCATTGTATGGTGTAAGTACTATTGACAATTGTAGCCGAACTTCTTCATTACGTTCCTTCATAATATATAAAAGGGCATCTTCTTATCTATCCGATTTTGAAGCTAGTTCACGTGCTTTAATGTACCTTTCAAACCGTTTTTTTTTTCATTTAAACGACGATCCTAGATTAGTAAAATTGAGCAGAAACATGAAACGTCGAAGGTGTACATTAGAATTGGGAGCCTGTCATTTTTTACACAACAATTTTCCCGCTACCACTGTAACGATTTTTCTCTCTCTAATTGGCTTCGCTAGCCTCACGCATGGGCGCTAGTGAAACGTTTTTCTATACTTCTGGCCGACACTACTTTATAATCACCATGCTCCAAGTTAGGTGTCTGCAAAACAAAGTCTTCCGACGTAACTAGGGGTCTATTCCTTGGGTAGAGCTATGAGCAATGGGGGTAAGTCGAAATCTGTGGGGGTCACACTCAAACTAAAACAAACAGGCGCCACCAAGTCCAGATTGATTCATGTAAATGGCATGGCTAATTTCTAAGGGCGGACGTGGAGACCCAAAGAAAAAAGATCGCCTTCGCTGACAAAAACCTGTCTTAACAGAATAAGACGCTGTTCCTATAAGGAAAAATAATAATTAAGTCACATAAAAATGGGAACACTATTTGTGTCCCTCAAATATATCTAAAATGCAAAAGAATGTTTCCTACATAAGGGTACCATAAAAATTGAACTCTTATTGCTTTTTGTTTATCAGGTCTGATCAAACTAGATCAGAATAAAAGACTTTAAGCGTGGATTATAAATTTACTAGAAAGAATTTTTCTGTTTCTGTAAATAAAATTTAATGCAATAAAATAAAATGAATACTTGAATTACTTGAAGAATTATTGTAAAGTTTATCAACTTGATTCTTACTCAAATATATTACAACCCAGTGTGACTGGTTATACTAAGGTTTTCTAACCCAATCAGATCTGTGTAGGTCATTTACAAATTAATATACAAAACTTTCTTTTTAAGTTAACAGTATTAAAATCGATTTGAAGTCAAAATATTCACAAAGATATTCTCTAATTTTATCAAAGGTGGTAGTAATGTAATACTAAACATCTGCTTGCAATTGTGCAATTGTTGACGGCATATTTCAAACAAACAGGTGACGTAGCCGCAGCTGTTAATTTATGCTGAAGCCACGTGTAGTCACATATCTACGAAACTAAGTGAAATTTCAAATTTTACACTGGAGAAAATCAGCTTGTTAAGGATAAACTGAATAACAAATTTTGTGCTTCTATAAAACAAAACGAAATAACGTGCTTTTAAAAGGAAGCACTGAGGAAGTCTTAAAGCTATTACGAACCAAACCCCGGGCTGTTGTCCTTGGCTGGAATGGAAACTACATCGCCGTGCGGAATCTGCAGCTAATTATTCTTGCTTTCCATGCTTTAAATACAGGTGTTGAAGCGAAGCGGGTTTCTTACATTGATTCAAGGCTGCATAACTTTTGTAGCGTAATCTTCCGTTGTCTAATCTTAGTTACAAATGTAATTTTTCATTGCGTAGTCTATAAGTTAGAGTTTCTAAATTGTAGATTCTAAGTTGTCGTTGCGCTAAACAAATTTTTAAATTAGATACTATGATAACGAATATACAATACCAACCGTTACTCAGGAAGTGTGTCACACAATTAATGCGACCCGGAGGTCACTCGCCATTCTCTTCGAATGCATGCTGTCGCTGCTTTTACCTATCGACGAGTGCCCCTGCCGCGTTCTTGCATGGTGGGAGGGTCCCGAGGGGGGTTGTCAATCCTCTCACGCGCGTGCCTGTGGCTGTGGAATACACCGACCTCCGAAACAAATAGACTAACGACTCTAGATACTGTATTAATGCAAAAATTTGATTGTTACACGTATTATTACTTTAGTTAATAAAGGTGTTTTAACATTCGTTATACCTTTAATGAAGAGATTTTTAATGCGAAAATAAAATTGTTACACCACCATGTATTGTTATCGATAGTAATTCAAGGAAATGGCCAAGGCAATTGTTACCAACTATGTTTTGAGTGTATTATCTAGACACTCTTACAAAAACCTCCCATCATTGAACCCGTGCTTGCACCTAACCTCACTCCCCCAGTGTCTCCCCAACCATATCACAGATTACACAACACTTAAGTATACCCACACAGTAATTTCAAAAACAAATAACTACTGCAGACATACTAAAATAACTGTACGATAGCACGGTAATTGAAGATAACCATAGGAAAATTTTAAATACACCCACAATAAGGAATAATATTGGAAACGACAAAGGCAGCAACAGCCTCTCATGAACATGTTTTCAGCACAACCCCACACACTTAACACCACTGTAACGAATTCTTTAATTTTCCTGTGGTCTTTATTTCCAATAATTGTTCTTCACAATCGCAAGTATTTACAGAGTTTTATGCATTTACACAAGCTTAATCACTATTTGTAGGCACTAATTTAATCTTCTAAATACAACGAATTAAACACTAGTGTGGCACTAATCTTACTGGTAATGTATTTATTTAACACATTTATTATATAACAAGGGAATTTATTTTTATATTAATGTATGTACATCCAACGTTTATTAGGACCGAATCCAAACGATCGAACGGGGTTCACACTTATACATGATAATCCTTTATTGGAAATAAAACCAGAATGCTTGTCATCAAATCCTTTGAGAACAATCCTATCGTATTGCGCTACCTATGAATTACTTTCTTATGGTTAGACAGATGAGGTCGCTTTGGTAAAAATCGAATAAGCACCTTTTCCAGAATCTTCCATATATTTCTTAATTACTGGTATAGTATAAATATTTATGGTTCCGGGTTGGGACCGTGTCATTTTATAAATTAAGGTCGACGTTTCGCCCACTTTTGTAAGGGGTTTCATCAGGACAAGAAAAAAAAAAGTAATAAAATAAAAAGATAATATTAATTAGACAAGTTAAAGTGTAAAGAGAAGAGTTACTCCTAAACTAGCAGACTCACTAGCCCATTCAAAGTCAAAAGGTGTCTTGTGGCGAAGCCCCTTACAAAAGTGGGCGAAACGTCGACCTTAATTTATAAAATGACGCGGTTCCAACCCGGAACCATAAATATTTATAATGACTCCGGCCGTGAAGGCCTCCGACAATACTGGTATAGTATGTTAGTAAACAAAATTAAAGAGAAGAAACCACATTCAGTGGTATACTGGTTTGCGACTCCGTGGCTTAGTTGGAGTGCGAGTGACCGCTAAGATCAAGGTTCTGGGTTCGAATCCCAACACAGACCGCTTGAAAAATGTTAGGCGAGTTTTTACACAAAAATATGCCCTCGTTCGGTAAGCCCGGTCACGCATGTTAAAAATCCCTACCTTGCTTGGATGAACAAGGGTTTGGCAGAATTCAAAATGTTCACGTTAATAAACTCGCTTCCTGACCAATGTTGTACTTTCAGATGGACCATTGGAAAATTAAATGTAGGCGTATACAGGTTTCACCCATAAATACCGATCGTGCTTCTGTATAGATGGAAACGATACAAAAAACCCCTACCAACTTATAGCTCCTGTTTAAGTTGCAATTCCTAAAACATCATCCGACTTATAAAGTATATCGACACGACAAAGCATTCATGGTTGACTTTAAAACAACTTTTAATGTCTAACTTTGTTCATCAATCACAACATGAGATAAAAAAGAAAAACAATTTAGAGAAGTTTTTGATTTTGAACTAGACAATACACCTTTTAGAAACTATTGAGTTTGCTGTGGAATGGGCCTTTTTTAAACTTCCATGACACCTCACTAATTATAGTTTTACTTTCAGGGTATCGATGAGCTAACACCTTCAATTAGAAGATGGGTCTATCTCGCCACAACGTTCTCCGATGTCGCTTGCCCATTATTTACCTACGGTTCTATATTTACTGGTACGTGTATACTAATTGGAGTCTTCATCAACGCCTACAAGTCTCTGGTATTCACCAAACAGACGATAGAAATTGGAATGAGGACGTTAAAAAGACAAAGTGGTTATATTGCACAACAGGGTTATCTATACGCGCAGTCGAACAGACATTTTATACAACGGAACAGTTACATTATGCTTAACGATATAAGTGCTGACGAAGTCCATGAAGTATGATAACAAGATAATTAGGAATTTTTAAAGGTACCAAAGTTGCTAACCCTTTTTTTTGGAACACCCGTGTAAAGCTAGTCGTAATGTGAGGGGGTTCTAGAGCAAGGCGTTCGTGAAACATATCAAAAGCTCAATTAATCCACTAGGGTCTTTTGTATTTGTGATAGTTATTTAAAAAATACTCAATTTGCTCATTGTGACAAAAATTTAGCGATTAAGCGAAATCAGACCAGACCGCATTTAAAATGTGTGGATGTAGTTGTAAGCACGTTCGGTTTGGTCTACTGTAATATACACTATTTCATATGTCATCCTTCTGATTCTAGCAAATATTCACCTGTATTTGATGGCGTTATAGTACCAGATACAATTTATAGTTCGTGAAAGTGACACACGCTGGGAAAGTCTGCAGTCACAACCATCCGAACTATACAATTTAAATTATGTTAGGTAATGTGCTTTTTGGTCAAATAGTAGACTGATGGCGTCATCTTAGTGGCGAATGCGTGATTTTATTAAGAAAAACAGTTGACCCTAATTATCAAATTTTGTATGGATAAAACTGGAACAAAATTGTAAAACAGGTAAAAATTAGTAAGGGTTTTTAAAACCAATTGGGTTCCTCTATTACCATTTTTGAAAGAACGAATTGCTGAAAAACAATCGGGTGCATATTGAGGTTGTTCCTAAAAAGCTGGATGCTAATACTTGCTAGAAAAAGATTGGCCCCTTTTAAGTTACCAGTAGGTTGCCCATTGTTTTTTAAATTATTCTTACTAATTTATTAATGTTGGTTACAACTCCCTTTAATTATCCCGAAACGCATCGACTCAAATTTTAAACTAACAATTTATGTTCCAAAAGACCTGCAATTTTAGCTTTACTCTATTTACTTAAAAACGCTAAACTGATATGGTTGGTATATCCGAACATGAGTTGTCCACTGCAACAGACCCATTCTTGAAGAGCAAACACTTCAAATTTTATCGGTGCATAAGCTGTTTAAGCTCCTTACAACTTTGCTTTTTCGAATGTACTTGTACCCAGTCCTTTTTATGCCATCGGACAATACTTTTACTGAAGAGTCAAGTTTATACATTTTTAAAATATGCTCGTTTCCTACCCCTGCCCTTTGGCTGATACAATTTTACGCAATATTAGTTAAGCGAAAACTTACTGTACTCTGCCGTTTAGTCACCCTGTACATAGTTCCCATCCACACTAAGATACAAACTTCAAACTGATTTGTTCGTACTTTTGAAACAATTAAACAACTATTGGGTTTACCATTATATGTAGGTCATAGAGACTTCAAAATTGTGGATTCAATTTAAAACCATTTTTCATTTTGTCATAATCAACTAAAAATTCAGAGGTAGTCTACGAGCACGAAACGACTGTATGGTGTGGTTTTTGGGGCCGGTAGCGTGATAGGCCCCCTCATCTTAGAAGACATTACATGTGATTTTCCAATGCTCCACCCGAAGGTACTACATTGGCCAGGAAGCGAGTTTTTTTTTACCTGGAAAATTTTGAATTTTGCCGAATCCTTGCTGTTCCAAGCAAGGTAGGGATCTTTAACGCGCGTGACAACACTCACACACGGGACTTCCATTTTACCTCTCATCCGAACGAGGGTGTATTTTTGCGAAAAATGCTCGCTTAACATTTTTCAAGCGGACCGTGTCGGGATTCGAACCCAGGACCTAGGGCCATCTTAGAAGACAGCGAAAAATCTGAATTTACTGTAAATGGAAAGTGTTATCATCGCATAATAACCAGTTGGTTATGGCTTTGAAAATATGGATATTGAACAGCTTTGGTTTCGGCAGAATGGCACAGCATGCCACCCCTTGCGTGTGGCAGTGCTCTTTTCCTAGAAAAGTTTCTGGGTCTAGTGTCTGTTTGGATGGCCTGCCAAATCCTCTAACCTGGTACAAATTTAATTTATAGGAAAATTAGTATGTCCAGATTTCAAATACGTCCTTTCAGTTTTAACCTTCCTGTATAATATTTAACTTGACTACCATATAGTATTTATTCGTTCGCTGGCCAAATATAATCTAAGGGTTATTTCCTTGTAATTCTGATTAAAAATTTGTTCTGTTGGTTTTTTGTCTATTTCAAATATTCCTGTCTGATTACTTTCCCCCATGCCCGTCAAAATTATCCATTTATTTAATTGGAAACGAAGTGGTTTCCGTCGACCAACTGGGTTGGTCCGCCAGTTTTAAGTAGGTAACAGGTCATTTGTTTATTTCCATTTTCATCTTGTCTTTTGACTCATTATTAAAATTTTGTTATCTGGCAATGCCATCTACAGTATCATGTCGGAGACTGGCAACAGTCAACAATAGTTAGTTGCTTATGTTCGAGTAAAGAGCGCGCTTGAGAAACATTTTGTATTATAAATATACCTTGATTTGTGTATAATCCCAGAACTTAGTTGGTTGTTTTGCAAAAAGAGATGTGTCTATCTGACGAGCTGCAAGAACAGCGAAACCGATCACGAGTTTTTCTTTTTGTAAAATAACTAACATTTTACATTGATTTTCGTTCCGTGCTCGAATTATTTTCCCCATGCCAGACAAAATTATTCATTAACTAACCTAAGTAGAAACCTTAACATTATTTTTGTCTCAACACTATTTTTGCACATGTACCCTTCCGATTATCTTGACTAGTGTAGAACATTTCAAATGCTAACTTAAGTTGAAATCTCTACACCGTTTTCTCCTCAACACTATTTTCACACATGAACGCAATCGCTATCTTGTCTTCAACAACTAACCCATGTTGAAACCTTAACTATTTTCACCTCAACACTATTTTTGCATCTGCGCCTTTTTGATTATTTTCTTTTAGTGGAACATTTCAGCTACTAACCTAAGTTGAAACTCCAACACCACTTTTGACACAAACACTACTTTCGCACATGTATTCGTTCAATTATTTTGTATTAGTAGTAAAACACTTCGACAACTAACCCATGTTAAAGCTTTAGCACTATTTTCGCCTCAACACTATTCACGCTTCGCACCTGTACCCTATCGATTTTTTTCTCGTAGTGGAACATTTCAGCGAATAACTTAAGTTGAAACATTACGCTACCTTCGTCCTAACACTATTTTTGCACATGCATCCTTTCGATTATTAGTAGCAGAAATGCGAATAGAATAAGGTGCATGTGAGGCTGAGATTGATGGAACTTGACCACTTCTACATATCGCTCATTATGTCGGTTCCCGTATAACTTTCTGCAGAAATTGCATCAATTTTGAAAAGTAAATTATATATATAGTAAGATTGGATCGTTGATCGGTCTTTTTTGCCCACTGATAATGCCAGGCCATAAGGTGGTTTATGGGATGGTCCACAGACAGTCCAACAGGCGATTGACCAGTTGACTAATTGCCCATGCAAGGGTAGTCCACAGATCATTCGGTGGCTTGTAGGACGGTTCACTAATGGCCCAGTGACTATTGGAGATCTAAAAGTGACCCAATAACGGTTCAAGGGTCATAAGGTAGACCACAGAGACTCAGCAACAATTCAATTTTAATGTATAATACTACTTTTCTAATTTGGTAGTTTTTTATAAGAAACCTTTCGGGAACTGAAATATGAGCAATGTGCCAAAGTGACCCTGTTGCATCACTCTTGTTATGCTCACGTGTCTTTTAAGATTTACATCCTAGAAATATTACGCTTCTTTTTCCCGTTTGTGATTGTTTCCTTAGACCTTATTACGCTCAATCCTCCCAGTAAACCCCCGGGCAAGAAAACAAAGTTTTAAAACATCCCGACATTTAACTGAGCGTCGATGATCTCAGGGAGGGGGGGGGGGGGTAAGGTTCTCTATTGTTGCCCTGTTGTGGATCGCTGCTCCTGCTGTTAGGACTTCGCCGGCGTCGCCATGGATCAATGTAGTAAGCGTAAGACTACGGATCCCAAGGTCCCGGGTTCAAATCCCGACACGGCCGACTGCTTGAAAAATGGCAGGTGAGCATTTTTCACAAAAATTACGCCCTCGTTCGGATGAGAGGTAAAATGGAAGTCCCGTGTGTGAGTGTTGTCACGCACGTTAAAGATCCCTACCTTGCCTGGAACGATAAGGGTTCGGCAAAATTCTAAATTTCCAGGCAACAAAAAACTCGCCTCCTGGCCAATGTAGTACCTACAGGTGGAGCATTGGAAATGTAAATGAACTGTTAGGACTTCGCTGATGATACGATAGGGATATGGGTAAAAGGATGGGGATGGGAATGCACCTGGTAAACAGTACAATGATTGTTCTTTCACAGAAATCGGTACGGTAATTCGTCGAGCTAGGCGACGTTCCTTGCTTTAAAAGTCTCTCCCCTCCAACCGAGATTGACGAACTTTCACCTGCGTTCGTGGGAAGAAAATCTTATGTCAGCGCTTACGATTGCAAAGAAAATGATGTCAAGACCCGGGGTTTCACAGCATCAACAAAATTGCAGTATTTAGCAGGGATTTTTCCAAATTCTAAGAAAAGTCCCTAACTGAATTAATGAACCTAATTTTGGAGCTTGTACAATAAAGCGTAACAACCTGCTGCGACATTCACTTCTTGAAATCAGTCTTTAACTGCTCTTGCATCATCAACAGCGTTGGCTTTAAGAAACTACCTATTACGATGCAGTTATACTGGCTGCAATCCTTTCACGAACTATACTTTTAGATTTTACTCATTCATGAGCTGTCTTCTAAACTTTTATCTGTTCGATGTTTCGTTAGAAGATCATCGCAGACTTAGAATAAACAATGTCGTGGTCCCTGTCCATCTGTCCCGTTTTCATGTTCTTGGGTCGCAAAGTTGATAATTAGGGATAAAATTTTTGAATTTTGCTGCTTAAAACGAGGTTATGTGCAGTTTAGGTTGGATTATGGTTAGGTCAACATGGCTGTATTTTTATGGTAATTTAAATTTGTTTCATTGGAAATGGTGAATAAAATCGAAAACTAGCACCATAATTAGTGTTATTTAGATAAATGCTAAGTCCACAAGTATTTACAACACTCAGTATGCTTTTTGTATAATCTGACAACCTTTATCTAGAAAACTGACTATTTTCATTTGTTCAACACCTAGGACCTTCTAGAAATCCAGCCTAGTACTGGTGTAAAGTTCTCGTATTCATATTTAGGTCCCGATGGTCTTTAATTAGAATTGATAGGTTATAGTTTTCTTTGTCGCCTGTAAATTATCAAAAATATGCTTCCCAGTTTAAATAAACGTAATATAGCACTGAGATTAGCACATGCCCTACACAAATGGCTTTCGTCTCAGGTTTCTAGTAATTATCCGACCTAACTGCGCCAGCTCATATATGTGAGTTTGAATTACCTTGTGCACGTACATTTATCATGCATTTAAAGGTTTCGCGAGCTCTACATTATACAAACTCGTTAAGTTTTTTATACGACTTGCAATCTAAAAAACTGCAAAACAATCATCCAATCTGCATAAATATTCTCTTTGAGACAATATGGAACACTCAAGCCGTTCCACCCATAAAATCTTTTACCATTAAATGTGCTGTATTTTGTAATTCCACTGTGCTATGTACGCATGCACACATGGATGTTTATTAATTGAACAAAGCTGTTTATGATTCTATTCTCTTCAAGGCAACAATAAACTTACTATTAAATTTGTACAAATTTTGTGCTACTGTATATGGGGTGCACGGTTTAGAATTCTTTATGTATTGTAATCAAACAACGGAATCATGTTTTTGCATATGAAATGTAAATAGATTTTATTATTTAGCGAATTTTCGAGATGCTGAAATTAGGATGGTGATATAGTAAAAACGTTGGCTTTAATAATTTGTAGGTTATATCAAAAGTAGATTTGAAGATTGAGACTTAGTATAACGTTGCAATTGGAAAAGTTGCCCAAAATAAACACAAATCAATTGGAATGGCTATAAACTTATCCTTAGACCAACGACTCAACCAGGGGAATTACGAGCAATGTTCACTGCCTATAACTTTATTTGTTTGTCAGTATTGTTGGTTGCATATGCTTTTATTTGGAAAAGTTGCTATTAAGGTGTGATAATAACAAATTTTATGGAATACTAGAGAAGCTGCTATAACTCATCTTAACCCTCAGTCGAAAAGCCATTGGCAAGGCTGAAAACGTCCTTCATATAAAAGGATAATGATAGGCGTACATCACTTTGTTCAACATGAAACTTAACACTTTTTTCGCCTTACCACTATTTTCACACCCATATCCTTTCGATTATTCTGTCTCGGTGTAGTACATTTCAACTACTAACCAAAATTGAAACCTCGACACTATTTTTGCACATGTACGCTTTCGATTATTTTACCTCAGTAGTAAAACATTTCAACTACTACAGGGGCTAGGAGATTCTTTGCCTTGCTGAGTTTCTACGCCTTAAAACTATTTACTTTTGTATCGCTCGCAAAAAATATGGTACCCTTTTTGGATTAATGTTGTAGTAGTAAAGTAGACCCTGTAATAGCGATTTTATTTTTAATGCTGTTGGTCGATCTCAAAAAGGGGTCAAACGTCATTTTCTACAGATAATGCAGCATACCTTAGAGGCAATAGCACTTACATACCTGAGAAGTGAAGTAAACATTGACTGTTTGCGATAGCGTTCTTACTTTTATATCTAAAGTAACCCTTTTGGCATCGCTTTTGTTTATATATTTTCGACAGATAATTCAGCATACCTTAGAGGCAATAACGTTTACTTACCTGCAAAATAAAGACAATAATGACTGCATGCGGTAGCGTTTTTACTTTCTTATCTAAAGTAGCCTTTTTGGCGTTCACCTTTATTTGTATATTTTTCTATGAACCATACCTTAGGCAATAGCATTTACTTACCTACAAAATATAGGCAATATTGGCCGCATGCGATAGCGTTCTTACTTTTTTATCTAAAGTAGTCCTTTTGGCGTCCACCTTTAGTGCAGCATACCTTAGAGGCAAAAACGTTTACTTACCTGCAAAATAAAGGCAATATTGGCTGCATGCGATAGCGTTCTTACTTTTTCATCTAAAGTAGTCCTTTTGGCTTCCACATTTGTTTATATTTTTTCTACAGGTAGTATAGCATACCTTAGAGGCAATAACGTTTACTTACCTGCAAAATATAGGCAATATTGACTGCATGCGATAGCGTTCTTACTTTTTTTTATCTAAAGTAGTCCTTTTGGTGTCCACCTTAGATTATATTTTCTACAGGTAGTGCAGCATAACTTAGAGGCAGTAACGTTTACTTACCTGCACAGTATAGGCAATATCGGCTGCATGCGATAGTGTTCTTACCTTCTTCATCAAAAATAGTCCTTTTGGCGTCCACCTTTGTTTATATATTTTTTTTTTCTACAGGTAGTGCAGTATGAGGCAATAACGTTTACTTAACGTGCAAAATAAAGGCAATATTGGCTGTATGGATTAGCGTTCTTATTTAGCAGCCATTCTGGCGTCCATTTTTGGTTATATATTTTCTGCAAATACTGTGGCATACCTTAGAGACAATAATGTTTATTTACCTACAAAATAAAGGCAATACCAACCGTATGCGACAGAGTTCTTACTTTTTCCATATAAAGTAACCCTTCTGGCATCAGCTTTTGTTTATATTCATAAAAGTTCTTGACTAAATCTATATAATCAAGTTATTTAGTTTCATGTGCTAAAAGTGCCTTTAAGTCCGAATTAGTTTAATGATAAAACATGTTACTCTTTCAACCCCGACGCTTAATTATTAAAGTTCCAGTTTGCAAATTTCTGTACTTTTTACAAATTATAAAGTTATGACGCATGCCCTCCAGCGATGGAACACCTCTCAAGGTCCTGGTGATTTGGTTTCTTCAGATTTTTGACCGCCTATAATCGCTGTAGCGCCTTATAAGGAGAAAGTAAAAAGGCAGGAACGATAAATTCATACACTACATTGAAATAAGCTTCCTAAAACACTCTCGCTTCCTTAAAGACCGCTACTAAAAATGCTCACGTATTTACCTCTTGTCCCGAACTTATTCGTCTCTCACGGCGGCTGGTTTCTTAAATTCAGTTTGAAGAGAAAACATCGTCACTTCAAAAGCGCGTGATCATGTTATTTTCCCGAGAGCGATAAAAATTCTCGAGGGTATTTATACATGTTAAAACCATTCTCTACAATTTAATAATAATTTATAATGTAACCAGGGCTGAATTTAGGAAACAAAAGAAATTCTTTTACTTTTATACAAAATACCCTAGATTTAATGGGTAGGAGGGGTGGAACTTGGATATTTAATAAATGGAACGACATGTTACAGGTTAGTTCACTTAACACGTAACAAATGGTAATGTATTACCTGCAATCTGGAATTCTTTTTGTTATAACAAAATTTACTAGCTTTTGCATTTAGTTAAAACGTTCTGTAAGCTAGTTCACCCCTTTTAATGCTCTGCTTTGTACAGCTACTGCACCTAATATTAATTTATCTTTAAATCCTTGCGACCTAACAATTTTAGTAATTAAAACAAATTTATATTTGTTGCAATGAATTTTAAATAAAGTTTGTTACTTATGAAAATGATGTTATGTCAATATTTTACTTCACACTGAATGGACAGTGCAAAAACGGTTTTAATGGTGTACCGACATTCTGCAGTAGTGTAGGACCGATTCCTAGAGAAAAATAACAATTCGGGTTACACAATTTGTAAAATTACTCATAAATTTAGCTAACTCTTAGGGCTTGGTTAGTTTTGTGTTCTGTCAAATTGAATGGCGCTAAACCACCTAAACATAACTTCTATTATACATTAAAGGTGCGAAATTTACGCACAGTATTAGTCGAAAGTATAATTCCCCGAAGGAAGAGCAGAAACTATTTTTATACGCTTTCTATAATTAAATCTGTCTAACTGGCCAGGTACACACAGTACTAAAATTTTCTTAATTTTAAAAGAAGATAGTTTTCATGACATAAGTTGCTCTACCTTTACAAAAATACTAAACAACCATTCGGCGCTCAGTTCAAATCATTACGAAAGAACATATACACAGTGCACGTTCAAACATGCTACATACAAGGGTATACACTCACAGTTTGTTTTGCTGCCCAATTCATCAATAAAATTGGATGAGGATTTCCATGACATCAGTATATTATTTACAATTCCATCCCTGCCATTCCAAACACTAGGTCACTTCCATTTATTTTAATTCTAAAATCTAGGAATATTTGTTGGCGACTATTCACTGACTTTACGCCTCAAGTGTTTAAACTACCCGCAGACAGTAATAATTATCAACGTCTGTGCTTGCAGGAACGATCCTAACGTAGTTGTAGGTAGATGCTCCACTGTATCCAATGTTTAATATACTTTTAACATGATTTTGCTAGACTGGTTAACTCACCTGTCTGTTGCTTGTCATCTCGATTTTTATTCAATGATTCCCTCTCTATTGGTACATGTCAGCAGAGTTCAAACTTTGTTTTCATGATCTACACGTGATTATTACATGACCCTTGGGAGCGGTTACTTTAATATTCTCACGCCTACTGAGCTATTTGTAATATTTTTGTTATACAGCAGGTTTTCATGCGCCATTAATAGATTGGGGTTTGGATGGTTATTATATGACGCGTCATGTCGTCATTATATCCTGTCCTAATTAAGGGTTATTACATTATTCGTAAATTCTTCCCACGGTTATGTACTTTTCAAACTAATCTTTCATAAATAAATTTTATAGAATTATTCTCAACTGGTTATCGAAATTATTCCTATATTTATATGTGCTTATTTCGGTGTAACAGATTTTTTAATCTGTCTGGTGTAAATAGATACCCTTACCACCTAAAGTGACACTTCGTGTAGCAAGCTTAGTGGTAGATTTATCACCAACATACAAAATCTTAGACAATTTTTGGGGTCTTAGTTTTGAATTTTTTGACAGAAATCCCGTAATGATTTCCAATTATTCTAGTAGCACCCTTGATGTAAGTTAAGCAGCAGAAGGAAAATTGTTTCAAGTTTGTAGAATGTTTATCTTTATACAACCTGTAATAGTTGTGTTGGACGTCAGACTGTGTTGTAAAATGTTTTTTGATTGACGGCAGAATATTTGCTAGAAAATGAAATGCATATAACTTCACTGTAAACGATAAATCATAGGTAATTATTTATAATTTTATATAAGAAATAAAATATGTATTATCCTGTAAATTTATGTCGTATTAAGAATATAAGTTATAGTACAACTACCTGTACAATCTACATTTTTGAAAATTTTTGTAATAATGTATTAAATATTATACTACCAACAACAACATCAACAAGTTTTTTTATAACACACCCCAGCTTGTTCCTCACCATTCAAAGAATCTCAAAAATGCCTGACGTGCATTTTTGCACATGAACCCTATTGCTTATGTTGTCTTAATAATAAAACGGTTCGACAACTAACCTTAACACTATTTTCGCACCAGCACCCTATCGAATATTTTGTCCTATTTAGAACATTTCAACTACTAACCTAAGTTGAAACCTCAACACTATTTTCGCTCTAACACTATTTTCGTGCATATATCCTTTCGATTATTTTATCTTTAGTAAAAACATTTCGACAACTAACCTAAGTTGAAACCGCAACACTATTTTCGCATATGTACTCTTTGATTATTTTGCCTTAGTAAAACAATACTTACTACTAAGAAGAAATACACAAAGGGTATACGTGTGAAAATACTGTTGAGGTGAGATTACCATTAGAACTGTTTTACTACTGCGAAAAAATACCTAAAGCGGTATAAGTGCTAGAATCTATGTAAATATAATTTAACATAGATTACGTGATGGTGTTAGTGTAGCAATAAATCAACGTAAAATATTAGTAATTCTATAGCGCTATACTCTACCATATCTAGATTCATAACCTGTTAAAACATTCCAGAAACTAATAGAAAAATAATGTCGTAATATTAAATTAGCACAGCTAATTTACGCAGAGATTCTTGCAATATTTATAATTTCCGGCGTATGAATAAAACCCTACTGTATAATTATTGCACCTTGACCTTGCGTCTGCACATTATCGACACCATTAAAAAGACCGCAAGGTCTAAACACCCATAATTTTTATTTTTTTAATTAGTGCACGTTGCTTTTCTAAAATCTAATCACGCTCCGAGCTTAAAACACAAAGAAGCATTTTACGTTCGACGCGTAACGCTTACATAAGTCGCGTTTATAACATACAAGTCTTCGAGTTCAGTTTGGCGGCAAAAGTTGTGGAGGTATCGTGTGCGTGTGTGAGCTCCGCATCTTAAAACGTGCTCGTTCGATCTCTTACGGAACGACCGGTAATTGTTATCTCTGTTAAAATCGGTGGTGTTTTTTGTGCATTGTTAAAAATTTCAATTTGCGCGCGCTTGGGGGATTTTTGCATGTTGCTGGGGTTTTGTATAGATTTCGGGTTGGTTAGCACCGCTCGAATAATTTGGCAGATTGCCCTTGTAATTACGATATATGATTTATTGTTTCAACGTTAGGGCTGTTTTTAAAGGCTTGAGAGAGGTCTTTTTTGTCCAACATGCGTTTTTTATAATACCGAGTTCTATTTATACAAAGTTTCAGAGTTTAATAAAATTGTTGTCTGTCGGCGAGCGTTACACAAGAAACGAGCAGGTTTGCAATTATTTTTCTTGACTGTTAAGTAACTTCCTACAAGCTTACATTGAAATCATTCAACCTTTATTTATTACAAATAGATACACAGAGTTAACAGAATTAATACCGGCTGCTTTTGTATGTTTTTTAGCACGATTTTCCCATAGGGTTTTTGCCCGCAAGAGCTTCGTTTTTTAATCAATCTGGCCACTATTTTTAGGTCATCGGAGGCTGATTAAAAGACATTCTCTTTCAAAACTTTCTTTTTCGTAGGAAGTAATTTTATCGCGTTAAAAAAGCTTCTCGGATAAGCTTGTACCTTCCTGTTCCAGAAGCTCTTCAGCCTTAGGCTTCTTGAAAACCCCGCATATTTTTGTTTTCTAAAATTTGGTTTTGGTTAAGAGATTGGGTAAAAATCCACAAAATTCAGGAAATCCTAGAGCGAGTAATTGTTTTCTAATTTTGGACACTTTTCGGTTCAGAAGAACTAGTCTCTTTGTGCAGCCTAGTATTTTTCACACTCAATCTTGATCGAATTAACGGGGCGGTTTTAGACTCTGGGTTCTTACTCAAAAACTTTTGCTAGACAACGCATCATGCACTGCAATTTCAGATGCACTATAATCGCAAAATAATTTTTTAATTGTTTGTTGCTGCTTAACGGCCGTGTGTTCTATCAGAAGACTTGCTGCAATTCTGAGGCAGTTCTCTTATTGTAGGGTTCTTGTAGGAACATCCAGGCAAGTGTTGACGAATGATTATCTTCAATAGATACGAGAAAAAAAATTTTCCCCGCATGCGATTTGTCCAATTGTTAAGACATTTGCCTGATCGTAATCAAAGAGGACGACGACGTATTTTCGAATAGACATAATCAGTTTAAAAATTGTCGACGAAGTTTAAATTATCTGAAATGTATCCTTTACAATTACGTAAGAAAAATTGAGATTAGGAGTGAAGGATTTAGCAGATTCCTGAAATCTTGATTGGAGACGATGAATCATTTCCACCGGGCAAGAACCTGCTCGACGCCTAAATTACCTAGAATATACTTTTTACTAATTACGTATGAAAAATTAAAACTAGGACTGAAAATTTAGCAGAGAAAGTTTTTACAGATGAAACCATAGGAGACGATGAATCATTTTAACCTGTACAAAATCAGTTGACTGAACCTGATTGACAAGCTTGGAATGTATTTTTTACTAATTACGTATGCAAAATTGAGACTATGATCGAAGAATTTACCAGACGCGGATGAAATTGTAATATATTGTAACCATTGGAGGAGCTGAAACATTTTTGCTAAATGTAGGTTATTTGTCGCGATGTTTTACCACATACTAAGACTACATAATTGATTGGGTACATGACTTAAAGTATTATTAACCTAATAATGAGGTAAAAACCTAAAAAAAGCTATTCGGATATATTTATAGAGTTAAAATTGTAAAATCGTTTGAAATTAATTTCAAAATATACTAAAACTATTGCAAATTAACATTCAGTTGATTTCCAAACGTTAAATGATTTTTGTGAGTTATTTAAAAAATACTCAATTTGTTCATGAAGTGTCGAAGCTTTTTCACGTTAAGCTACTAAATGAAATCAGACGAAACCACATTTAAAATGTGTGAATGTAGTTGCAAGCACGTTCGGTTTGGTCTACTGTAATATACACTATTTCATATGTCATCCTTCTGATTCTAGCAAATATTCACCTGTATTTGACGGCCGTTATAGTACCGGATGCAATTTATGATCCGTGAAAGTGGCACACGCTGGAAAAGTCTGCAGTCACAACCATCCGAACTATACAATTTAAATTATGTTAGGTAATGTACTTTTTGGTCAATTGGTAGACTAATGGCGTCATCGTAGTGGCCAATGTGTGATTTTAAAAGCATTATTTTATGAAGAAAAACAGTTGAAAACTAATTATCAAATTTTGTATGGATAAAACTTGAACAAAATTGTAAAACAGGTAAAAATAAGTAAGGGTTTTTAAAACCAATTGGGTTCCTTTATAAGCGTTTTTGAAAGAACATTGCTGAAAAACAATCATGTGCCTATTGAGATTGTTCCTAAAAAGCTGGACACTAATACTTGCTAGAAAAGGATTAACCCCTTTTAAGTTACTAGCAGATTGTCCTGCCCTTTTTATACAAGAGAATTTGTTTTTTAAATTATTCTTACTAATTTATTATCTTGGTTTCGCCTTCCATTAATTATCCCGAAACGCATCAACTCAAATTTTAAACTAACAATTTGTTTCAAAACACCTGCAATTTTAGCTTTACTCTATTTACTTAAAAATGCTAAACTGAAATTTTTTGAAAAATAATAACAAATGCTTTAGGATTTTTCCCTGGCTATTCAATGGTGACCTTGGATTTGACCTTGATCTTGTCAGTCAAGGTCATTTCAAGGTCAACCCGGTTTTTTCTAATAGAAATCCATACTTTTTATTGCGGATTTGGAAAGAGCAGAAAATTTTACATTTAAATATGACTGTGACCATGTTCTCGACCATGACTTTCAACGTCATTCATTCCAAGGTCAAATTTGTTTTTGCAACGGGAACACGAATAACTTTGAGGCAATTAACTTTTTGGAAAATGATAAGAACAAATGTTTTAGGATTTTTTCCTGGTTATTCAACGTGACCTTGGATTTGACCGTGACCTTGTCCTTCAAGGTCAACTACGTTTTTTCAAATGGGAATCCCTACTTTTTATTGCGGATTTGGAAAGAGCAGGAAATTTTACATAAAAATATGACCTTGGCCATGATTTTGACCATTATCTTCAATGTCATTCCAGGGACAAATTTGTTTTTGCAATGGGAACACTGAATACCTTTGAGGCAATTAAATTTTTTGAAAAATGATAAGAACAAATGTTTTAAGAATTTTCCCTGGCTATTCAATGGTGATCTTATATTTGATCTTGACCTTGTCCTTCAAGGTCATTTCAAGATGCACTATGTTTTATCAATTGGAACACCTAAGCCTAAAGCGAAAATCCTGGCGAATAAAAGCAAAGAGATATCACAGCTATTTAAGAAAAGCGAAGGATCCTGGCCAGTCGAGGCGAGGTCAAGGGTTCCGGCCAATTAAGGCTTGGAGAAGAAACCCGGCCTGTTAGGCAAGGATAGAGCCCCGCCAGTTAAGGTAAGGATAGATCCAGGCTAGTTAAGGCAAGAATAGAACCCGGCCAGTTAAGGCAAGGATGGAGCCCGACCAGTTAAGGCAAGGAGATAGCCAGGCCCGTTGCGGCACAGCTTACAACCTGTGTTCAAAATGGCCTCCATCAACATTTTGGCAGATTCCTAGACGGACATAAAAATTTTCAATGGCATTTATAATTTCAGGTGTTATATCAGTGCAAACATTCACTATTCTTTGTCTCAGACTTTCCAAATCCCGTGATTATGTTACATAAACTTTATTCTTTATGTAGCCCTAAAGGATAAAGTCCATTGGATTCAGATCAGGTGATCTGGCTGGCCACTCAATCGTTCCTCTCCTACCTATCCAACGATTATTGAATTCCTCATTTAGATAGTCCTTAATTGTCCGAAAATGTGCAGGCACACCATCTTGCTGAAACCAACCCTCATCGTATTCTTCGCCAGCTAGATCTTGTATTGCTGGTACTATTTCCGCCTGCACTGATTTCAAATACTTGGACCATCTAAAGTCCAATCTATGAAAAAAGATCCAACTATTCGGTCCCTAAAAATACCTGCCTAAACAGTTAATTTTTGCAGGGACTATGTGTAATGTTCGCGCAACTAATGAGAATTTTCATTGCTCCATAATCTGCAATTGTGACGATTCACTTCACTATTGAGTTGAAAGGTTGATTCATCTGAAAAAACAATGAGCGATTGAAAATAGGGATTCTGAACAATCCTTCTCATCATGTTCTCACAAAATTCCAATCGCCGGTCTGAATTATCTTCATTTAATTCTTGATGAAGATTCATTTCATAGGGGTGAAATTTAATGATCTTTAAATTCCTAAAAATCGACGTCTGACTAATTTGAAGCTTTTGAGAAGCCTTTCTAATAGATAAATGCGGATCTTCGATGAATGATTGGGCCACTTCCATTTGCCGCTCATCTGAGGTTTCAATTTAAGGCCTTCCAGATTTCTGACTAAAATCTAATACACAATTGTCGAGAACAATATTTTCACTTTTTAATTGCTTGAATATTGTACTATTGTAGGAAGATCCTATGCACTGACAAACAGTTTTCCCAGGATTTAGGAGTAGTCCATTGGATAATGACCATTGATGCACTGCATTTAAATTAATGTTAAGCTCATTAACAATCCAATTAGCACTGTAAGGATTACCTGACACATACAACTGCGTGTCATCAGCATACATATGGATGCCACAATTTTCGGTTACAATCGAGGGAAGATCTGCAGTAAAAATTGCGAAAAGCAGAGGCCCTAGTATACTTCCCTGAGGAACACCTTGAGTTACATACAATTCATTGGATGTATTGCCATTAAATTTCACTTTCTGTAGTCGTAATGATAAGTAGTTTTGCATCAATTGCAAAGCAGGCAGGCTCCAACCGTAGTACATTAGTTTAGCATTAAGTAATTTATGATTTATTAAATCGAATGCTTTGCTATAGTCCAGATATACAGCTACAGTTACTTTTGATTCATCCATGTTTTTGATAATGTCATTTGTAACTTTGCACAAAGTAGTTGCAGTGCTGTGTTTTGCACGAAACCCAGACTGGGTTTTAGGAAAAATATTGTTTGCATCGACATGTTGTAAAATTTGACAATACACAATATACTCTAACACTTTCGATAATGCTGGTAAAATACTTATCGGCCTGAGTTCCTTATAGGTGGTAGCAGTGGTTACCTTAGGTAAAGGTGTAATTATGGACTTTTTCCATATACTGGGCATAGTAGAACTTTCTATTATGACATTAATACGGTGATTCAGAGCGTCAGCACAATAAGGAAGAATAAGTTGTTATTCTATAGTCATAAAATGAACATTAAAAACATAATCGGCACCGTTAGAGGGTCGAATTAAAATTACACTTGAAAACTAGAAACGGCACCAAAAGCAATAAACTCCACTAACTATCCTGAGAACGACTGTTAGAGAAGTGAATGTAGCGAAAGTATCTGTTTCAATTATCAAAAATAGAAATACTAAAAACAGTAAACCCGCCCAGATCAATATACTCAACTAAATATTAGAGGTGCAAATGCAGCGAAATTAAGAAAACAGTAAGCGGAGGTGGCCGAGATTTTCAAAAACTCAACCAATTTACGCCAAAATCGGTATAGGGGTTTTTTTCCGGTTGCCGATTGAGATTTTGAACTCAGTTTTTGGAAATTAAGAGTCCAAGATGGCGAACAGGATTTTCAAAAACTCAACTAATTTATGCCAAATTCGGTACAGGGGGGTTTTTCCAGTTGCCGATTGAGATTCTGCACTCAGCTTTTGGATCCAAGATGGCGGACGAGATATCTTAACGGGTTCAAGTAAATCAAATGAAAAATTGTATAATTTTGAAGATCAGTATAGAACATACTTATATCAACAAATTAATGCAGACGATCATGACGGGGAAATTGAATTTTGTCAAAATATGATGACAAGGATTGTTGGATATTTTAATTTTGAGTTACTATTTATTCAAACAAATCAACATTTCAAGTCAATCGCTACAGAAGGAAATAGTCTCAATGATTCATGAAATAGCTGTTAAAATTTCAAATTAATAATTGTTGGATAGAACGAAGAGTAACTATTCAGCAACTTGCTAAGATCCCTCATTTAACTCTACTTAATTTTTTTCTTTACAGCTATTTAAAAATAATCGTGCACGTTACTAAACCAAAAGATATGGAGTATCTGAGACAAAGAAAATACAATGGTTGTGCTAATATTATACGTGATACTTTAGGAGCGCCATTTAAATTTTGATGTCTGTCTGCTAGGATTTTGATTGAGAACATTTTGAACCCAGATTGTTATCCTGCCTTAACTGGCCGGGTTTCCTCTACTTGCCTTAACAGGCCGGGAATCTTTGCCTCGTCTTGACTGGCCTTTCCTTAAATAGCTAAATAAGCATATAACCCCGTAATTAGCGAAATAAAAATGCATTTTGACAAACACTATTTTTCCACTTAAATTTCTCTTACAATTTCGTTGTCTGGGTCCCTTAACCATGTAAGAGATTGTACACATTGGAGTTATTGATGAAAGAAAATAGCAATCGTGTTTGTACTTTCTATATAGCAATTTTTAATCTTCACAATAAATTATAGTACATTATAATCTTACAGCAATCAAGTAATTCTAGTATAAGTCGCCATTACAATATGTCATAACTACTAAATTTCTTAATGTATCTGGTGTAAATAGAAACCCTTACCACTTAAACTAACACTTCGCATAACAAGCTTGGCAGATTTATCACTAACATACAAAATCTTAGATAATTTTTGTGGTTTTAATTTTGAATTTTTCAACAGAAGGTCCTGCAATGATTTCCGATTATTCTAGTAGCGCCCTTGATGTAAGTTAAGCAGCAGAAGAAACAATGTTTCAAGTTTGTAGAACGTTTATCTTTATACCACCTGTAATGGTTATGGTGAATATCAGACGTGTTGTAAAATGTTTTTTGATCAACGACAGCAGAATATTTGCTAGAAAATGAAATGCATGTAACTTCACTGTAAACAGTAAATTATAGGTAATTATTTATAATTTTATATAAGAAATAAAATATGTATTATCCTTATGACGTATTAAGAATATAAGTTATAGTACAATCACCTGTACAATCTGCATTTTTGAAAATTTTTGTAATGTATTAAATATTATACTACCAACAACAACATCAAGTTGTTTTTATAACACACCCCAGCTTGTTCCTCACCATTCAAAGAATCTCAAAAATGCCTGACGTGCATTTTCGCACATGAACCCTATTGCTTATGTTGTCTTAATAATAAAACGGTTCGACAACTAACCTTAGCACTATTTTCACACCTGCACCCTATCGAATATTTTGTCCTATTTAGAACATTTCAACTACTAACCTAAGTTGAAACCTCAACACTATTTTCGCTCTAACACTATTTTTGTGCATATATCCTTTCGATTATTTTATCTTTAGTAAAAACATTTCGACAACTAACCTAAGTTGAAACCGCAAAACTATTTTCGCATATGTACTCTTCGATTATTTTACTTTAGTAATAAAACATTTCAACATTAACCAAGTAGAAACCACAACAATACTTACTATTAAGAAGAAATACACAAAGGGTACCTTGCAGTTACCGGAAAAACTCTTTTCTTATCGCTTTTTTGAATATTTTGTTTGATACACCATAGTAATGTCTAGCCATCTGAGCACATAATTTCTGGTCTCATAGACGGCCAGACATCATACTGATGTCTCGTCATCTGAGGATAATTACTGGACTCTTAGACGGCGATACGCAAGAGTAATCTTATCGCTGAAGTATTTTGCATCCTTGTATGTAACGTCGTGATATTGACACCGGCACAAAGCCAGTTTAGTTCGCAAGCCATATATTGAGTTGACTCGCCAAGAAAAATCCAAAAGACGCAAAACTTTATTTATTACCAATGTGGCTGAGGAAGCAGACGATACAGCGAGAAATTTGGGGAAATATCAGCACGCTAGAGGAGAGTATAATTTTTTAGAAATGTGTAGTGATCTTACTATAAACCGTGAAATTTCCGATACAGTTAATTCTTTTTGCAATGAATCTGATCAAAACTCTAAAATTTCTTGTATGGACGATTTTGCAGCCAACGGTATTTTACACCAGCAATCCTTTTCAGATTCTGACGATGATGAGTTAAACACACCTTTTATTGAATCTCTGGATCATTGCGATGAAATAAAGGAAAATTTAAGGGATTGGGCTGTTCGTTTTAACATCAGTCTCATTGCTGTAAGCTCTTTGCTATCTATTCTCAACTTGCATAAATGTTTTTTTAATAATTTTCCTACAGATGCCAGAACTTTGCTTGGTACAATGATTCAAGTTCCCGTAACTCCTGTTGAGCCAGGTTATTATTCGCATTTGGGTTTTGAAAGTAGTTTAAGAAGGATTTTAGAAAAAGTTAAAGAAAACATTTCAAACATTGAATTACTTATAGGTATTGATGGTTTACTTCTTTTTAAGAACAGTTCTACTCAGTTATGGCCAATTTTAGCGTCGGTAGCAAACACTCCTTCTATTAAATCTATTATTTTCCTGTTGGTATTTATTGTGGTGAAGGTAAACCGAAAAATTGTAATGTGTATTTAAAGGAATTTGTAGGTGACGTCACAAGGTTGCTAAACAAAGGGCTAGTGATAAAAGATAGATGTTTGCCTTTGTTGATTAAAGGTTTTATATGCGATTCTCCGGCGAAATCATTTATTTTAAATATCAAAGGTCACACCGGTTATAGTTCTTGTACCAAATACATACAGTCAGGAACATGGATTCTTAACGGTGACGTTTTTGGAATCTAATGCCTCGAAACGAACACATGAAGCTTTTGTGAGCCAAAATGATGAAGATTTTCACGTTGGTAAAACTTGCTTATCTGCAATTCCAAAGATTGATTTTGTACATAATTTTCCACTTGACTATATGCATTTGAAGCAAAGTGATTGTAATCAATTGTTTTTTGTGTGTCAAAAATCACTATAGCTCATTTGTCCAGTAATACTAAGTGATGGGATGTGCAGTGTGGCTTCATGTCTGGTAGAGGTAGTGTGTGGTTGTATAATATTTTATGGATAAATGTATTCGGAATGCACGTATGAATACGAATGGTTAACGAATGGGTAATACGAATGTAAACGTACCATTGTATGCTGATGATGCTGTTTGATGGCTGAAAATGAAAGAGATTTGTAGAATATGGTAGGTAGAATGAGTCAGGTTCTGACTAATATGGATATGTGTATAAATGTATCAAAAACCAAAGTGGTTGTCTTTGGTAGGAACGAGTCGGATTATAAGTCGTAAATGGAGAGGCTGTGGAAGAAGTGAATGAGTTTATATATCGAGAAAGAAGTTTTGTAAGGACGGTAAATTGCATAAGGAGGTGAAAGACGAGTGAATGCTGCACGTAAAATAGTGGGGAGTATGTGAACTGTTACAAAGAATGAAGTGCTGTCGAAAATATTTGTAGTCTTCATTGAATGACTTTATTATTTACTTGTTAATTAATTATTTAAAAAACGTAAGGTTAGCAGTGGTTTAATAAAATAAAAATAAGCTTATTACAATCGTTGACACTGTTTAGAGGAAAGAGAATCTTATATTTATTTTATCAAACCAGGCGGGCTTCTATGACATTTGACATTTATCAAAGGTTCTACAAAGGTAGTTCGTTAGTGCTACTGATAAAACCATAAATTTTCCATTTTATCAAGCTATACTAAAAGTTAAAACCACTACGGTTAACAAAGATTGATGGATAGTTACTTGTTGAAAACATATATAGGATATTATGTACTAGTAATACAGCGTTTGAGGTTTATAACAAGCATTTTCATTTGTTTGCATATACGAAGGGTATTTAATGCATCTTCGATTGAATGTGTATAGGTTTTGTCTTCAATTTAGCAATTGTAATTTGTGCAGGATACTGTAGGACAATTATAATTTTGAGTTACCTAAAATGAAATATGTTTAATACATTTAAATTATAAAGCAATATAAAATTTTTGAAATGTCAAATAAAATGTAAAATAAAACAAAACTGTTCTAAAATAGTAGTTAAGTAGAATTAAGTTTTATATGTTGAATGCACCCCTTATGTTATATTAGTTAGTAGGCTAGAAATAAGTTTGTTTTTTGTGGTTGTCTAGGTGATAATTGTTTTAAAAGGAATTAATTAAAAATTTTTGAAAAAGAGTTTGACTAAATTTTGGTACATTGAAAAATTGTTTTGGCTCAAGAGCTTGTAATTAAAATTTGTTAAAAAATTAATAGACGTGTTAATTGAGCATGCATTTTAATTCAAAATAATAAAAAGGAAAGGAAAAGTTTTATCGACGGAAATAAATTCCAAAAGAAAATTGTCAAATATACCAACATCAGGGCATCCTTTGTTGTGGTTCAGGAGTTGCAGCTGATCAGTTTTAATTGGTGATGTATTGAAGTGTTGTAGTTATAGAGCAATTAAGGCATATAGTGATTGAAGTAGTATTAAATCGTAGAACCTAAAACTATAAGAAAATCCTTATTTTACATAGACTAAAGCATAATTTTATTAGGTACTCACTGAAAGCGCTCGAGGCAACTTTGTGTATCCTGTTCCAACCCTGTACACCTAGACACATTCAATGGAGTTACAGGTATAAAGTTAATGTTATCTACTCTTCATATTTAAGTAACTTGGAATAATTTAAATCTCAAACGTTCACTAGAGTAAATAATTGCTGAATAGATTTATCAATCTTTGTCTAACCAAGGTATGTAAGCAAAAAACAAAAAACGAGGTTAAGTGATTTGATCTCATACGCTTTAGGCGCCTGCGTTTCAATACCTGTAAGGGGACAAGGAACCCACGTTCTCTTACAGAGGTTAAACACTAGATTCAGTTTCCCTGAGAGAGAGTTTAAAAAGCCGTGGCATAAGTGACTTTAAAAAGGTATTTGATTAAACCATTTAAAGACCAACAACACATTACAGGTTGCACCTATTATTTTTTTACTCATTTATTTGAATTATTTATTAAATCTAACCATACATAACATAATATTGGCAACCAACAAACGTGGGGCAAGTTAGAGAGTAATAGGTTGCAGTAGGACAAAAAGCAGGTGGGGCTCGATAAGCAGTGTCGTAAGCGTGGTGTTTGGAGAGAGAGAATTAGCGTATTTGCAGGTTTGGAGCATTTGTATTTTGGTGGGGCAAGTAAAAGGTCATTGTAAAAAGGCAACATTATTTAGAACATGTCAGACGAGGAAAGGATCACCAGGTCAGGAAAGGTTTATGGTGTCGAGACGGTTATGAGAGGACAACGGGTGATGGAGACTTTAGCGGCAGGAGATGCAGGGGATGAAGGTAGAGAATATGTGGAGCCGGAGGTGGTTGTAATTCAGCCGGAGGAGGAAAGACAGGTTGGAGGTGTCAGAGAGACATCGAACGAGGGGGACATGCTAGGTATTATGCAGTTTTTGGAGGAATTTAGGAACTCACAGGAGGAAAAATTTGAAAAGTCACAAGCGGACAGTAGGAAATTTTTTGAAAACATGGAGACAAAATTTGAAAATTCACAAGCGGAAGGTAGGAAAAATTTTGAAAAAATAGAGACAAAATTTGAAAATTCACAAGCGGAAGGTAGAAGAAATTTTGAAAAATTGGAGGCAAAATTTGAAAATACACGAGTGGAAGCGAGGGAAAGATTTGAAATGATTGAGATGAAATTTGGAGGGATAAATGCGTTGATACAGAGTAGTTTGGGTTTACTTCGAGATGAAGTAAGGATGGACGTAGAAGACAGGGTAAAGGTGTCGAAGAAAATTTTGTAACAGGTTTGTCGGAGCTAAGGGGTGAATTGGTAGGGGTTGATCTAAAACAAACAGAGAATCTTCAAAATTCTAAAAGGGAGGTTATGGACATTATTCAGGATAAAATTAGAGATTCAGGGGAATTAAGGGCTGATGTGATAGGATATTTAGAGACGAGGGTGGATGAAAAATTAGGGGTACTGGAAGGTAGTGTTAGGGTAATTAGGGAACAAGTAACAGGATTAGAAGGGGGACGTTTAGGGACAATGGACCAGGGTTATTTCAAAAACGGACGAGAAATTTTACCGAAATTTGAGGGAAGACGTTACGAACAGCCGATGTTATACTTAGACAAGTTGGACGAGATAATGGAAGGTGAACCAGAGAGGGTGCGCATACAAATGATAGGGGCAAGTTTAAAGGGAAACGCTGAAAAATGGCACAGCATTATCAGGAAAAGTTACAACACATACGAGCAATTTAAGACTCTTTTCAAAGAACAATATTGGGGTAACGCGAAACAGACAGAAATAATAACGAAATTAATAACAGGACAGTATTTGACGAGTATGGGGTCGAGAGAAAGAAATACAGGTAGAAACCATAATTGGCAGGGACATGAACGGCACGGGTATGGGCCACCACAGAAGAAATTCAGGCCGGAACAGTTTGAAAATGACAGATGCGAGTTGTAGGACACATGATAAAGAAAATAAAGTAAAACAATTAAAAACGCCGAATTTATAAATAAGTTAGTTAATTTAGAGTTAGATATAGTTTTAAGTTTAGTGGATTTGGGTACGACGAGTAGCTTAAGTTTTGTACATTCGTTATTAGAAGACAGGGGTGAAAGGAAAAGTAGTTTACCGTTTGTTAATTTAAAGTTAGAAAATTGTTTATATGTAGCATTAATTGATAGTGGGTCTGAGCTGTGGCTGGTAAAGAGAGAAATAGTAATCAAGCACGCTGAGTTATTAAAAGGGAGGATTTGCAAGATAAAACGGATAAGTTTGTGGTCTGCGATGAAAAAGAAGATATCAGTAATCGACGAAATGATTTGTGTACCAATTTCAATAGGGAAATAAAGCTAGGAGAAGCTGAGTTTTAGTGGCAACGGGTTATATTTAGATTTTATAATAGGGATAGATGTTATAGAAAGATTTGGGATGAAAATAGATGGCAAGGATAGAAGTATACAGATTTTAAATATTAGGAAGAATTGGGTGGTGCCTAAGGTGAGTTCGAATAAAGGGATGGATACTAATAGTGATGTTTATAGTACAGGGATGATTAAGGAAAGAAATTTAGAAGGACAGGATGAGATAATGTTAGGTAATTTATTTGAGAAGGTATTTGACGAAGGACAGATAGGGATTATAGACGAGGGAATAAAGGGTAGATTATATGAGATATTTAATGAGCATGTAGGGTTATTTAATGGGGAACCAAGGGTAGCGACTAAATATGTACACAAGTTAGAAGTAACAGAAGAAAATGGGTTTTACACGAAGGTATATCCGATTCCGTATAGTATGAGGGAGAGAGTAAAGATAAAAATCAAGGATATGTTGAAAAATAGAATAATAGAGCCAGCAAGGACTTCTTTTATTAATCCAATCGTTGTTGTACCCAAACCTAGTGATAAGTTAGATATAAGAATTTGTTTAGATGCCAGAAAATTAAATTTAATTACTAAAGCACAATATGAACAGCCACAATCGATGGATAATTTATTATACAAAATTAGTGGGAGAAAGGTTTTCAGCAAATTAGATCTGAAAAACTCATTTTGGTTGATTCCTTTGCATGAAGATAGCCGAAAGTATACTGGTTTTAGCATCGAGGGAGAAATATTTCAATATAGAGTAGTTCCATTTGGTCTCGCTTCAAGTTCAGCTGCATTGGTCAGAGCCATGCAGAAGTTATTAAATGAGTTCGAGGAATTTTGCACGCACTATGTAGATGATATACTGATATTCTCCAGGAATAACGAGGAACACCTGGAACATGTAACAAAAATTATACGTAGGATAGATGAAGGAGGTTTACAGTTGAATGTAGAGAAATGTGAATTTTTCAAACGTGAAGTTGGTTATTTGGGATTTGTAATTTGTGACGAGGGAATTATGATTTGTAAAAAAAGGTTGGACGAACTTAAAAATTTAGAACAACCAAGAAATTTAAGGGGCTTGCGAGGGTTTTTAGGAGTTCTTAACTACTATAAACGTTTTATACCACATTATTCAGAATTGTGCCTACCATTGGTGGAATTACTTAGAAAGAATGAGAAATGGAGGTGGACGGAGCAGCGAGAGAATGCATTTCAGGATTTGAAAAGGGGATTTTACCGGGAGTTATCGTTAAAATATCCAAATTTTGTAGATAGGTTTATTTTACGAACAGATGCATCCAATCGTGCGATAGGCGCAGAATTAGTTCAGATACAAAAGGGGGTAGAAGTGCCAATATGCTTCATTTCCAGAGTACTGAAGGAATGTGAGACAAGGTATTCAACTGCTGAGAAGGAGATGTTAGCTATTGTGTATGCAGTAAAAAAATTAAGGTTTTATTTGTTAGGGAATAAGTTTCTGATAGAGTCAGACAATTCAGCGGTGACGTTTTTGAAGAAGAAAGAATTTTTAAATAACCGTTTATATAGGTGGGCGTTAACACTACAAGAATATGACTTTGACATTAGGCACAAGCCAGGGAAGGAGAACGTGACTGCAGACTTTCTTAGTAGAAAGGGTGACACAACTGGGGGTGAAAAAAAGGGGTTTTTAGTAGCGTTACAGACATTTAAGGACGAGGGTAGATGGACAAACCAGGAATTTATCAACATGCAACAACACGATGACATTGTGACCATTCGGACGAAATTAAACGAGCAAAATGGGGTGGAATATAAAGGTTACAATCTGAGGAATAACTTTTTGGTAAAACGCATTAGGAACGAAGACTTACTAGTATTATCGAAAGAGACAGCACTAAAATTGATCGTAGAAACTCACAGGACATACGGACACATTGGAATACGAAAGACCTTTTTACTGTTTAGGGAGACTTTTTATACTAACAACGACATTTCTTTGATAAAGGACAGCATAAATAGTTGTAGGACATGCTTACTAAGCAAGGACAAGAACATGACGTTACAAAACACACACATGGTAATTAACACCGAAAGACCTTTGGACATCGTAGCAGTCGACTATGTAAGCAACTTAATACCAGGACATAACGGATACAGACATATTTTGGTGATGGTGGACATTTTTTCAAAGTACGTAAAATTATACCCAGGCAGAAACTGCAACACAAGACACGTTTTGACAAGCATAAGAAAGTACACTGAACAGACAGGGGTGATGAAAAAGATATTGATGGACAACGCCACTTATTTTAATAATAAAAGGGTGATTGATAAATTAAGGGGGAGAAGGTATAAAAGTTGGGTTTTGTAGTATACGACATCCACAAGCAAATCCATGTGAACGATACATTAGGGAAGTCATCAAGTATTTGAGGATATCGGTTGAGGGACAGCATAATAGTTGGGTTCAAAATTTACCAAGGATCGAAAATTATTTGAATTTTGTACCGAGTTCAGTGACGAAAGTTTGTCCAGTAACGTTAATGAAAGGGGTGGTACCAGCCAGGCCATGGCGAGATCAGAACGAGGTGGAGGACATTGACAGTTTATTAGAACAGGCCAGAGCTAGGGCAGAGACTAGACAACGTAGGGAGGTCGAGAAACGATGCAATCGAATAAAGAAACAGACAAAATTTCAGATTGGGGATTTAGTAATCGTTAAGAGGTTGAGAGTTTCGAATTGGGGTAGAAACATTTGTGCAAAATTATTATTTCCGTATGAAGGACCTTATCAAATAAGGAAAATTTTCGCTAATGGTAATACGTATGAGCTTGAGAATGAAAGGGGTGAATGTCGGGGACGATTTCACTTGGAACATTTATATCCATTCATACAATAAATACACATACACATTTTATATCACAAAGTGTTAGTAAATTACAGGCATTAGTAATCAAGTCTACACAATTCTACAAAAGTTAAATTTAGTGTTAGTATTCATATTAAAAATTGATATTTGTTGAACTACAGTTAGTAATTTAAAAACGTAAGGTTAGCAGTGGTTTAATAAAATAAAAATAAGCTTATTACAATCGTTGACACTGTTTAGAGGAAAGAGAATCTTATATTTATTTTATCAAACCAGGTGGGGCTTCTATGACATTTGACATTTATCAAAGGTTCTACAAAGGTAGTTCGTTAGTGCTACTGATAAAACCATAAATTTTCCATTTTATCAAGCTATACTAAAAGTTAAAACCACTACGGTTAACAAAGATTGATGGATAGTTACTTGTTGAAAACATATATAGGATATTATGTACTAGTAATACAGCGTTTGAGGTTTATAACAAGCATTTTCATTTGTTTGCATATACGAAGGGTATTTAATGCATCTTCGATTGAATGTGTATAGGTTTTGTCTTCAATTTAGCAATTGTAATTTGTGCAGGATACTGTAGGACAATTATAATTTTGAGTTACCTAAAATGAAATATGTTTAATACATTTAAATTATAAAGCAATATAAAATTTTGAAATGTCAAATAAAATGTAAAATAAAACAAAACTGTTCTAAAATAGTAGTTAAGTAGAATTAAGTTTTATATGTTGAATGCACCCCTTATGTTATATTAGTTAGTAGGCTAGAAATAAGTTTGTTTTTTGTGGTTGTCTAGGTGATAATTGTTTTAAAAGGAATTAATTAAAAATTTTTGAAAAAGAGTTTGACTAAATTTTGGTACATTGAAAAATTGTTTTGGCTCAAGAGCTTGTAATTAAAATTTGTTAAAAAATTAATAGACGTGTTAATTGAGCATGCATTTTAATTCAAAATAATAAAAAAGGAAAGGGAAAAGTTTTATACGACGGAAATAAATTCCAAAAGAAAATTGTCAAATATACCAACATCGGGGCATCCTTTGTTGTGGTTCAGGAGTTGCAGCTGATCAGTTTTAATTGGTGATGTATTGAAGTGTTGTAGTTATAGAGCAATTAAGGCATATAGTGATTGAAGTAGTATTAAATCGTAGAACCTAAAACTATAAGAAAATCCTTATTTTACATAGACTAAAGCATAATTTTATTAGGTACTCACTGAAAGCGCTCGAGGCAACTTTGTGTATCCTGTTCCAACCCTGTACACCCAGACACATTCAACGGAGTTACAGGTATAAAAGTTAATGTTATCTACTCTTCATATTTAAGTAACTTGGAATAATTTAAATTTCAAACGTTCACTAGAGTAAATAATTGCTGAATAGATTTATCAATCTTTGTCTAACCAAGGTACGTAAGCAAAAAACAAAAAACGAGGTTAAGTGATTTGATCTCATACGCTTTAGGCGCCTGCGTTTCAATACCTGTAAGGGGACAAGGAACCCACGTTCTCTTACAGAGGTTAAACACTAGATTCAGTTTCCCTGAGAGAGAGTTTAAAAAGCCGTGGCATAAGTGACTTTAAAAAGGTATTTGATTAAACCATTTAAAGACCAACAACACATTACAGGTTGCACCTATTATTTTTTTACTCATTTATTTGAATTATTTATTAAATCTAACCATACATAACATAATATATATATATATATATATATATATATATATATATATATATGTATGTATGTATGTATATAACCGACTGGTACAGAAAATCAATATCTTCAGGAAGATACTTAAATTACCATTCTTTCCACCCCATACACATAAAGATTAATATCATTCTAGGTCTAAAGAGAAAAATAGAATCTGTATCACATACCTTAAAAAATAAAAATTTATTGATACTAAAAGATCTATTATTAAAAAACGCATACTCTAAAACCCTAATTAATAAACTTCTTTTCAACACCTCCAAAATAAACAACAACAATATAATTAACAACACCGTAAACAACAGTAATGATCCATCAACCTACATCTCACTACCCCACATAGATAAACTTACTGGTAAATTAAAACAACTCTTCAAAAACCTAAACAATATCAAATTTTCAATAAAACCTACATTAACTTTAAACAGAGCATTATACACAAACTTAAAAGATGTAACTACACAACAATGAAAATCGGGAACTGTGTATTGTATACCTTGCCAGGACTGCGATGGAAAATACATAGGACACACTTCCACATGGCTCTCAACCAGAATAGCCTCACATAAAAGCAACTGCAGACACAACAATAGAACATGTGCACTTTCCTCCCATGCCATCGAAACAGGTCATAAAATTAATTATAATGATACCAGTATAATCTTCAATGAAATAAACTACAAAAAACGATTATTTTTAGAAATGATCGCTATTTTTTTACAAAAAAACACCCTTGAATAAGAAAACAGACACGAAATCTCAACAACATTTACTCATATCTTCTGACCGTTATTAAAAAATCTAATAAATACAAAAGACACACCAACACCTGACATCAATTCAAACAGAATACTTTACAATTCACCGTACAAGAGATACAAAATTTAATTTTATTATTACCTAAGATACACTTACAGTTGTCTTCAATCAAAATATGTCAAATTCAATTTATACAAATTCAAATTAATTTTAGATGCTACATTTTAATCCTAATTTATAAAAACTTCATTACTCGTAAGTAACCTACAATTGTTAATTACTCTAAGTTTGTACTTATAGTTTTCCTGAAGAAGAAAATAATAATTTTCGAAAGCTCGAATTAGTATAGAAGAAGTTTTATTTCAACAAAAGACCCGACTGATACCCCAATATCTCATCAATCTAATATATATATATATATATATATATATATATATATATATATTACTCAAATTTAGACCAGGGTAGAAAATTAATTAACGACATCAAATAATTTTAATCACCGTGTATAAGGAAGCTTTGGGTAATAATACGCTTCATTTAAAGGTATATTGGATAAATTCGTCATTTACTTCTAAACATAGGGTTTATATTGTTTAGATAATGTTAAACACCGTGTATATTAAAGCAGTGGAAAATAGAACGCTTAATTAAAGGCCTACTGTGTAGATTTAAATCATTCAATTAGAATGTAGGGTTTGTATATAATCATAATCAACATGTAGAAGGAAGTAATGTAGAATTTCATTAGATAATACGAATTATTAAAACCATGGAGCATAAAAATTTATTCGTTTCGTTAAAAATAAGGGTTTAGATTATTTACTGGACGCTTTCTATAAAAAGAAGCAGAGTTAAAATGTTCAACTTGTATTTAATTTAATCTTTCCGAGTACTAAAGCTATCGAGAAATTATAAAAACATGGGGAAGTCACGTAAAAGCCTTCAGCGTATTAGAACTAAGAACACCTGCAAAAATAACGATGTATATGATAGTCGATAAGCTCCAAGCTATATGAGTGCAAGTAAGAAAGCAAGTTTGTGGTATAAAGACAAGCGAGAGGGAATGCATTGGTAGTTAAATGAGGGAAAATATGTAAAACAAGAGCACAGGTTGTAGATAGAAAGAACAGACTAGATTGGCGATTAAGGTTGAAATAAGATGCAAACATAAGAGGTGGAAGCATAACAATTTATATGTAAAATTAATTAATTGTTCGCGGACGTGTTGCAAGGCGTGTGGAATTTCTTAGATTTCAACTCGGACGAGTGCAAATTTCAGAAGAATCATTGTGCCGAGCCATCGGAAGGGAAAATAGAATGCGAATTTCTGAAAATCGTCCGTCGCGGGACAAATTCGACTTGTAAGCGAGCCATTATATAAACCCGTGCTGATAGGAGTTTAGCTCTTTTATTTTTGATTATATTCGATACTTCAAGCGGTCTCTCTTTATTTTTGATTTTATTCGATACTTCAAGCAGAATAGATGGTGATTACGTGCTACGATAAAAATTATTATGCGTTAGTGCACTTAGAGAAGATAGATAAAGGTAATAAAGTCTAGTTATATTTGCGGGTATTACTGTACCAATTATCCAAATTAGTAACGATAAATAAATAAATAGAAGTATGTAGTTTTGGTATAGCGTGAAAGAATTATGAATTTCATTGCTATTTTTCGGGAGTGTTAGTAATCAAGTGTTATTCGTAAACGTGATTGGATCCACAAAACAAGATTTAGATATACATAGATGAGTTCCTGAGAAGCCCTGAAACCTTTTAGATGAATGGTGGGGTAGAGAAATTTTAAAGGCGGCCAGAAATCTGAGGACGAAAACATAACCCAGCTGGAATGGTGGGATTAGCAAGGACGATGTACATTGGAGCCACGAGTGCATTAACCTTCAGGTAACTTATGCATTGTTGTTCAATCTTAGATGTTTTGGTGTGTGTTGAATATCTTTATAATTTGTTTGATAACGATGGACACTAGTAAATTTGTATAAACAACAAATTTTGAATTTTAAGATAAAATTTTCTTGTATAAGTAGAAAGGAGTATTTATCAGGTTTATGTTTTGGATTATGATGAAAATTTGGGTCTGTCTTTGAGCTCAATTAGACTAACCTGTTAAATTAACGTAAAGGGGTGGGAGATGCTCCCTTTTATTCAGACTCAGGTCTGCAAATATTGTTAACTTAATTAGGATGCATCCTACAAGGACTCTAATTCTGGATGCAAATTAAAATGATGACAAATTTGAACTTGAAAATTTTATGATGCTGAAATTTAATTTTGAAATTTTAATGTATTGTGAATATTGGTGTAAATAGAGTTAACGTTGATGTTTGTGGTAGGAATATGTTTGTTTTTTTTATGAATGAGGATGAAAGTTTTAACTAGGTGAGCAGCCGAGGCGGAAGGAAAGAGTCAAGAGGCGATTATCAGAAGAAATTCAAAAGTAGAGCGAGAACTACAGCAATTCTTGGAACAGAACGAGGGGCAATTCGATTAAGGGAAGAGAATCACAGCAATATATATATTGTTGCAAAGCTAATGGCGCAACGCCGTCTTAGCTACACTAACTGCCGGGATCGGGGGTACGTAGCCATAACCACGTTTTAGCACAGGACAATGAGACACAGAAACAAAGTAACTCATAACTATATTTGTAAAGCGTAAGATACAGAAAAAGCCTTAAATCTAAGATACATAAAAAGTGGTACTTACATTATATTTGCACAATTTTAAGGATTAATGCGAAGATTGATATTTAAGATTATACTGACAACTATCTGAAAAACTAAAAACTTTCTCTCTCTATACCCAGGACAGTCTCCGGGTTTATATATATTCTCTTATCTATTTACGGGAATTACTTGTTAATATTATTCTTAAGGAATGATGCTTGGCTTTTCTGGACGTATCATACTTGCGGTCGGGTTCTTTGTATTGATTTACTCAAGGAGGAAGATTACTAATTGGATTTCGCGTAATGTGAATTATTGTAGTTTACTGTGATCTAATGATTTATGAATAACATGTCCGATGTGTCATTATATAATTTCTCAATTTCTAATTTATAATGGTGAAGCCTTATTTGCATCGTAACATTTTCCCCCGGCGTGCTAAAACTTGGTCCCCAAATTTAGAAGAATATGGTGAGTATGAAACGTCGCCAGAACCGTCAATCAACATCTACTTAAACTGTAGTGAAGCTGTCTTAAAACTAAGTTACATTTTATGTCTGCTACAAGCAGAGGATCAAACAATTAAGGGTTTTCTTATTACTAAGTTACAAGTTATGTTGCTGTCTGAGCAACCAAGCAAACAATAATGAATGAGTTATCTTAAATCTAAATTACAATTTTATTGCTGATAGAGCAATGTGAGCATACAATAATAAAGTTCGGTAACTTACTGTTCTCGCTATACCGGGAATGGTTTTCGGAATTGTTTTCTGAACACACTTGGTATAAACTGGTGTCCGTAGCACTTCAACGTGTTTTCACTTAAGTCTGTCGAGGCAAATGCATTGTTATATAATCTGATTGACGTGTCATTGGTAGGTACTGTGGTTCTTCTGGAATGATTGGTAATTGTTGTTGTTGTTGTCGTTGATGGCGTGCTTGTTGTGGTCGATGTTGACTGCTCGTTCCCCCTGCTGATAAGTTTCGCCCCCTTGAAACTTCGGAAGTCTGTCGTTGTATGACATCGTACGTGTGGCTTTCGGTACTAACTGATGGCACTACATAATCATCGTTGGTATTTTGTTTGTTGTCTGTTGATTCTGTGGTGGTTGGTACAGGAAGTAAGGGCATGGTTTGTAAGGATCCTGATTGTCTGACAAATGTTTTTGGGCATGATTTGTCGATGTTGGCAGAGATGATGGTAGTTGATAAATTTAGTATCCGTCGGCAAAGGATTATGCAAAAAATAAATTGTAGGATAATTAGTAAGAAGGATAGTGCAAGGAAACAGGTCTTGACCATATTTTGAGTGCGCTAACATTGTTAATTAATGACTTTCTGCAAAACAGTGAATTCCCTAAGCAATGGAAAACTTCATTAATTAAGCCGATTCCAAAGATCCCAAAGGTGAAATCGGTGGGTGACTTAAGACCAATAAGCATTCTGCCAATATTGGCAAAAATGATGGAGATTCTTGTCTATAATATGATTAATGAATATATTATGAAACAGAACATCCTTCCAAGTGTTCAGTCAGGTTTTCGACAGTATCACAGTACTTCAACTGCCCTTACTAAAGTTACAACTGAAATAGTAAATGGTATGGATAATCAGAAGGTGTCCTGCTTGACGTTGCTTGACTTCAGCAAGGCTTTCGATGTCTTAAATTGTAATTTGCTTATAGCAAAACTACGCTACTATTGTTTCTCTGATCAAGTGTGTGCCTGGTTTTAAGCTACCTACTATCAAGAGTTCAAATAGTAGAAATGAATGGTAAAAAGCCCAACCTTTTGTAACTTCCTGCGGTGTGCCGCAGGGGAGTGTTTAGGTCCTCTCTTATTTAGTATATACACTTCCGACTTGCCTAAGATGGTCCAATTCTGTTCTATCTATCTTTATGCTGACGACACGCAGCTTTTGAGGACTTTATGCCAGATGAGTCTATTCAAGCGATAGCAGAAATAAATGCTGATTTGCAAGCCATATTGCATTGGACTGATAGACATGGTCTACAATTGAATGCGAAAAAAGTATGTACATGATATTAGGAGTAACACCAACATAAACAAATTTAAGAATTATAAATGCTCGGCAATTTGTATAAGTGGAGATAGTTTACTTAAAGTCGAGCAAACCAAGAGTTTGGGACTTATCTTAGATAGCGAGCTCAATTTTGAAAGGCATGTGGACATAAAACTTAAACAAGTGTATATTAAACTTAAAACTCTTTACCCTTTTAAATATCTATTGTCTGAAAAGTTAAAGGATTCCTAATTCAATCGCTTGTATATCCTATTTTTGATTACTGTAGCGTGGTTTATTATAATTTTTTGGCACGTCATTATAAAAATAAGATTCAACTTGCTCAAAATGCTTGTATTAGATATATACATTGCATTAAGAAGTATGATCATATATCCCCTAGTTATTACCAACATAGTTATTTAAAATTTGAATATCGAATTCAGTTGCATTTTGCTGTCTTCGTGTATAAAATTTGTAAAAACAAGGCCCCATTGTATTTATTGGATAGTATAATCTCAAGACGTAGTGTGCATAAGAAAAACCTTCGTGAAATTGTTAAGTATGATATACCAATGCACAAGACCGCTAAGTTTGAAAACTCTTTCGCTTACACTGCTATTACTCTAATCAATTCAAAAATTTATAATGATGTATGTCACAGTTCATTAATTAATTTTAAGAAAAAATATACTGAATTTCTTTTAATTGTTCAACTTATTAAGTAGTTACATTATTGTAATACTATTGTTATACTTAATGTGTATTGCAGGTAACATGGAAGAACGTATATACGAATGTTACCTTTTGTGTATCTACTTTCTGTTTTTTTTTTTTACACAATAAAAATTTTTCTATTCTATTCTATTCTATATTAGGTATATGAGGCATTTTGTGTTGTTTGTGCAGTCCACTTGTGGTTTATGCACTCTTCTATTGAGCCAAATTTTAATGGTGGTTGGTCTTGAATTGGGATATTGAGTCCTCTGAATTTAATCCATTCGGCCGGTATAATGTGTGTTATGGTTGTTGTCTCTTCTTGACTTAGACAAGCAACTTCAGTTGCAGCTATTGTTGCGTGTTTTCCAAAAATTTTGCAATTACACGATAGCTGTATTGCGAGAGCTCCAATTGTGATTAGCCCTCCAATAGGATACGATTTTGTGCCGCAATTGACTGATGTGTTTGTATTTGGATGAGTTATCAAATATTTATTTGCTTCTATTCGTGTTATAAATTCGGTTTCTATGCCAGTATCTCTGCAATCAAATGGACATACTTTGGATATTTGTGATGCTGTGCGCTCTTGTAATAGTTGTTTGGTGCAAGAGATTGTGAGAGCGTCATTATCGTATTCTTGATTTAACAAGCATAAATCTGCATGAAAAGGATCGCATTTTGGAGTGATCAACGTCCAGCCTGTTGGTGTTTGTACCATCGCAATGTCATCGGTGGGGATACTCACTGAGCATGTGTATGAATTCCAGGCGAAAGGTGGTGTAAGGAGTTTCTTTACTATAAGTCCACGTAGAGTTCTCTAAATTAGTGGAACGTGGATTCCTACCAGTGCAGTTTCCTTGGAGATAGTGCATTCCGTTATTGGTAGCGAGTAGTATGATGATATTGAATCTAGGGACAGAGTATAGTCATAATTCATTGCATTGTTTTTTATCGTTATTAGAGCTTTACTTAGCTCTACCATTGGAACTATATCTAACTTTAGCTTCTTATTTTGGCACATTTCAGCGAATGAGCGAGTCCACTCATAATTTATAACTAGTTCTGTCATGACCGTATGTAAAATGAATGGGTCTGAACAACTTAAATTATCATATAATTTTGAAAAAGAACTGCGAAAAAATAAATCATAAATAGGTATCCTTCTCATAGTTGATATCCTATTTACCAATAATCTAACCTCATAAGGGTTTGTAAATAATCTTTGTACATGGTTTCTAGTTGCATATTGGAAATCATGCACTTCTCCGTCATCTATGAGTATCAGCTCTTTGTCTGAAATGTGTTTAAAATCTGTTTCTATATTATACAAATAATTAGGAATATTTCTAATATTATCACAGTATTTCGAATGATTCTTACAAAATTGAATCGTACATAGATTATTTGGTAATAAATTACTTGGATTTTGAAACTTAAATAAAATTTGACGTGTTGCCTGGTAAAAAGTTACATTAGGCAATCTTTGTAAATATACTCCTGAATTGACAGTCACCTGGCTAGGGTTACTGTCTTTGGTTAATTGTGGGTTGGCTATGTCCACAAAAAGTAAAAACAAACTAATGTAAATTAAATATTTGATATGTATCATTTTTTAGAATGAAAACGCTGTCAAAATGAACCACTAAAAACTTCAAGAATTATCTTGTTCTAGTTACGTTATTACTAACGGGCTGGAGTAGCACTACAAATTTGACAAGAAGGTTTTTTCGTGAAGTTTTTTGGTGCTTGGTGTTATTATGACCAACATGAACCAATAAAATATTAAATGCTTTTTCGTGTTACTGTCATGAATTATTAATAGCAATTGATAGCTATAGTCAAGAAGATGAATCTCATACCTGTTTTTAACACAACATACAACATTATATAAATGTCCGTGCTTCCTACGGATTTTTTGGTACCAATCTGCCAGCAAAAGGCTCGAAACAGAATTATCAAAAGATTAGCTTACAAGTTCATAATAGTAGTTAAAGTAAAAATCTATGCGATTGAAAGTAGTCGTCACTACGAAAATGCAAGATATGAAGGTCTACGTTTTGAACGTGTAAACTCGGTACTTGGTTTTTGGTTCTGGGTTGCGCAACCTGGAAGTCTCCCCTTAAATGAGTTCAAAATACATAATAAAACATAATATAGGTACTCAAGGTACATCAACATAATATTAACAATAAAACATATACATACGGTATTCCTTAATGATTGTAGAGTAGGGTTACCATTGACTCCTATCTCTTGTTGATACGGTAAACTTAATGGAACTACCGGCAGGTATGGATTGAACTTGGTTTGTTGAGGTCACTGCTCCAATATCTGTGGTGGTGTTGTCTTCAGGCTTTATGGTTTCCCCAATAGTAGAGAATTCCACACCCTCAAATTCCGTGTTTCGTAGTTTAATCTTTGACTCCCGAAATTTGTATATGCAGAGCGTAACTACATAGAGTAATGCTAATATGTATAGCACGAAAAATGTGATCAGGGAATAAAATAAAAATAAGTCCCCTGTTTCTGTTGAGTCGTTAAGCATTTGTGCAGCAACTGGCCGTATTAGTGCAGATGCAAAAAATGTACGTTTTAGTAACAGATAGGGAACACAAAGGGATAGTAAAATGTTCCATAGTAAGTAAATACTGTCACTGCATGGTGCGTATAGTTCGTCATAGCCTTGTTGAAGTAGATCTTCGATGTTATTCTCAATTTGCTTAAGGGTAGAAGAAGAGCTAAGATTGAGATGAGGGATAGTTGAAACCCAATCATCATTTAAACATTCGGAAATATTATTGAAGGTCGTCTCATCATGTATAGTCCTCAAAACAAATGTTTTTAAATTACTCCAAATAGCTGGAAGTACATGAATGATGGAAAGTTCTGCGGCTAATTTAGTACCGCAGGGGAATCTAGGTGCAATGACTTCTTCGTGGTTTACGAATAAAGAACAACTACAAGGTAAGTATATCTTAAGTGATCCTGGATGACCATAGATGGATTCATCTAATTTTGTTGTTTTGTCTGGACAGCGAATTATAGTTTCTTATTGAGGGTGAGTTATAACATAATTGTCATCATTAATTTCGGATATAACCATAGCAGTTGAAGATTGGCAACGGAATGAACAATGACGACCAAGGTCTTCTACAGTAGAACCTTTATACATCTTATAGGCACACTGGTGTCCATAAGTTTCATCTGACGAGAATCTTGGAATGAAACATAATTTGTCATGATAAGGCCTGCAATGGCTTAAGGAAGAACCAGATAATGGTCTCAGGACATGATTTGTCTCAGACTTGTATGTGAGTTCTGTATGTCGTGCAACTGCTAAGTATAGGGTGTCGTGCATCAATAGACAAGTATCGTTTTTCCACGCAAAAGGTGTTGTGTTTAATTCGTAAAGTTCCCAGGTCTGTCTTGCTTTCACTATAGGTATGCGAACATGAATGTAAATTTTGTTATTAGAAACCGTGCAGTCGGCAATCGGTAGTTTGTAGTATCACGAAATGTCAAAATGGTTAATCGCTAAGTCGTGTCCACTCATCAGTAGCTCCTCTGATAACTTCAATAAGTCTTGGTGTAGTACCGAAGGGTGCACTATCGCGGGTGGTATTTTATGATCCTTGCACGCGTTCATTATTTCCATTCTATTGACAGAACGTTCGAAATTAATAAGTCTCGTGAGAGTCGTATGTGTGTGAAACATAGCGCGTTGAATTTTGAAATCAATATCGTTAGTAGTCTTGTCTATAGTGTTTCTCAAATTGTAATCGAACTCCGAAATTTGTCTAATTTTTTGTCTGGTTTCTATAAAATTGTCTGCGACTTGTTGATAAGTTTGAAAATTGCCTGAAGCGTTTGTAAGTTCCCTAAGGTTTTGTCTAAGACCAGAATCGATTCTAGAAAGTATGGTTCTCAACTCATGTTCCTCAAATTGAAGTGTATCAAGTTTATGTTCTGTGGCTACGCCACAGCAAAAAGAAAAGAAGTCACCTATGAAATCTAAAGCTCGTTTTGAGCGTTGTACCCTAGAAAATGTGTATTTGCCTTGTTTGACTTGAAATAGGTCAGAAACCGAATCGTCCCAATATTGTGGGTCTATAGAACGTGAAAATAATTGTAACTCTTTGTCAAAAAGACGTCCTAAATCGTCCATATCTGAACTCATTTTACAAATGTGTCCGGTCCCGCTTTTGCACAAATGATCGTATACGTGTTTAGTGTCGTACGTTTCATCTTGGAAAAGAATGGTCTGGTAAATCAGTGGTATTGTAGCACTATACGTGATGGTATCTGGTAGCTTTTTCCAAAAAGCCCCTGTAGTCACTACTACTGGTAAGTCTGCATTCGTCGATAGTATCTTCACATATAACATGTACGATATCAGTATCCTGAAATAAAATTTGTTTTGTTTTCGGAATCCCTAAAGATTAAACTAAATTAGAAATTCAATCAATTCAATTAATCTAACAGTCTCTTTTAGAGGAGTTTTATGACATTTGTTTTAATAAAAACACATTGTTAAAAAAAATATTCTATTTCAAAAAAAAAAAAGAAAACGATATTCACAATTATATTAAGATATTTTGTTTTATTGCTCCCAGTATTCCTCGTTATCTTCAAATACCGGTGGTTTCTCTGGTTCTGTGGGGCGGTCTTCGTCCCACAGGTGCATTAGGATAGCTATTGTCCTCGCGCATCTGCTACCTCCCAAGTGTCGGTGGCAGACATCACGTGGCTTATAAAATGTGTTTGGTGCGTTGCTTACTTGAAATCTTTCTACTGGAATTTTTAAAAATTCGGCTAGAAATTGTGCCTTGGACAGGCTTTGCACCGTTATTGTTCTGTTGGATAATTCGTTTACAATTCCCGTTCGTGCCATGTCGGTGTCCACGTCTCCTTGATCCCAAGCTAGACCGTGGACCCTTGTTGTAAACCAGAAGTTGGACGTTTGCACCTCCGCTGATAGCAACCTCTTTCCACACGGAGGCGCTATTAGCCACATCTTGATCTGTGTGGGCATTATTACGCAGATTTCCTTGGGTATCAGCGCCCGATCAGGTCCCAACATACATTCGACGTCAATGTAGTTCATCCCTATAGCTTTTGGAGAATTCATATTCTGTAAAGAACGACAGTCGTTCAATATAGTGAACGCAAAATTAATTTTTGTAATTTTCAAGTCTCTCGTCGTCAGTGACATTGTCTTCGTTGGTAGTGTCGACTGTCAAAGGTGCATCAATGACGTCTGATTCCCAAGGATCGTAATATGGTGCTAATCTGCTAACATGTACTACGTCTGTCTTAGAGTTTCGTGCGTTAGCCTTCTTAAATAGGTAATCAACTTCACCTTGTCGTCCTGTTACTATATATGGTCCAAAGTATCATAAAAGTAGCTTTTCGCTACGCCCAACTTTCCTTATGGGTGTATACACTTTTACCTTGTCGCCTATGTTAAAATGTGCTGGTCTGTGTAACTTATTGTATCGTTCCTTGGATTTTTTCCGTCGTGTTTGAATATTGTCCACTGCTTGGTGACGAATTTGAATCGCTCGATCTCTGAGTTCCCTAATGGTCTCATTACCAGTCTCTTGTTTTAGTGTAGCTTCGGTAGGTAACACTGGTTCCCTAGCATATACTAAGTAAAATGGTGATACTTTAAGAGTGTCTTGCCGTGAGGTATTATAAGCAAAAGTTACTAAGGGTAAGTATTGGTCCCAGTCTGTCTGATTGCTATTTGTATAGAGAGGCAGCATGTCTGCTAACGTTCGATTAAGTCTTTTGGTAAGTCCGTTGCACTGTGGGTGGTATGAAGTTGTAAAGCGACTTCGTACTCTCATAATTTTAAGTAAATGTGTAACAAGTTCCGATTGAAAAGTTTTACCTCTGTCGGTCAGTAAAAAGCGTGGCGATCCGTGACGTGTAATTATTTGTTCTAGAATAAAGCGAGCTACCGGTTCCGCTTTCCCGCTGGGTAACGCTCGTGTTTCGGCCCATCGTGTGGCGTAATCAGTGCATACTATGATCATAGTGTTTCCGCGTTTGCTTCTCCTAAAAGGTCCTAAAAGATCTAAACCTATTTTATCAAACGGTGTTGATATTGCTATTGGTTGTAATTATCCCGCAATTTTTAAATGATTGTTCCCTTTCCTAGCTTGACAATCCGTACATCCTTTTACGAACTTACGTATGTCTTTAAACATCCCTTCCCAATAGTATCTATCTTTAATTTTGTAATACGTCTTTGCTAAACCTAAGTGACCTGAAAGTGGGTCCGTATGGTGTGTAAATAAAATTTCCTCCCTTAAGTGTGAAGGAATGACCAAAAGTTTTTGATTACCACTTGTACTAGAGCTTTTCTTATATAATACTCAGTCGTCTAAAATAAAGTTTTTGATTCTACGCCGAAGAGCAATATTAACGTTGTTTGGGTTGGCTATCGCGTCTATAATTTTAGTTATTTTTGGATCAGTTTCTTGAGTATGAGCTATATCGTTGGGGGTTAATAAAAATGTTGGAATCTCGACCATTTGGTTCTCGTCGTCCATAGTTGCCTGGAAAACTGGATTTCTGGATAGACAGTCGGCGTCCCTATGTGCTGAACCGCTTTTGTGAATAACTGTATAATCAAATTCTGACAATTTAATTGCCCATCTTGCTAACCTACCTGAAGGACTTTTTAAAGTCTTTAAAAAACATATAGCATTATGGTCTGTGATTATACGAATCGGTCTACCGTGAATCATATGACGTAAATATGTCAGTGCCCATATTATTCCAAGTGTTTCTAATTCTGAAATGGTATAATTTCGTTCCGCTTTTGTCAAACTGCGAGAAATATATGAGATAGGGTGATACGCTTCATTATGTTGTTGTAGCAAAACTGCTCCGAGACCTAAACCTGAAGCATCCACTCTAAGCTCTTTTGGTGCTTCTGGATCAAAATGTGTTAACACGGGGGATGACGAAAGTTTGTCTTTCAAGGACTGAAATGCCAGTTGATGTTGATTATCCCATTGGAAAAGGGTATCCTTCTTTGTTAATTGATACAGTGGATTTGCGACGGCTGAAAAATTTGCTATAAATTTCCTATAAAAATTTGCTAACCCTAGAAAACTTTGTAATTTCTTAACATTTGTTGGTATGGGAAAGTCTGAAACCGCCTTAACTTTATCTGGATCTGGATTTATTCCTGAATTATTTACTACGTGGCCTAGCAATTTGACTTCTGCCTGAGCGAAAAAACATTTAGAAGGTTTAAGAGTTAACCCTGCAGACCTAAGACGTTCGAAAGTGTGTCGTAAACGAATTAAATGTTCGTCAAAGGTTTCTGAGAATACTGTGACGTCATCAAGATACAAAATAAGTTCTTTATATTTAAGGTCTCCGAAAACTGTATCGGCTAAATGTTGAAACGTACTTGGTGCTCCCGTTAAACCGAATGGAAGTCTTTTAAACTCGAACAACCCTTCTGTACTTACGAAAGCTGTTTTTTCTCGACTTTCTTCGTTAACTGAAATTTGCCAAAACCCTGAATACATATCAAGTGTTGAGTAGTATTTAGTACCTTTTAAACACAGAAATAAGTCATCTATTCTTGGTAATGGATAATTGTTCTTTTTTGTAATAGCATTCAATTTCCTATAGTCTACACAAAATCTAAAATCTCCCGTCTTTTTCTTTACCAAAACGATAGGTGAGCTCCAATTTGAAGTGGAGGGTGTTATAATTTCGTGCTCTAACATTTCTGAAATTTGACTTTTAATTATTTCCCTTTCTTTTTCCGAAACTCTATAAGGTCTACTCTTAACCGCTTGAGCGACGAGCGTCTCGCGGTAGAAATAACGCGGCTGTAATGACAGTTGTAAACAGAATGAGGTTACGTAATTTTTTTGTTTAGATATAGTGAATGAGATCCGTGGAAATTACCTATTAATTTTGTTTATCGTGTTATTTGTAAATGAGGAGTAAAATTGAATACTTGCGAAGATTTTGGTTTTGAGTTTACACAAAAGAAGAATTTGTATGCCCATTTACGAAAGATTTATAATTTTGAATATAGGAAACCAGTTACTTTAACTAGTAAATTTTTGTGTGATACATGTGGCAAATCCTTGACCAGTAAAGCAACTTCACGTCGTCATTGCAGAACTGTTCATAAAAGTATTCCAATAATTCTCAACTCGTCAAGAATCAAGTGCTTTTATGAAAATTGTACAACACATCTAAAGGGATATAAAAAATTTCAACATTTGGCAAATGAACATCAAATTGAAACTAAACTTGATCAACTACATTTTAATTCACAATTAGGTTTGAAGATTATTATGCAAAGTGTTAATTATATACTAATTTTATTCTGTTCAACAGAGTTCAAAAACTGAAAAAACCAAGAACATGAAAAATCTTTGGCAATGTATATACTTCACACTTCAGCTAAATTATCGTCTGATGGCACCAAAAAGGAGTACTATAATTGCCATCGATCGTACAACTACATTCCAAAAGGCAAGGGTTTTAGAAGCTTAAAAAGCACAGGCACTAATAAAATTGGAAGTGTTTGTCCCTCAAGAATGGAAGCGATGATAAAGAACGGTGGGTCTGTTGCAGTAGACTTCTGGACAACTCATGTTGGACATACCAACGATATTGGTCGAGTTTTTTTAAGTAAAGAGAGTAAAGCAGAAATTGCAGGTATTTTCGAACATAAAGTTCTAGTTTGAAATTTTACAATTGATGTGTTTCAGGAAAATTAAAGGAAGGTATTACATTTCTGCTTTAAAACAAGAAAAATTACAGAGAATTTTGTTGTTAGAAACAAACGATATGCACAATATTGTTAGGGACTTCAATATTGAGTATGGTGTGAAACATCACCTAAATGATGCAATTAGTGTACCGCTCTGGGTAGAGGAGATGATTAACTTAGGAAGCGGCTGCCCAGTGTTATATTATAAAAGCCAAGGTGTAAAGGAAACCCAAATGACTCAAAAATAATTTTAGATGTTCAAGATTTTGCATTAGTCATAATCACTTCTTTTCAACGTGAACAGTTGCTTAAATTTGGGAGCGACAAGGTGTGCGTTGATGGTACACATGGTACAAATAGTTACGATTTTCAGCTCTACACACTAATGACAGTGGATGAATTTGGTTCAGGGTGCCCAGTGGCATTTTGTTTTTCAAATCGTGCTGACGAAATGATTTTGAAGTTGTTTTTTGGAAAAATTAAATCAAGAGTGGGTATTATATCAACTACTGTTTTTATGTCTGATGATGCTCCAGCATTTTATAATGCATGGTCTTATGTTATGGCCAAGGTACCTCACCAGTTGCTATGTACCTGGCATGTGGATCGTAATTAGCACAAGAATTTGTCAAAAATCAATGGAGGGATTGAAAAGAAAGTAGTAGTATATATAAATCCCTTCGTGTTTTATTACAGTGTGTATCTATTTATGAATTTAATGACATTTTAAATCTGGTAGTAGAAGATCTTTATGACGATGTTGATACACAATCATTTGCTGAATATTTTCATAATAATTATGCAAATCGTCCAACATCTTGGGCATATTACTATCGATTGGGTTTAGGAATAAACACTAACATGTATCTTGAATTGATGCACAAAGTTTTGAAGTATGTGTATTTGGAAGGTCGGAAAGTATAACGTTTGGACAAAAGCATTCATGCAGTAATGAAAATTGCCCGAGATAGCTTGTTTAAACGTATAATTAAACTTGCAAACTTCCAATGACAAAATTAATAGAATTAAACAAAGTCATAAAGCAAGTCTAACAATTACATCAGATTTTATTAGACGTCTTGAAAATGATAAGGAATTTTTTAGTTACGTCGTCCGCTTGTGCTTTTCAACAGTATCAAGTTACTAGAGTAGATGAGGCCTGTGAAGGTTCATGCCTAAGTTGTACAAAGTGCAGCATATGTGTTCATACATTTCAATGCACCTGTATTGACAACATGATAAAGCTTAACATTTGCAAACACGTACATGCTTGTGCGATCCAGTTTTACAAATCGAATCTTGACACCTTTGCATATTAGTAACGTTAATGAACTTTTCAGCAGTAATATTTTACATGAAGCAAAATTTTCAAAAAATATTATTAAAAAAAATAGCCGAGCTAATAATAGGCCTATGTGAGAATGCTTCTTTAACTGACGACGTACATCTGGCTATAATGAGGCAATTTGATAAAATTATTGACACATTAAATAAAGCAAAATCTATTGATGTAAAAACTACAGAGGAGATTAATATTAATAAAAAAGTTGACCATCAGGTGCGGCTTTTTTCAACAAAGAAGAAAACAACAAGGAATAATGATCTTAAAAAGCCTACCCTAACAGAAGAAATTATCATTAGGGATGGTTTGGTTAATAACTCAAGCCTTAATGTTAATGTTCATACGAGATCTGATCATACATCACCTGATTTTATGTTAAGATAAGACAGTGTATTATCTCAGTAGAAAGTAGGTTTAATTAACACTAAAGCTTATAAGGTTAGATTTTGTTCTGCTTTCTCTTGTTTGGAAATAAAATCCGATGGAAATCACTCAGAAATACATGTACAAATTACTGGAAATTATTGTAATCCCAGCGATTTTGATGAGAAACCTACAAGTACGCGACTAATCTAATCTAGTCCTCAGTTTTCACTTTGTTTTATCAGTGTTACAAGTGCTGGTAAGTTATTGTAATTTTGTCAAATCTGTCGGATTGAGTGTTCGTATATTAACAGTGCAGTATGTTAGTTTTATTTTAGTCGAGTACCAAAATAATCTTAATTTTCTACCATGTTTTTTTACATATTTTAGTAGACTGACAGTGCAAACAAAATTCTCGACAATATGAAATTAGTTTCTTAATTAATTTAGGTATTTATTGAAAATGTATATGGGTACATAACGTGTTTACTTTTTAAAAATAAAATGCAATTATTGAAACCTCAAGCCTCTATTACTATTATTAAACACATTTCACTCAAGTAATTAATAATTTACAAATCAAATTAAAGAAATCCCAGCAAAGTACCTTTAAACTGCATATTGACACAAGTACGAAAGATACCTAGAATAGCAACAAGTTAGTACAAAATACCAAGTTGTTTACATACAAGAGCTAACATATATAGATAACATTCGTGTAAAGTTAATTTCCTTCATTGCACTAAATTTAACTTCTTTTTTATCCAAAGTTGGTTGCTTATAGAAACTGGTCTCTTATATTGAAATCATGAAATTTTCGTAAGTGGCCATATAAAGTTTTATTTTACGTAAATTCAGAACCACAATCTAGGCAAATATTCATTTTTTACTTCTCCTATATAAATAAGGAGATAAACAATCAATTTAACATTAACACAGACCTCATCCAATTTATGTAAACAAAAAAAATTACGTAACCTCAATCTGTTTACAACTGTCATTACAGCCGCGTTATTTCTACCGCGAGACGCTCGTCTTGAGCGTCTCCTGTCTCTATATGGTGCTGTACTATATTTGTTTTTCCCATCTCTGACGTTTGTTCCGCGAAAACATCGGAAAACTCAAGTAAAAGCTTCTCAAACTTCGTCCATTCTATATCCGTTAACGTTGAATTAATCTTATGACTTATAATCTTAGGAGTTTTCCTAGTTTCTAAATTTAAAATAGTGTCAAGTTTTGTTACTTTAGGTTTTAAATTTCCTATACAAGTACCTTTAAATAATTTGATTTTTTCTCTGACTAAAGACTCTAGCTGAACGTAAAATTTATCGTCTTCAAAGAAAATACTCGTTGTAATAATAAGAGAATTATTTAATAATACAATATCACGGGGAACTAACGTAAACATTTCTAGTAACCTATTTACGTCTTTGCGGTTTCCTATATCATCTAAATTTACTTGTACTATTTTCTTATCATTGTGATTTAAAATAGTATCCTGTGAAATAGTAACTTTACAAGGTCGGCTTTCGTCTATGTCTAAATTAAATGCTTCTGAAATCAAATTGTCTTTTTGTACATCAGAGTTTTGCATTAACGGAACTTTAATTACTTGATTTTGATTATGAATAGTCATCTTATTCTCTGCAAAGTCAAGAAGTACTGAATGCATTTTCATGAAGGAAATCCCTAGAATGACGTCGGTGGGTAATTCATCTATGATTATCGTTTCTATATTAAAAATTGAATCATTTAAAATTAATGTTAAATATGTTTTTCCTATCACGGGGATTTTTATGCCATTGGCAGAAATAAGATTTATTACGTTACTTTCATAAAATTGAAAAGTTTTCAGAAATCTTTTTGAAGTTATATTATAATAACTACCCGTATCTAAGATTATATTAAAAGCTAAATTATTTGCAGTACCACTAATATTTATAGTATTTTTTGAATTAAAAGAATAAAAAATTAAATTTTCGCTTTCATTTGTATTTCGGGCGACACGCAACGCTTCTAATTCATTGCCTCGTGCCGCTGGGGTACGTTTGGGCGGGCTGGCGAAATGTTCCCGGAAAAACTTACGCGACGTTCTCGTGTTGGGGTTGGATCACGTCTAGGTGAAAAACTTCTTGTTGCTCCATGGTTTGGACTTCTCCTTGGTGGCTGTCCTACTACTGTTGTCCAGGTGAATGATGTGTAGAAGTGTCCTAAGCGACCGCATTGGAGACATTTTGGACTAGTATTCCAGTTCCTACTATAATTCTTATAATTCGGTGGATTTTTATTGAAATTTCTGTAATTCGGTGGGTTATTATTTCTAGGAGGATTATTATCCCTAAATTGGTTCCTACCTCTATTGAAATTGCTGTGTTGATTCCTATTAACCCATTGCCTATGCCTACTATAGTTTGCGTTATTGTAATTCATATTGGTTGACCTGGGATTATGCGAAAGTGTGAGAAGTTTAGCGTTCTGTAAGGTAATTAAATCTTGCATGGAATTGTTCTGAATTTCGGATAAGTGATAAACAATATCCTTTAACCTTTCATTAGTGATAGACGCGTTAGCGGCTAACATGAGAAAACTATTTCGTAGCTGTGGAAGTAACCCAGTTTCGAAAAATTCTCTAAATTCGCAAATGTCTAATGAAGTTGTCATTTGGTTTGAAATATTTAATAGGTCAAAATAGTAATTTAGAATGGATTCATTCGGCATTTGTTTACGATTCCGCAATTTATTCCTGACTGTACGAAAAACATTCGGGCCTCCGAAAAATGATAGAAAATCGGCTTTGATGTCATTCCACCATTTCCTTTTTTTGCAGCTCTCATTTAGCACCATTGATTTAAATCTTCCCATTTACCAGTAACAATACCAACCATATCCTTTTACCACACTTCTTTAGACTTTTTGGTATAATTTATATTACCTTGTGTCAAAATCTTCAAAAAAACCAAAACTCCTTAAAACTCAAAAATCATCAATTCCACTTTTATTCATATTCATTTCAAATATTATCAACATTAAATCAAATTAGATCTTGTACAAAAATCTTGTCAAACATAAACATTAATTCTAAAATTAGAATTAGTACATTTCATCAAAAAATTATTTTATCAATCCATTCAATAAACATATCACCTTGGTTACCATAATTCTCACAGCCTACCTTAATATTAAACATTTTAAATATTACATCAGACCACTATCTACAAAATAATAAATAACATTTTTAAATCCCCAAATTTTGATACAGTCTTAATAAGCCAAAATTCAAAAGAAATTCTCCCCCCACCCCTTATCACCATTACAATAATCAAATTGTACAAATAATAATTAAAATTTAATAGCTTTGCAAAAGAAATTAAATGGTAGAAGCCAATGCCAGTAATTTATTAATTTAATTGAATTTAATTGAACGATTATTGAGGTATAATATGCATAAAAGCATGTAAAAACCCAATAATACGAAGGTGAAAAGCGTTGCTAACAAACAAATACATCGGTGGGGTAGAAATACGCCGAATTCAAACTCGAGGAAGTGTTGTGGTAAAACGTCAGTTAATTAAACACCTGCAGAATTTTAAATGTCAAGTTCCAATTATTTGTGTAGATAAAGAGGAAGGTTCTACGTATATCGAGTAAACCGTCGCCTGGGTTCGTAGTAAATACTAACGAGGGGTTAGTTAAATCACGTAGTAAGTCCACGTGGTGTAGATAGCAAGCAAGCAGGAATATTGATTTTCTACCACTCAAGCAAGGTTAGAAAGAGACGTAGAAAACGCATAAGCATGGGACAACGATAGTATAGGAGGGACTTGTAGGACGTCAGTAAATATACGATTGGTCGATATAGTTAGTTGAACGCGAGACATATACAAGCATAGTGTAGCGTAGTTTTCTGAAAATATAATAACGACGTGATAAAATTCGCGGGATTAAATATTGGTGGAGTGCAAAATTGTAAGAATGTGTTGTTGTTAACAGGGATTTCGGATAAATGTGGCCAGGAGAGGTTACATTGGAAGGATATAAATACTCTAGAGAGCTAGCACTCGCTCTCTTCTCTTTTAACTTCGTGCCCTTAATATTTCGATCGTTCCAAACAACATATGAAAGTATCACGAGTTGTAAGTATTATAAAATCATTTAAATTATATTGCATGGTGGTAGCCTCTTAATTAGAACGCGGTTAGTGTGCCGAGATTACTTATTTTAATTGAAGTATCACCTATAATTTTTAACCAACTCGTGTCGAGACGTTAAGTAACGTAGATCACAGTAAATAATTGTGAAGGACGTATGTTTGAATGGAATTTGGAATTGGATTACAACGTGGAGGCGGCGTTGGCGGATCGGCTTAGATGGAGTTCGTCTAGTAACAGCTAGAAATGGTCTGCAGAACAGATAGAAGAAATACATAGCATCGTCCACAGAGCAGAGATCTCTAAAAAATTTCCAGGTAACGATTTGAAATTGTGATTCTTATAAACTGTAAATATTGGGTGACGTATGAGAGTGATTTTGAAGGTATTGTGAATTATTTACGTATTGAACATAATACTTGTAAATAACTATATTACGGTGTTTAACTAAAAATTTGAAGGTGTCTATAAAGCTTTTTAACGTTCCATCAGAACGTGAAATTTTTGTGAAGAGTACATGGCTTTTTTTTTAAATTTTTTGTAAGAGTATTTCAAAGTAGAAGGGCATACATTATGCATAACTAGTTGGGTTATCCTGAGCTCACTCTACCCCAGAGTTTACTTAGATTAAAAAACAAAATAAATTATAAAGAAAGAATTTCAGAGAAGGTATTATTCAAGGCCCATTTACTCCGGGTACATTTTGTGTTTGATGATTTAAAAATAAAATACAGGACATTACTAAATAAGATTTCCTGAAGTGTAACGTGATCAATGAAATATGGACAATATTAAATTTCATTTGTAAATAGTAATAAATAAAAGATTGTATGTTGGTTGTATTTTGGTGGTTTTATTGCGAGTGTGTGTGTGTACGATTGAGAATATGAGAATGAATCTAGAGACCCAAGAGGAGGTCCAAATGAGCTAGCCGGAAGCAGTTGAAGAAGGCCGTTCAACTGAGGAAGAGAGGAAAACAGGTAAGAAATATTTTTTTTGACTTATTTACATTTTTTTGGAAATTTTTTTATTTTCAAATTTGAAAATTTAATAAAATTTTCGAATATAAATTTGTGTTGGTGAGGATTTTACCCGAGATCCACGGCATAATTATGACGGCCCAACGTTGGGACTCGAATGTTTTTTGAGAGAGTACTAAATTAGAGCGAAGTTCCACGGCAATATATATATATATATATATATATATATATATATATATATATTGCTGTGAATCCACCAAAATCCGGGAACTACGGTTTTCGAATCAAGCCCCACAGATTGGCGTGTCAAGAAAGCTGTGAAACCTACAAAAAGCTATTAACTTAACTGGTCCGTTGACTTTCTTCTGTTAATCGCCTCTTTACTCTTTTCCGCCTCGGCTGCTCACCTAGTTAAACCTTCATCCTCATTCATAAAAAAAAACAAACACATTCCTACCACAAACATCAACGTTAACTCTATTTACATCAATATTCACAATACATTAAAATTTCAAAATTAAAATTCAGCATAAATTTCAGTATCAGAAAATTTCAAGATTAAATTTTGTTATCATTTTAATGTGCATCCAGAATTAAAGTCCTTGTAGGATGCCTACTAATTAATATAACAATATATGCAGACCTGAGTCTGAGTACAAAGGAGCATCTACCACCCTTTACGTTAATTAACCAGGTTCGTCTAATTGAGCTCAAAGACACCCAAATTTTCATCATAATCCAGAACATAAATACTAAATACCCCTTTCTACTTAAACAAGAAAATTTCACCTTACAATTAAAATTTTGTGGTTTGTACAAGTTCACTACTGTCCATTTTAAATAAACAAATTATAAAGTTATTCAACACACACCAAAACATCAAAGTTCGAACAAAATAGTATAATTTACCTGAAGGTTACTGCACTCGTAGCTTCAATGTACATCGTCCCTTTGTTAATCACACCATTCCAACTGGGTTATATTTACGGCTTCTGATTCTCAACGCTTTTAAAATTTTCTCCACCACCATTCATCTAAAGTTGTTTCAGGGCTTTTCCGGAACTCATCTGTGTATATCTGAACCTTGTTTTGTGGATCCAGTCATGTTTACGAACCATTTAATTATTAACACCCCCGAAAAATAACAAAGAAATTCATACTTCTTTCACAAATATACACCAAAACTGCCTACTTTTGTGTATTCATTTGTCGTTGCAAATTTGACTAATTGGTACAGTGATACTAAACTTTATTACCTTGTATCTTCTTTTCTAAGTGCACAAAATTACATTCATTGTAGCACGTAAAGAACAAACTGTTTTAAATCACCAGAATATACGAGCAAACTAAAAAGCACTGTTTAACGCATTGAATCAATTCGAAAATCTAAGAGAGCTTGTTCATATTAACCTGGGTATATATAGCGGTTAGCCCGTCTGTCGGTCTTGTCCCCAAAACGGCCAGTTTCTAGAATTTCGTATACTATGTTCCCATCTCGCCCGCCTGTGCGTCGGTTCTTATTAAATTTGCACTCGCCCCAGTTAAATCTCAGAAATTTCGACACGGCTCGCAACGTCTGGAAATAACTAATTAATTTTTATACAGAAATGTTATTTTTCCTTCTCAAGTTTGCCTTTTATTTTCAACCAATCGCAACCCAGTGACGTTGCTCCACTCACGCCTTTTACTATATATGTCTCTGTCTTGCGCATATTATCTGTCTCTATCTACCCTGTTCCGAGTGGTACAAATTGATATTCTTTATTATCAATTATTTCAGTCCATGTGGACTGTGAAATAACCGACCTTATTAGCATTTCCCGTAACTATTAAGCTACGGTTTCTCCAGCATTCTCTGTAACCATTTGTTATCTGCCAAATTTACGCAGAATGAGCCTTTTAAGAATACGCAGGTGTTCAAACATAATACTTCTACGATTTGAATATTATTGGGTTTTTACAAGCTTTTATAAATATTCTATGTTACTAATGGTTCAATTAACTTCAATTAAATAATACCCTTTAATTTTTAGTGACTCCTAATCAAATATTAATTATTATCTGTACATTTTGTTTAATACCGGTTACTTAAAATTGAGTTAATTAATATAAATTTTGCACGTAATTTCCATTTGTTTCTTTACTCGGAATGATTTAAATTACACGTAGAGCATTTTAATACTGCTTCCTTTTATAGCAAGCGTCTTGTAAATGATTTAAATCTCTTATTTTTAATGAAACGAATGAATTTTTATTCTCCACGGTTTTTTTTTAATAACGCGTACCTTTTCCCAAAGCTTCTACCCGGTGATTAAAATTATTTGATGTGATTATTTAATTTTCTACCCTGGTCTAAATATGAGTAATAATATATATATATATATATATATATATATATATATATATATTGCTGTGATTCTCACAAAAATTCGGGAACTACGGTTTTCGAATCGAGCCCCACAGATTGGGCGTCATAGTGCTGTGAAACCTACAAAAAGCCTCACCAGAGTAAAAAAAGATATTCGAGCCTCTCGAATTTGGCACCAAGATTTGCTGTGATTCTCGCCCTGTTGAATCTCTTCTGATAATCGCCTCTTTACTCTTTCCGCCTCGGCTGCTCACCTAGTTAAAACTTTCATCCTCATTCATAAAAAAAAAAAACACATTCCTACCACAAACATCAACGTTAACTCTATTTACATCAATATTCATAATACATTAAAATTTCAAAATTAAATTGTAGCATAAATTTCAGTATCATAAAATTTCAAGATTAAATTTGTCATCATTTTAATTTGCATCCAGAATTAAAGTCCTTGTAGGATGCCTACTAATTAATTTAACAATATTTGCAGACCTGAGTCTGAATAAAGGAGCATCTCCCACCCTTTACGTTAATTAAACAGGTTAGTCTAATTGAGCTCAAAGACAGACCCAAATTTTCATCATAATCAAGAACATAAACTGCTAAATACTCCTTTCTACTTAAACAAAAAAATTTGACCTTAAAATTAAAAATTTGTTGTTTGTACAAATTCACTACTGTCCATTTTTTATCAAACAAATTATAAAGTTATTCAACACACACCAAAACATCAAAAATCGAACAACAAAGCATAAGTTACCTGAAGGTTAATGCACTCGTGGCTCGAATGTAGATCGACCTTTGTTAATCACACCATTCCAACTGGGTTATGTTTACGGCTTCTGATTCTGAACGCTTTTAAAATTTTCTTCACCACCATTCATCTAAAATTGTTTCAGGGCTTCTCAGGAACTCATCTATGTATATCTAAATCTTGTTTTGTGGATCCAATCACTATTACGAATAACATTTGATTATTAACACCCCCGAAAAATAGCAAAGAAATTCATAATTCTTTCACGCTATACCCAAAACTGCCTACTTTTGTTTATTCATTTATCGTTACTAATTTCGATAATTGGTACAGTAATACTCGCAAATATAACTAGACTTTATTACCTTGTATCTTCTCTAAATGCACTTAATAACTTTTATCGTAGCACGTATTCTGCTTGAAGTATGGTATAACAGCCAAGAGCAAACTGTTTTAAAGTATTGAATAAAAATCGAAAATCTAAGAGAGCGAAACTCCTATAAACACGGGTTTATATAATAGCTCGCTTGCACGTCGGTTTTGTCCCGCAACGGACACTTTCTAGAATTTCGCATTCTATGTTCCCTTTTCGACAGTCCGGCACAGCGATTCTATTAAATTTGCACACGCGTCAGTTGAAAATCTAAGAACTTTTCACACGACTCGCAACGTGTCTGCAAACAACTAATTAATTTTTATCTCGAAATTGTTGTTTCCACCTCTCATATCTGCATCTTATTTTCACCAATCGTAAACCTCGTAACGTTTCTCAAATCCCGCCTTTTATTATTCGTGTCTCTGTCTTGCGCGTTTCATCCGTCTCTTTCTACCCTGGCCTGAGTGGTACAAATCGATATTCTTTATTATGGGCTATTTCAATCCACGTGGATTCGCGACGTGACTTTTAAATAATCGCTGTTTTGTATTTCGTGCTAAAGCATCCGACCGTTTCCAATATACGTAGAAGCTGCATGTTTATCAGCTCGAATTTATTAGAATTTGATATTTAAAAATACGCAGGTGTTCAATCGTAATACTTCTACGATTTGGATATTCCATTTATTTAACCTTCTTGATAGATTTGTATGCTAGCAACGCTTCTCATATTTGGTATTATGGGTTTTTTAAAAGTTTTTATGCATATTATGTATTACTAATGGTTCAATTAACTCCAATTAAACTAATAATGAATGGCATTGACTTCTACCCTTTAATTTTTAGCGAATACTAATTAAATATTGATTATTATTTGTACACTTTGTTTAATACCCGTTACTTAAAAATTGAATTAATTAATATAAATTTCGCACGTAATTTCTATTTGTTTCTTGGAACAATTAAATTAAATACACGTTGAGCATTTTAATTCTGCTTCTTTTTATAGAAAGCGTCTAGTGAATAATTTAAATCCCTTATTTTTAATGAAACGAATAAAATTTTATGCTCCACGGTTTTAATAACACATATTATCAAACATTCTAATTGAATGATTTAAATCTTCACACTAGGCATTTTAATTACGCGTACTTTTTCCCAAAGCTTCCTTATACACGGTGATTAAAATTATTTGATGTCGTTAATTAATTTTCTACCCTGGTCTAAATATGAGTAATATATATATATATATATATATATATATATATATAAGGTTCTTGATAATTTTTGAGCGTAGTTAAATTAGAAAAGATTTTGTTTTTTGGTTCTTGGGATAAAGTCGCTCATAAAATTAAACACAAAACATTAAATGTGCATCATTTGTATTAAATCGTACGTTTCGGTGATAATTTACACCTTAATCATCGATCTACATGAAAAAGTATATAAATAGGTAATTCATATAACAGGTAATATGTTTAACTTACTTATTACTTGATAAAATTATTTTATGTATTCACCCATAATAAAAGTAACAGAAGGAAACTTGTAATATTACTGATTAAGAATTAAAATTAATTTTAAATTTTGAATGAAATGTCAGTTCACTTATTTGACAAAAATGTAGGATCAAGGATGACATCAATCAACAAATTATGACACTATTTGCTTATATTTTTATTTAAATAGTAGTATGTGGTTTATTTGTAAAAAAATTTTTGTATGGTGGGTTGCATAAAATAGTTAGATTTTAAAATCATATATTTTACAGGTGTAGTAAATAGGTTGACTTTTGACTTAAATTAAATAGAATTCTGTGTGTAAGCAATATCATTATAGTTAGTATATTTTTTTGGATTAAAAGTGTATAGGTATGAGTAAACTGTATGTAAATTATTGATGTCTTCTTTGTGATTCATGGAATTTTGTTCTTGGTTTATATGAAATGATTCTAAGAAAAGTCTTTTTTTGTAATTGCTTTCTATATCTAAAATTTTACATTATCATAATTGACTTTGTGTTTTGTATTGTATAAATGTATAGAAAGAGCACAAGAAGTTTTCCTAATTTTGCATCACTTTTGTGTTGTGTCATGCGATTTCGGAGCCACTGTTTGGTTTGGCCTACGTAGGAAGCTTTGCATTCACATTGAATTTTATACACTAAATTGCTACATAAAGCTTTATTTGTTTTTTCTTTTAGTTTAGTAATAAAGTTTCCAATGGACTTAGTATTTGAATTTATTATAGTTACAAAAGGTTGTTTTAGTAATTTTTTTATTAGTCGTGAAAGATTAGTAATATATAAAAGTTTTTTGTAAATGATATCAGTATGTTTATTTTGAGGTGGAAATATGATTGTGTTAGTATGTAGTAGTTTTGATAAAAGTGGTTTAGGGTAACCGTTGTTGATTAAGATTGATATTAGTTCTTTCAGATTTTTTTCTTTATATATATATATAGCAAGGTATCTATACTATCTAGAAGATGAATGGTCTGGTCCTCAAACATTGAAAAATCACTCGACTATAATTAAAGGTTGTAAATTTTGTTGAAGGAATTTGCAGTTTTATATATGAAATATATGTTGCAGTTCTGGTTCTACGTGTAACTGACAAAACCTTTTGCAACCTTTGTGCTACAAAAAAGTTATGGCAAGCATGTATAAACCTTTGCCTAGCAGACTTACTATAACTTTAGATTATAGTAAGTCTGCTAGGCAAAGCAAATTAAGTTGTGATCCATAAAGGTTACAGCAAGCTTATAAAAACCTTTGCCTAGCAGGCTTACTATAACTTAGGGCAAAGGTTTTAACAAGCTTGTTGTAACCTTTTTGAATCACAATATAAAGGTTGTCCCAAGGTTGTTTAAAGCTTGTTGCAAGGTATGCGATATGCTTGGCATAAGCTTATAATATGCTTGACGTAAGCCTTTCATAACCTTGCTGTAAGCTTGCTAGGAACCTTGTCCTAACATTTTCAAAAGCTTGCACTTGTTACTGGCAAGCTTATAACAAGCTTTCCACCTTATAAGGGTAAGCTTAAAACAGGCTTGTGTCAAGCTTAAATTGCTATCTGGGTGGTTTTTCAACTTGCGGAATTCATCCTCTCAATAGGGTACTTGCAGTACACATCATGGATAACACAACTGTATTATTTTTACTAATATTTTTACTTGCTGTTTTACATAAATTCATACATTTACGCAAAAAAATAACATTTGGAGAAGTAGTTAAATATTATAAATCTGAAATTAATTCAAAATAATCATAGGTTTAAAAACGTCATACTATTGGTTGATTGTATATGACGTAGATAATTTGTAAATATTGTGGTATTCTATACTGTTCGATGTTGGAGACGCGTTTTTGTTACCTTTTTTGTGTGCTTTTTACCTTTTCGTGAAAAACATCTGTAGTGTATGGTATTTGATGTTATTATATGAGTAGTTTTTATAAATAAAGTTGCTAATTACTTGACCGTGTACAACAATTTTCAACATGACTGAAGCTGGTTTTGTGCAAGGCCAATCTGATAATCTTCCAAAATTGGATTCTTTTATGGTAGCAAAATTTTTTGGAAACAATCCTTTGTTTATTTCTGCAGAAATACGCGGCGTTAAAACAAATTTGTAAGTAAAAACTTATTTATGAAGTAACCTAAGCTCAAACAGTATTTTTAATTGATTTATTTTGTTAGAGTATCTAAGATACTCATTTTAAGTTTAACTGTTGAAGATTAACTAATAAGAAATGCTAAGCTTTATGTGTGTTATAAGATATTATTAATTACAGGGCTGGTCGAAGTAGTTATGGTGATGCTTCGATAGGTTACGTGCAAGTCAAACGAGATGGGCCACTTTGCATTGTAAAAGCCAAAGTTTGTCCTGAACATAAAGTTAGAAGCACTAATTACAATGTTTCACTATTGATTGATGAGCTAGAAGAAAAAGTAGACAGTGTTACATGTCACGATTGTGCCGCATCGTCAGGTAAGAAATTTAGTGCAAAAGTTATAGAACAATGAACTAATGAGAAACAGTATACTTTCTACCTTTAATTGCAACAGAATTTAATGATCATCAGCAATGCTGAATGCATGGTTTATTTACAAAATTGCTTCAAAAATTTTGAAACAAGCAAAATGAATTTAGTAAAAGTTTCAATGAATTAACAGATATTTTATTGCAGGTAGCTGTAAACATGCTATTGCATTAGTAATGTGGGTTCACAGACGTAGTGAAGAACCTGCAATAACAAAGATTAAATGCTATTGGAAGAAACCAAAATTATCAGGTGTTGGAACGTCTCTGAAGTTTTAGACGCTGGACGATTTGGGGAAAATGTCACCACACCAGTTACCAAAACCATCAAATGGGCAGTTTTTAAGGAGTTTATAGAGGAAGGGATTAAGAAAAAAATTACTAGTCAAATAGTTAAATATTATATGCAGAAGCTTAAATAAAGTAGGCATACACCAGCTGTTATCGGAATTTGTTAAAACTGGTGGAACAACAGCTGGTGAATTCTTAAAATTTGCTAGTGGGGCAATGAAAGTGGATGATTGCAAAATGGCTTGCAATGCAACAAGTGGGCAGAGCAAGAATAAATCGTGGCATCAATTGCGATATGGAAGAATAACTGCTTCACGTCTGTACTACGCAGCAAGATGTAATACCAGTAGTGGTGTATTAGTCGAACAGATAGTTGGTAGCTTAAAGGTGTCAGAAACAAAAGCAATGCTCAGGGGAAAAATCTTAGAAAAAATGGTTGTTCCTGTAATTGAAAGACAATTAAATATAAAACTCAAGGTAAGAGTTCGGTTTAGAAAGACAAACATTTTTAGGGATCGTATATATATTTCGATTCGACTTGGTCCCTTGAGTCTAACGACATACGACTTTTGTTTAGGAAACGACCCCTTAAAAAGTTATGGTCAATAAACTAACCCATGTTAAGCCTATGGGATTTTTTTTTCTAGCAAAAAATTGTTTTTTTCGTAAAACCTAACCTAACCTAACGTAACCTAACCTGACCTAATCTAACGTAACCTAACCAAACCTAACCCAACCCCTAAAAAACAACAAAAAAAACGAGAGGATCACAATTTTTTATTTACTCAAGAATGTAATTTGAATGAAGCAAAAGAATAAATGTAAAATTAATTAAGCACGTGAATCACCATATTCATGGCGAATAGCCTGAAGTAAAGCTTCGAAAGGATCTCTAGCATATTTATAATTCCAGCGGCGCCAGAGGTATTCGCATAAGTGATCAGTGATCACCAAATATACCCGAAATGTCATTAAAAACTTTTCTAATAAACTTAACATGGGACAGTTTATTGACCATAACTTTTTAAGGGGTCATTTCCTAAACAAAAGTCGTATGTCTTTAAACTTGTAGGACCAAAACTAATCTAAATATATATACGACCCATAAAAATATTTGTCTTTCTAAACCGAACTCCAGCCAAACTCAATCCCGTGGGTATCCTGCTGTCATCTGAAAACCCATTTTTAGGTGCTTCACCAGATGCGGTTACAGAAGAATTTGTTGTAGAGATTAAATGTCCCACAAGCATGAAGACGATGGCGTTATATATTAAGAATAATGAAATTACTAAGAAATATAAAGCTCAGATAATGTTGCAAATATATTTGTTTAAAAAAGAGTGCGGAATTTTTTGTGTCGCAGATCCCAGTTTTGAAGTAAATAGTGAAATTTACATTTATTATATAAGTCTAGATGTGGATTTTATAAAGACTATAATAGAAGGTGCAGAAATGTATTGGAAAAAAAATGTTTTTCCTTTATTACTAAACAGTTTAAAGAATGCATAGAATATGGATTGAATTGTATAAACGCTTACACTTTTGTATTATACATTTTATTATTTTGCTATTAAATTTTATTGTGCGAATATTTAATTTAACATACTAACAACAAGTTTATTCCAATCGTTTTGAAAATGATGAAATGGTGTGTAAGAAGCACAACTATAATTGTTACAATTAATAATTAAATAATCTTATAACATAGAACAGAACTAGTATAATAAACCGTTTTATAGTAATTTCCTCGTCTAACAATGGTGTGTGTGAATAATTATATTCCATTATTTTACAAGGGGTACTTCGCAATTTACCAATCCACAAGCTTTTACAACAGCATCATCTATAACAGGACATAATTTAGAATGTACGCACGAATGAGGTTTCAGCAACTTGAATTCTTCTATACGTCTGATGACCCGCTCAATATGTATGCGAAAGCTGGCAATTCTTTTTGTTTCCATAACTTCCTTTTTGTTAAGTTTCTGTTGTGCAGTAACACTTGGTGGACGAAGCAAAATACACTTTTTCTGCATTAAAAGATTATCTATGTGCTTAAAGCCTCTCATCATCATTGGGTCTTCAGTCCTGAAACTGGTTAGACGCGTACCATCATTGTTTCCTATTCTGAACTAACCTACAGATTTCCCTGAAATTTGCAGTCTGCATCTATCACTATCTGATCTAGGTCTACATCCACCTTTTTTTTCCTATCTCTGCTTGTCATATATCCCATACTATTCCCCAAAAATTCCTTAGAACGTATTCTGCTCTTCTATTTCTCTTATCTTTTTCCCAAAGATATCCTTGTTCCCTTACTGTTTATATAACCTATTTGTTATTACCTTTGTCTGTCCATCCTCAAACATCTGAAGCACGGCATTTCAAACGCCGCTACTGTTCTTCTGTCTGCTTTTCAGACTGCTCGTATTTCGTAGGCATACTATCTGTGCTGTGCTCCACACATACGCTTTCAACAAATTTTTGTTCTATGTTTGTTGTCTTTCATCATAGGCGCCTTTCAATCTTGTTAGATGCAGTTCGGTCACCTTCTATTGTTTGACAATTATATACCCTATTTCTCCGACATTCAGTGGTTGCGAAGGGGGGTAAGCAGCCTGTGGCTGCCAAGTTCCCCAACACTTGAAAATTTACTGATTTAATATTTTTTCCAATATATCTTTTCGCACAGTCAACATTAGTTGCAGATATTTCACAACAAACAACTAGTTGTTTATAATAATCATCAGATTTATCTGCGCTTATTTTTTCGTCATTGGGTTTCCCGTCTCAAAACTGGTTGGACATGTACCTGCACTTATTTCTTTTCTAAACTAACCTACATAGTTCCCTGAAATTCTTACACAGCAATACAGCTCGGTTCCCCTTAGATTGTTTTCTAATATTATGCCCTATTTCACTGAGATTTATTGAAGGGGGTTAAGCAACCTGTGGCTGCCAAGATCCCCCAACACTTAGACATTTGCCGAAATAATAGTTTTCCAGTAAATGCTTTCACGCAATTACCATTATTCGATAATATTGCCCCTCCAATGCTTGTAGTTGCTTACTTACATTAGTTACTTTCTTTGTCATTAATTTATCCATCTTGGGACTGGTTGGATGTGTACCTCCATTGATTTCTCTTCTGAGCTAGCCTACACATTTCCCTGAAACTCCTACAGCCTACATCTTTCACTATCTGTGTGCAGTAGTCTAACCTAGGTCTACCTCTTCTTCTCTTTATTCCTATCTCTGCTTCTAGTATATTCCGCACTATTCCCTCATGCCGTAGTATGTGGCCTATCATCCTATCTCTCCTATTTTTTACTGTTTTCCACATATTTCTTTCTTCCCCTACCATTTTTAGTACCTCTTCGTTCTTAACTTTGTCTGTCCATGATATCTTCATCATAAGTCTGTAGCACCACATTTCAAAGGCTTCTACCTTTTTCTTGTCCGCTTCTCCCACTGTCCAGGCTTCACAGCCATACAGTGCTGTGCTCCACACATATGTTTTGAGCAATCTTTTCCTTGTTTCTATGTTTGTGGTCTTTGAGCACAGTAGTTGCTTTTTCTTGTTAAATGTAGCACGACCTTGTGCTAATCTTTGTTTTATATCTTTTGTGCTTTTCCCATCTTGCGTTATTTGGCTTCCTAGGTAGCAGAAATCCTTAACCTCTTGTAAGTTCGTGTTACATATTTGTATTCTTGTTTTTGATTTATTTTTCCCTCCTTTGCATACTAGTACTTTAGTTTTACTTTTGTTAATTTTCATACCGTATCTCTCTGTTAGAACCGTTTCCATTTCATTGAGAGCAGCTTCTAACTCTTCCTTGCTAGATGCTAATACCGCTATATCATCTGCAAATATAAGCATATCAATTTTTTGTCCCTGCATAGTAATTCCAAATGTCTTCCTGCATTTGACAGTATTCATTGCCTCTTCAATGTACAAGTTAAAAATTAGTGGGATAGGGAACATCCCTGTCTCACTCCTTTCCTGATGTTTACTTCTCTACGTTCCTGTTCTAGTTCTATTACTCCTGTTTGCTCTTTGTATAAGCTATGTACTATCCGTCTATCCCTATAACTCATTCCAATCTTTTTGAGTATTTCGAACATTTTTTTCCATTTTACATTGTCAAATGCTTTTTCCAGATCTACAAACCCTATGTACACGCTTTCCCCTTTTTTTCTCCATTATCACCCTCAGAGCTAAGATAGCCTCCCGTGTTCCCCTGTTTCGCCTAAACCCAAATTGTTCTTCTCCTAGTATTTCTTCAGCCCGTTTTTCCATTCGTCTTTGTACAATTCTAGTTGATATTTTTGATACGTGTGCTGTCAAGCTTATTGTTCGAAAATTTTCACATCTATCTGCGCCTTTCTTTTTTGGTATAGTTACTATGATGTTATGTTTTAAATCTTTGGGTATCTTGCCTGTCTCATACATATAGCTTACAACTTGGAAGAGACGTTCTGTAACTACTTGTCCAGCGGCTTTTAGAGTCTCCGCTTGCACCTTATCTGTACCCGGCGCCTTACCATTTTTCAGACCCTTTAATGCTATTTCAAATTCATCTCTAAGTATAGGATATCCCAAGTCATCATTTTCAATGTCTGATTCCTTTTCTAATGCAGTTAGTTCTTCTCCTGCATATAAATTCCCTATATATTCTTGCCATCTACCCACTTTCTCTACATTTTCTATAATGACATTTCCTCCCGTGTCCCATATATTTTTGCTATACGTTTCTATATCCCTAAAATTGATTCTAATTAGTTTGTATGCTTCATCTGTCTTTCCTACTTCCATCTTAGTTTGTACCTGTTTGCACTTTTCATCAATCCATTGTACTTTAGCTTTCCTGCATTTTCGAATAATTTCCCATTTTATGGCTTTGTATCTCTGTTTTCCTGTTTCGTCTGATTTATTTTTGTATTTTCGTCTTTCTTCTATTAAATTCAGGATATCCTTTGTTATCCATGGTTTCTTATTTACTTTTTGTGTATACCCCAGAATATCTCTGGCCGCCATGTCGAGGCTGGATTTAATGTTATTCCATTCTGTTTCTACTTCCTTAGTATCAGATATTTTCCCGATATCTTTGAGCAATTCATTTGTCCTTTTTTCGAATCTTTCTTGAATATCTTTCTCTTTTAGTTTCTGTAGGTCCAAGTGCCTTTTTCCGTTTCTTTTTTTCAAATTTGTAAATTTAAGTGCGGCCTTCATAATTACGATGTTGTGGTCAGTGTCTATATCTGCTTCTGGGTAGCTTCTACAGTCTTTTACTTGATTCCTTTACCGTTGTCTAACAAGAATGTAATCTATTTGATATCTTCCTATATCTCCTGGCATCTTCCACGTATATCGTCTTCTAGCATGATGTTGAAATAATGTGTTTGTAATGATTTAATTGTTCTTGTCGCAAAATTCTACCAGCCTATTTCCTCTGTCGTTTTTAGTGCCTAAACCAAATAAATCTACTATCGCTCCTTCCCTACCCTCACCTACCACTGCATTAAAATCCCCCGTAATTATTAAATTTTCATGTCCTTTTACGTGTCTTAATATGTCTTCGATATCCTTGTAGATCGCTTCTACCGCTTCGTCACTGTAGCTAGAGGTGGGCATGTATACTTATATTATTACTGTGTTTACCGGTTTAGATTCTAATCTAACCATGAGTACTCTTTCATTCTTTTGTAAGTAATTTTTTACACAGTATCCTATCTTTTTCCGCATAACTATCCCCACACCCAAATTTCCTTCTTCCGCTCCTGTATGAATTACCCTGAAGTCTCCACTCCAAAAATCCCCCGCCTCTGGCCACCGAACTTCGCTGATCCCTACTATGTCTAATGATAACCTATTCATTTCGATTTTTAGGTTCTCTAGCTTACCCATTTGCTTCATAGTTCTAACATTCCACGCTCCGACTCGCAAAATGTTCCCGACTCTTATTCTTAACTTTCCGATCGCATCTTCCGAGTAGTCCCTCCCGGAGATCCGAATGGGGACTATTTTAACTCCGGAATCTTTTACCCCAGAGAATGCCATCATTTTATTATAATTTAGGTACGCTGTGTACTTGGGAGGTAATGTGGTGGTTTCCCGTTGCCTTCAACATCGCGGTAGTGTGTCTTAGACTGCCATACCGACCCCTATGGTCTCTGCCAATCTAAGTACCGAAAGAGCCGCTGCCCTCTTTCGGGGACCTGTCTTAGTCTGGTTCCTCACTAACGACCCTACTACTTTGGTTGGACCTGTAGTTTGGCTCTTTAGCTCATTAGAACACGCAAGCCATTTCACCTGTTCTAGTAATCTAGAACTTCGGCAAGGTGCAGGTCCATTCGAAATGGGCTTAAAGCCTCTATCCGCCATAATTACTGAAAAAAATCCTAACAAATCCAAAAATCCACTTTTCTCTACGATTATTGTATCTGATGTTCTTCCACCAAATCCTGTTGATACAAAAGTGATGATGCCATCCGGAATTGATGCAATTAAATACTTCAACGTATTGGCCTTTTTGTATTCCGACCAAGTTAGAGCTTGTTTAACTGCATCATTTGGTTTTTGGATTTCTATTTCAAAGCAATCTATAATCGCCCATACTTTACTATATCTTGCTCTAAAAGGCAACGGAAGTAATTCTATAATTTTTTCATTTGGTGGTGTAATTATAAATTCTTTCATCAACTGACTTATGAGTGATATAGATTTGCCAAATTTCCTGCTTGCATCGCCAAGCTCATTAAAGGTTTGTGCCAAACGCACTTTTTGTAATGTCAGATAAATACTATTATCGCTGCATGTACTATCCCAAACGAGAATTTGACCACTCGTCCAAGGTATAAGTGTCATCCCATCTGGACGCTTGCCGTCATCTCGCGCGAGTCCCACTGGTTCGAGTATCGAAGGGTAGTCGGCAGACGAGAGAAATCTTTTAATAGTGTCATTTAAGTTAAAATGACGAGCCTGTCTACCAGCACTTTTTGGACAACTGAGTCCGTGAGTTCCTTTGCTGTCAACATCGGAGCCACAGACACATGTGTGAGGAACGCAAATGTTACAACCGAGTCGTAAGGCAACAGAAATGCGGAAATTGTTGTTGTCAAGTAGTGTTCCCACAGATTTTGAAGGGACGACCTTTAACCATGCCCAGATTCCATTTCGCAAGAAGCTAAATATCTTGCGTTGTCTCTCTGGTCCTCAAAATGTAAAGTGGAGCATGTCATGTTGATGCCAAAATTGTCCCAATTTTTTTGAGTAGATGGGATGGCGGGGATCGTTTCGTCGGGATAATTCAACTTCCAAGCACTCAAACAATCTTCGTAATAGGCAATATTTAACTTGTCAGAGGGAATAGTGGGTAACATCAGTTTGACAAGATCAAATGAACCATTACAAGATGCGAGAAAAGCAGGAAGGGCGATATCTCCAACTTTACGAAATCCTAATCCTCCTTTCTGGATGGGCAGTGATGCTACTGTCCATTGATTGTCGTTTAGTTTACTGTTTGTAAGGAGTTCTAGACATGTTTTTATATTTGTATCAATTTTATCGAGGATGGATGGAAAGCACCACATAGGACATGTTCTGAGGAAGTATGTTAGCTTCGGGATAGTAAAGCAATTCTTCAGAAGATAATAGGATATATGGCAATTTAAATTCGTTAAGCGAGTAAGTAAAGTTTCTACTTCTTCCATCTTGTCCAAGAGTAGAGGTTCGCAAGCAGGTTTTAAAATTGAGGCACCTAGAAGGGAAAGTGTATCATCAGATAAAACTTTGATACCAGGAGAAATGGTTTCGAACTTTTGTTTGACGATGTCGTTTGGCTCGGAGCAGAAGTATATCTCGCATTTTGATGGGTTTATTGATAGTCCTAAATCTTTGCATTGATCAATAATGAATTGAAAATCAGATAAAACTTCATCCGGATTACCTCCTAACGTTCCATCATCTAAATACCACGAGTTGAATTCCGACTTTAAAGATTCGATGATCGGTTGGATCGCTAAACTGAATGCCATTGGGCCTGCCGGATCACCCTGTTGGGCTCCCACTTCAGAATCGATAGTTCTATTCCCAAAGAATAGTAGTGAAGGTTCAGAGTAGCATTGGAAAAGGAAGGGGGTACATTTCTGGAACTTGATGTAAAGTTTCATGTAGGATGACGTCCCTCTCAACTGAATTGAAAGCATTTTTGAAATCGATTTTGAGAATGATTTTATCCGTGTTGATGTTTTCCAATATGTACGTTCTTAGTGCATGTACAGCAGCTTCACACCCTCCTTTAGTTGCAAAACCAAGTTGTAATGGATTGAAATAGAGACCTAAATTTTCCCTAATTCGAGAACAAGCTACCTTTGCGGTGAGTCGGCGTAAGGTGTTTCCAACAGCAATCGGTCTAATACCTCCACATTTCTTTCTTAAAGCACATAATGAAGCTCCATAAAGTACCTTAGTTATTGAATTGTTGACTTTTCCGGATAGCATAAAATTGCACAATCTTGTTAACGAAGTGAGTAGGCGTTTTCCTGCATCACCAGTGGGTTTCGATAGCATGTCTTTAAGGTGCTGTGGTCTAAGACCGTCGATACCTGTAATTTGACTTTACAAACGTCACTATATATTTGTCACTCAAATTGACCTAATTTTATTTTTACAAGCGTTTCTAACTTTATATATTACATTATTCTCTTTTATTTTTACCAGAAAATATATAAGCATTATGTACAAATGTTGGTGATGTTCTACAATACAAGACTTCAAATGAGGACCTATGAATAATGGATAATTTGACCTGTCCAATCTGTCTACAAAACAACAATGTATCCAACTGGATTTTCTGCAATAACTGCTCATCCTGGATTCATGGTGAATGTATCAACATTTCAAATGAAGAAGTGGACCTACTAACTAGTGAGGATGCATGGTTTTGTCCAAAATGTGTCCAACTTTTATCATCACAAAATGACACCCTATCTACCCAAAACCTAATTCCTTGCCCATTCTGCTCAGAGGAAGTTCACAACCACAAACAGTATAAAGGTACAAGAGGACTCCGACGTCACGTTGCCCATGCTCACGGCGGCTCCGTGGCGTAGTGGTATATGTGTGACTACTACGCCCTAGGTCCCGGGTTCAAATCCCGACACGGTCCGCTTGAAAAATGTTAGGCGAGCATTTTTCACAAAAATACACCCTCGTTCGGATGAGAGGTAAAATGGAGGTCCCGTGTGTGAGTGTTGTCACGCACGTTAAAGATCCCTACCTTGCTTGGAACAGCAAGGGTTCGGCAAAATTCAAAATTTTCCCGGTAACAAAAACTCGCTTCCTGGCCAATGTAGTACCTTCGGGTGGAGCATTGGAAAAATTACATGTAATGCCCATGCTCACCCGGATCAACTTCCTTTCATAACTGTTTCACCAACAACCGTAGAAAAACCTTTCTCGTCAAGAATTGCAGAATTTAAAGAAAAAATTCACGTTTTGAAACGAATCCCGAAGGGAGCTCGCATTGCGGCTGCGAACAAACTGGCCTCCATTATTGATTCTTGTACCTAAAAAATGATTTGAATTCTTGGGAAAACTTATTATACTTTGCTTTTATAGCCCTCCGAATACCAGATAGGATCAAATCCAAATCACTAGCAACTTTGGTAAGACAAAATACTGATCATTTTGATACCTCATTACAACCAACCACAAAGGCAAAAAATAAGCAATCTACAATATGGAAACGTGCTGAAGCTAAAGTAGGAGATGGAGATATTAGAGGTGCAGTAAGGTTGTTATGCTCGTCGGATGAAATAGCCCCTCAATATGACAATACTTTTACAACTTTAAAATCTAAACATCCCACACCTTCGCGCACTTTAAATTTACCAGAACCACCTGCAAATACCCATAAAACCATAATCGTATCACCAGAAGACATCCTTAGAGCTTTATCCGCTTTTCCCAATGGGTCTGCCTCAGGTATCGACGGTCTTAGACCACAGCACCTTAAAGACATGCTATCGAAACCCACTGGTGATGCAGGAAAATGCCTACTCACTTCGTTAACAAGATTGTGCAATTTTATGCTATCCGGAAAAGTCAACAATTCAATAACTAAGGTACTTTGTGGAGCTTCATTATGTGCTTTAAGAAAGAAATGTGGAGGTATTAGACCGATTGCTGTTGGAAACACCTTACGCCGACTCACCGCAAAGGTAGCTTGTTCTCGAATCAGGGAAAATTTAGGTCTCTATTTCAATCCATTACAACTTGGTTTTGCAACTAAAGGAGGGTGTGAAGCTGCTGTACATGCACTAAGAACGTACATATTGGAAAACATCAACACGGATAAAATCATTCTCAAAATCGATTTCCAAAATGCTTTCAATTCAGTTGAGAGGACGTCATCCTACATGAAACTTTACATCAAGTTCCAGAAATGTACCCCTTCCTTTTCCAATGCTACTCTGAACCTTCACTACTATTCTTTGGGAATAGAACTATCGATTCTGAAGTGGGAGTCCAACAGGGTGATCCGGCAGGCCCAATGGCATTCAGTTTAGCGATCCAACCGATCATCGAATCTTTAAAGTCGGAATTCAACTCGTGGTATTTAGATGATGGAACGTTAGGAGGTAATCCGGATGAAGTTTTATCTGATTTTCAATTCATTATTGATCAATGCAAAGATTTAGGACTATCAATAAACCCATCAAAATGCGAGATATACTTCTGCTCCGAGCCAAACGACATCGTCAAACAAAAGTTCGAAACCATTTCTCCTGGTATCAAAATTTTATCTGATGATACACTTTCCCTTCTAGGTGCCTCAATTTTAAAACCAGCTTGCGAACCTCTACTCTTGGACAAGATGGAAGAAGTAGAAACTTTACTTACTCGCTTAACGAATTTAAATTGCCATATAGCCTATTATCTTCTGAAGAATTGCTTTACTATCCCGAAGCTAACATACTTCCTCAGAACATGTCCTACGTGGTGCTTTCCATCCATCCTCGATAAAATTGATACAAATATAAAAACATGTCTAGAACTCCTTACAAACAGTAAACTAAACGACAATCAATGGACAGTAGCATCACTGCCCATCCAGAAAGGAGGATTAGGAATTCGTAAAGTTGGAGATATCGCCCTTCCTGCTTTTCTCGCATCTTGTAATGGTTCATTTGATCTTGTCAAACTGATGTTACCCACTATTCCCTCTGACAAGTTAAATATTGCCAATTACGAAGATTGTTTGAGTGCTTGGAAGTTGAATTATCCCGACGAAACGATCCCCGCCATCCCATCTTCTCAAAAAAATTGGGACAATTTTGGCATCAACATGACATGCTCCACTTTACATTTTGAGGACCAGAGAGACAACGCAAGATATTTAGCTTCTTGCGAAATGGAATCCGGGGCATGGTTAAAGGTCGTCCCTTCAAAATCTGTGGGAACACTACTTGACAACAACAATTTCCGCATTTCTGTTGCCTTACGACTCGGTTGTAACATTTGCGTTCCTCACACATGTGTCTGTGGCTCCGATGTTAACAGCAAAGGAACTCACGGACTCAGTTGTCCAAAAAGTGCTGGTAGACAGGCTCGTCATTTTAACTTAAATGACACTACTAAAAGATTTCTCTCGTCTGCCGACTACCCTTCGATACTCGAACCAGTGGGACTCGCGCGAGATGACGGTAAGCGTCCAGATGGGATGACACTTATATCTTGGACGAGTGGTCAAATTCTCGTTTGGGATAGTACATGCAGCGACACTTTAGCATCATCTCATGTGGAAAACTCCTCTAAGGAAGCAAGAAAAATCGCAGCCAACGCAGCATCCAGAAAATTAAATAAATACAAGACTATCATGGATCAAAACTACTACTTCGTCCCATTTGCAGTAGAAACAATGGGGCCGTTCTGTGAGGAGGCCTTGTAATAATTACCTAATCAACCGTCCGTCGAGGGCCTGTAAAGACCAGTCAAGACGGTTAATTAAGGCCAGGCAGACTAAACTCAGCGGCGTAGGTCGTGGTTCAAACTCTTAACTAAACCCTTGCTTGTACTTACCAAATATGCGATATGGATAAAAATCATCGATACATATATTAACAATTTATAATAAACATGGGCGCCAATCAGCGGAAAGGCACTGATACCTAATAAAAGTAATCATGAAATAAACTTCATAGTTTAGAAAAAAAATAACATTTTATTATACCATCGACTGTCCGGAAAAGCATATATATACACAAATAAATAAACAGTCTTGAACTCGAAATGAAATAGGGCCTACAGGGCCCACTATTCCGACATAAAATAAACGTAATTCTATCTAACCTAATTGATATCTAGGGACGTGCACGTCGTCACGTATACCTAACCTTAGCCTAACTATGATTAACTTTACCTTTAATTAATTTAACAAAAGCACTAATAAGATTGCATATCCTATTTTTAATTGTTTACAGATTACTTGTTTTACAAGCCACTATGCTAATTGATAAAACAGAACTAAAAATTCCAAATAGACGCAATACCACACCTTATCAAATGTCTGCATCAGCGTTTAATACAAAAAGTACAAGAATCTATTTTAAAAATTATACTAATAAAATTAATATTGTGCACAGATGCAATATATTACAAAAGTATTTGTAAGTATAGTATAAAAGCGAAACGTTATTTATAAAAATATATTAATGCTGTACATCTTGTGTTAAACCATTTCTTACTTTACAAAGAAAAACAACAATGAAAAGTCTTTGTAACCAACCATTTGTAAATATTCATAACACAAAACAACAAAATAACTTCATGAGCAACATTGTTCATAAAGAAGTAACAATTATTTGACAGGCCCGATAATGTATGTACACGGTACTCAGAATTAATACTCAGGTTAACTCGTTACAATTCAATAAATCGATGTAGAATCAGAAGGAAATTTATATCAAAGTGTTACTTGCATTATTAAAATAAATGTCCTTTCAATCAAAATAAGTACTTACGTGTTCAAAGCACACTCAAACACGTCTTCACTCAAAGACACACATAAAAAAAGCCAAGAATCATTGCTGTTTCTTTACATCTGCAACCACATTCCTGCAGCCACATTCCTGCAAAAACCCCAATGAATTCGTCCGGTCCTGCGCCATAGGTCGCACCATATGTTTAAATACCAGAAACTAAACCCTCTCACTACATTGTATTGTAAATATTATGCGATCTCAGGTACCGTAGATGTATAACGAAAGCTTTTAAAATATAGAAGAATTCGCTTGTATGAGGTTATTCCACCACGGTGTATGCAGGCTTTGTAAAACGTACATATAATTCCACCACGATTCGTGAAATATACAAGTGATAATTAAATTGTGTCAACTATTAATACTATAAGAATTGGTACGCAGTAGCGTAACATTATATAAAAATAATTATAAAATTTATGCTCAACAAAGCGATTGAAAATCGGGTTGTTACACACCCACACAAAAGTTGAAATTGCGGGAAGAAATTTCAACCCTTCAACCTCTCAACGTAAGGAAACCATACTAAACACATTTTGAACTTGAAATACGTTAAATTCACCAAGTCAATATTAGATTCTACACCTAACACCGATTATCGAAACTCTAAAACAAAATGACTTGCTACAACCTCCAACAAGTTAAAATGTTTCACACATTTAAGTGATTAAAGGTAACTTGAAAACTATTAGCTCCAGCAACTATCGAAACAATAGTTACAAATCCAACTCTTGAAGCTAAGTTCCTAAGTATTAAAACTTAATAATCGGCAAATATCTACTTTAGAAGCCAAGCTTCCATTAAATAAAATCAGTCCAAACTGCAACTACAGAGTTTGAATAAGCGAAAGTGAATGGAGTGATCAGTTCCAACACCAACGAAACTCAAATCCAATAACCCACAAAATATACAAAAAATAGACTTCTAGGCGAAATCCAAAAATAAGTGTATGGACCAACGTCCACAACAACCTCTGCATCAGCAAAGGCAGAAATAAAATGTGAATACTAGTGAATGCACAAGGCTTAAATCCAATAGCTTGAATTCAACTTAACAACTGAGAACTGGGAATAAAGGTAATAGGAAAATATTTAATGTGGCTTTAAATCTTTAACATGAAAAATACCCAACGGTTTATCATCCACCGTCGCTAAGCGGTAAGTCGTAGTACCAACAACCTCAATTATCTTAGCTTCCAAATATTTAGGAGCTAATTTTTATTAAATGATTTAGTAGCATCCGACAGAACAAAATTCTTTCTCCAAACAATATCACCAACATTAAACTTCAAAGGTCTTCGTCTTAGATTATATGAACGGGTATTGCGCTCATCGCCAAATGAAGATTTCTTTTACCTCCCGAAAAATTGGAGATAGTTCATTCATGTCTCGAACTAACTGTTCTCGATTTTCTAAAACAACTCATCCTCTTTGAAATTCTTTAACCGACCAAAAAATCTCCAGAAATAGGAGCACGTGCGGCCAAAAGCCAAAAATGATGGTGAAAATTTTGTTGATTCGTGAACAGCGTTTCGGAGGGCGTGTCCTATTTTATGGATTTCAACATCCCATTCCTTATGACTGTCTTTAATATAACTACGGATGGCTGTTCCAATAACTTTATTTACTCTTTCGACAAAATTTACCTGCGGATGGTAATTTGCGTTAAACCAAACGGATTGAACGTTATAAGTATTCATTAATTTTGAAAACAAAACGCTTTTAAATTGGGGACCATTATCCACCATACAAATTTGTGGAACCCCGTAAACCAAAAACACATAATTTTCAATATATCCACCCAATGCGCAATGCCTGGGCGCCAGTGTAATAATTACCTAATCAACCGTCCGTCGAGGGCCTGTAAAGACCAGTCAAGACGGTTAATTAAGGCCAGGCAGACTAAACTCAGCGGCGTAGGTCGTGGTTCAAACTCTTAACTAAACCCTTGCTTGTACTTACCAAATATGCGATATGGATAAAAATCATCGATACATATATTAACAATTTATAATAAACATGGGCGCCAATCAGCGGAAAGGCACTGATACCTAATAAAAGTAATCATGAAATAAACTTCATAGTTTAGAAAAAAGAAATAACATTTTATTATACCATCGACTGTCCGGAAAAGCATATATATACACAAATAAATAAACAGTCTTGAACTCGAAATGAAATAGGGCCTACAGGGCCCACTATTCCGACATAAAATAAACGTAATTCTATCTAACCTAATTGATATCTAGGACGTGCACGTCGTCACGTATACCTAACCTTAGCCTAACTATGATTAACTTTACCTTTAATTAATTTAACAAAAGCACTAATAAGATTGCATATCCTATTTTTAATTGTTTACAGATTACTTGTTTTACAAGCCACTATGCTAATTGATAAAACAGAACTAAAAATTCCAAATAGACGCAATACCACACCTTATCACATGTCTGCATCAGCGTTTAATACAAAAAGTACAAGAATCTATTTTAAAATTATACTAATAAAATTAATATTGTGCACAGATGCAATATATTACAAAAAGTATTTGTAAGTATAGTATAAAAGCGAAACGTTATTTATAAAATATATTAATGCTGTACATCTTGTGTTAAACCATTTCTTACTTTACAAAGAAAAACAACAATGAAAAGTCTTTGTAACCAACCATTTGTAAATATTCATAACACAAAACAACAAAATAACTTCGGCAACGTTGTTCATAAAGTAACAATTATTTGACAGGCCCGATAATGTATGTACACGGTACTCAGAATTAATACTCAGGTTAACTCGTTACAATTCAATAAATCGATGTAGAATCAGAAGGAAATTTATATCAAAGTGTTACTTGCATTATTAAAATAAATGTCCTTTCAATCAAAATAAGTACTTACGTGTTCAAAGCACACTCAAACACGTCTTCACTCAAAGACACACATCAAAAAAAGCCAAGAATCATTGCTGTTTCTTTACATCTGCAACCACATTCCTGCAGCCACATTCCTGCAAAACCCCAATGAATTCGTCGGTCCTGCGCCATAGGCACCATATGTTTAAATACCAGAAACTAAACCCTCTCACTACATTGTATTGTAAATATTATGCGATCTCAGGTACCGTAGATGTATAACGAAAGCTTTTTAAAATATAGAAGAATTCGCTTGTATGAGGTTATTCCACCATGGTGTATGCAGGCTTGGTAAACGTACATATAATTCCACCACGATTCGTGAAATATACAAGTGATAATTAAATTGTGTCAACTATTAATACTATAAGAATTGGTACGCAGTAGCGTAACATTATATAAAAAATAATTATAAAATTTATGCTCAACAAAGCGATTGAAAATCGGGTTGTTACAGCCTTACACTTTGTACAATCAGTTGGAAGACTTGTTGCGATTAAAACAGGAGAATCACGTTCAAGATCATACTTTATTCAGAAGATAAGCATTGCTATTCAGCGAGGCAATGCGGCCTGTATTATGGGAACATTTCCTCCTTCGGTGGCCATGGAGGAAATATTCTATTTGCTTTAAACATTACTAGTTAAAATTGTTAAAATCTGTCAATAATATTAGATATATTTATTTGTTGGAAAAAAAAATTTGGGCTCTACATTAACATCCAGTTTGGTATACTGTTTAATAAGGTCAATGATAAATAGACATTCTTTATTAATTCCCAAGTACAGTCTTGGCTTTGTAACCACAATTCTTGTTGTATGTTGAACAGCCATTCTTGAAAATTCTTCAATCATGCTATTTGGTGAAACTTCATTTGTAGATGCTGATGTGGGACTACTTTGAACGTAAACGCTCGCAGTTTCACTTTCGTTGGAAGAAAGCGAATCTTTTTTGAACTTAGGAATATGACAGGGTATGTGACTCGGTGTAGATTTTAATGGAGATGTAGCTACTGCTATTTGTTCAATTTTATTTGGTGAACAACTTTTACACAGCATTGGAATCTTCGTTTGGGTTTCTTTGCTGCGATGATATGATTTTGCAGTGCATCCAACGTCTCGTGTTTTGCGATTGGTAGAATGTACAACTACATCTGGTACTTCTACTCAAGAAAATTTGGTTCATGCAACCTTGATGTTTCAATTTTCGCCACAGGCATTGTTGATGTAAACACTGACTGTTCTGACAATGCTTCCGCTACTGTTACTATTTTTGTCGCTTTACAGCAACACTTCTCGGAGGAATAGTGAAAGCACGTTTTCTGTCCACTTGGCAGTCAAATTTATGTGGTCCACATTTGCCTTAAAAATTTTTCTGCATTTCATATGCTTCCACATAATGTAGTTGTCCATGTCGTTTTCTAGCTGCAAATGTTTGGGGAATTATAAATTTTCAAAGCTGTTTATTAGTGACCAGAAACATTTTCAATAAATTGAATTTGATCACTGATAATGTGTATTCTAATTCGTTCATATTATAGCTATTAATGTAACAAGACTATTATGCAAATATTAATAATCGAGGACATTGCCAGCCAAGCGCCTGCCAAGTCCGAGATAAATTTAATTTTATTCTAATCAGTTACATTCGAATCTTTTATTAATTGAACTTTTCAAATTAGAAAAAGTCAAACTTTACGTTTGGATTTGAAAAGTTGTTCAAGATTTTGAAATTAATTTTAATAGGATTGAATTTTTTAAATTCGTATCAAAGCTAGTCATGGCTTTGTAAAGAACAACTAAACATTATGTTCCTAACTAATGCATTATGACGTATCTAACGTTTATGATATAACTTCAATAAAAATTTAACAAACTGAACTCATAATAGTCAGTGATACGATAAATAATACAACATTCAAAAATCATCCCTATAGTAGGGTAAAGAATACTACTATAGTAAGCCTGCTTATCGTAAAAGGCGATTAAAAGGCGCTAGGGAACATTACCTAATAACCGTCATGAGGAGGCGTTGGTTGGTCTCGGGCGATCCTCAATAACAGACAAACTTGTCAGGGGTGGCCGTGGTTAAACCTTAACTAAACCCTTTAAAACTCCATATGCGATATGGGAAATACCACAATATTTAACCAAGTGTTGGCCTAAACAGGAGACATATGATGGAGAGCTCACAAGAAAATTCTAATCCAGAAGTAAAAAAACTTCATAGTTTCAGGAAAAAAATAAACTTTTATACCATCGAAGTCAGAACAACAGTTCGATTTAAATAGGGACTGATGTAAGGTCATTATAGAGTAGATAAGGGACCAATTTATTCGAAATGAGAAAGGAAAAGCTGGATTCTAGTCAAACTTATTAGAAATTTAGGTTGTGAAGGGTATGTAGAGCCTTTTAGCTAGCACAGAATGTAAATAAGTTAGAGTGCAACAAACCGACCTTAAGTAAGGTCGAAAACAAAATGATGATGATGTAAACAATACTTTATTTATCGGAGACAAAATTTATCTACTTAGTCTTTACTCTTTACAACTTTATACTGTATAAAATATTTTACCCTACAAAATTTTTTATAGAATTCAAATTAATATATAAATGAAAGCTATTAAAATTTACCCACAAAATGTATTAGAAATATAACCTCAACTTCCTATACAAAGATTATGACACGTTGTATTAATAATAACTTACAATCAAAAATGGTCTTAATCAGACAGAAATTAGTACTCCAAGTTTTGATTTCATCGATTGAAAAATATCGCCTTTCAATCAGTACTTACGTGTTCAAAGCACACTCAAACACGTTCTTCACTCAAAGACATACATCAAGAACATTGCCAAGAATCATTGCTGTTCTCCTTTACATTCTGCATACTGGTTCTGTACAATTCCTGCAGGTAACCCCAATGACATTCAGTCGGTCCTAGTACTTGACCATATGTTTAAATACAGAAACTAAACCCTCTATACATTGTATTTTAAAATATTCATGCATTGTTTAGAGTAAACGTGGGTTGACATAACGAAATTCTTTATTTACAAATTATTGAACGAATCGCTTGCCATCAGGTTATTCCACCACGGTGTATGCAGGCTTTGTAACGTACATATAATTCCACCACGATTCGTTAAACATATTTCAAGTGATTTACTAATATGTGTCAACTATTGATACTATCAATCTAATGCACATCAATAAGCGTAACATGTATATGAACCCTTAGCATTATAAAATTTATTGCTCAACAAAGCGATTGAAAATCGGGTTGTTACACAAGTTTTAAAAAAACTACCTGGAGGTGACATTAAGGAAACCATTAGAGAAGATTTCAATGAGTCACTAATAACGTTCTTGAAAGAACAAAGATATAATGCTTTGCCAAATCGTTCTGCCGATAAAAGAAAAAACATTTAAATGTTTTTCCGGGCAAAAGTGTTGCCAAAGAACGCACTGATAAAAATGAGACATCAAATGAAGAAATTGACAATGACGAGGAAAGTAAGGTGATCTCAGAGCTAATTGAAGAGGAAGAAGTTAAATATGAGGAGGTCAATCTAAAAACATTGGACTGTGGCTCTTTTGTTCTTGTAAAGTTCACCGGAAGCAAAAGAAATACTATAACGTATAGATATGTGGCTTTTGTTCATGAAAAGCTACCTAATGAAGAGTTTAGAATGATAGGATTAAAAAGCATGGACACAGCAAAAAAGGTTTTTAAAATAGATGAGAACGACATATTTGAAGTGAAAAAATGTGATGTTATAGCTATTTTACCTAATCCAGAAATTCAGCGAAGTGGTGAAAGACTAAAGTATATTTTTTCAAAAACTGTTGATGTGTATAAAAAATAACTTTCTTAAATTTGTTTAGTGTATTCTACAAATTAATTTCATATGATTATTATCTGTTTAAATAGTTTTGTATGAAATGTATTGTAACTATATAATAAACTGGTTTTGAGATTTCTTTAAGAACAATAATTTTAATCTTATTAAAAAACCTGGAACTCCTGCATAAAATAAATGATTTTATTTCTTATGGGGTTAGTTTGATTATCTCATTTAGTTTATAGTATTTTTGTGTTATTTATCAATTTCACCCCAAGAGGGTCGGCTTGTTAACTTTTTTCTGTGTGACCAAAAGTTTCATGGGCTAAAATGATAAATGTATAACAGTGTTAAGTAATTTTAAGCTATTTCCAAAGGCTTATCAAAGTAGCCCCAAATTCAGTATAAGATTGATAACAACTTATAATTGATTCCTCATGAATTCTTAGTTTTTAAATCCAATTCAGTTACATTTAGAATTCTCGTAAAAATATCAAAATGGTTAACAAAAAACAACATTTTGTTATCAATCTCGCCCCCGCTGACGATAATTCAATGTTCAAAAGCGTTAACTATAATTACACATAAATGAAACTTTAATCAGAACTCAATGGAGTTGCTTAGTTTCGTTAATAATATTAACGGTTACTACACTGCATTTATATTGGTAATAAAAAATTATCAGTCCTTTGTAGTTTGTTAAACAAAATAATAGTTATAGGTCATCACAAAGTTATTTTTCTGGTGTAGCCTTGTATCAAAGTTCACCAAGTGTGGACGTCATGTAAGAATAACATAAAGTTCTTACCTCGTTTCAACAGGTTTTTGTTTGTGTGACAGCGTTACATCGTGTTAGAGCAGATGTATATACATACGGTTCCGGGACAAACAAATGACGTCGCCTTCACATGTTGCACTGCAAATAACCAGCTGCGTGTTTCTTGTACCCAACTATATGAGCTTAAAGCATATTTCCTATACGCAATAACGGGACAAACCAAAATCCATTCCAACGGTTATCACAAAAATGCAAAACTTCGATGTACTATTGTATTTAGATCGTTACCAAAACAATTATCTTGCGTGTAATTATTTACATTGTTACTTGTAAATTCATCTTACCAATTTTAAAAAGACCATTACTGTTAATTATTGGATGTTTAGATTGAAACCAAAAAATTGCTATTTAAATTGAAGAACATTCCGATAAAATTTCACATATACAAGATCGTTACCAAAACAATTATCTTGCGTGTAATTATTTACATTGTTACTTGTAAATTCATCTTACCAATTTTAAAAAGACCATTACTGTTAATTATTGGATGTTTAGATTGAAACCAAAAAATTGCTATTTAAATTGAAGAACATTCCGATAAAATTTCAAATATACAGTTTCATCGCAGAACATTTTATTAAATCCACGTATTATGGTAAAGTTGAAGGACGTTCATGTTTGACAAAATTATTATCACTACAATAAAGTACTTTCTCGCTAAATTTAGGATGTTATCATCAACTTGATAAATGCTCACATTGAATTGTAAGCTCGATAATCATAAACGCAAAGAAAAGATCCATATAATCATGCAACACAAAATTTAAACGGGCTAATTTTTATAAAACCAGATAAAACGGGATCAGGTTAAACAAAAGAATGTACGAAAAGAGCGCATTATTAAAATTGATTTCAAGGGGTGTCTTTGATCAAACTTCAGAAGTTTCTATTTAATTTAAATTCCCCGCTATTTGTAAATCTGGCAACATCCGCTGCATGGCAGTAGTAAACTAGAAGCATGCTTAGCCACATCCTTCATATGTGCTATTTGTTTGTAGAGGCATAAATATTTTTAAATGCATTCAGAAAAAGTGTCTTGTTTTTCTCATTTTTTGCGAGCTGGAAATTAGGTGTTACAAAAGTGAGTTTTATCTCCGTGAAAGATAAATTTCTAATTAAGGTATTCCATAATATCTTGTCTACTAATACTGTAGCGTACATAAATATTACATTTCATATCAAATAGTGACAGCCATATTTGTAATGGGGGGGTGACTTTGATCAGGTTTTGGGGTGAGATTGATAGACCATTTTAGTGTTATTAAATAATTTTTTCGCGGTGTTATCTTGACAATAAATTTTTTGTTTGAAGCATTCCTCTTTTATCTCCTGTCCTTTAATAAGAATTGGTACTAAAAAGAAAACACCACACTCGATCTTCAAACACTTAAAGAAAACTTTATTCATTAAGTACAGAACTGTGAGCAACAAGATTCTCGCATTTTCTAACCTACGTGTATATAAAATAATCATAATAATCTAACATCCATGCGCCAAAACACAAGTCCCTTTCACCGCTCCCCACTCTCCTTCTTCCCAACTAGTTCCAGCTTGCGCCACTTAAAACCCGCACTATTTAAATATAGGCGGCACCGTATCCTATTGTAGACATGGGCCCACTACATGTTGCAGGGTAGTGTAAATTGTAAATATGATAAGAACATATAAGAAGAAGCTGGGTACAAGAATGTACCAAAAGTTTTCAGAAAATACTTTAGAAAAAGCACTCGAAAAAGTTGTTCATAACTGGTCATTACATCGAGCAGCTAAAGAATATGCCATCTCATATGGAACACAATTAACAAATGTCACGGATTGCATCACAAAAAATGTGGAGGACGACCTGTTTTTACTTTTGACGAAGAAAAGGTGATTATAAATGCAGCTGCTACATGTAGTGATGCCACTAACTGCGTTGGATCTTCAAATGATTACAAAAAGTTTTCTGGATCGACGTGGAATTCGAGTTAGCAAGTTTAAGAACAACATTCCTGGTATAGATTGGGTTCATTCATTGTTAAAACGGCACCGTGACAATTTAACCAGAAAAGTTGCTGCTAATATTGAAAAAGCTCGAGCCGATATTTCTATTGGTATAATACAAGAATATTTTACAAACCTGGAGGAGTCTATTAGAGATATACCAAAGGAAAATTTGTTTAACTACGATGAGACTAATATGGCTGATGATCCTGGTAAAAGGCAAATTCTTTGTAGAAGAGGAATGAAATATCCTGTAAACAGTGATGTTTGGTGGTTCGGCTTCAGGAACATAGCTTCCGCCTTATGTGATATACAAGGCAGACAACATATGGGATCGTTGGACAGAATGTGGCCCTAAAGGAACCCCATGCTGCACAGATCGTTGTTGCTCTTCTGGTAGCCGATATAATAGATCAAAAAGTGGTTGGATAGATGCAGCAATCTTTACCGATTGGTCTTCTTTGACATTCTTGCCTCATGCAGTTAGGCTTCCCGGTAGAAAAGTTATCATAGGAGATAACTTAGTGGCACATCTTACAGATGAAGTGATTGATCTTTGTCAACAAAACAATATTACTTTTATCTTTCTACCTAAAAACTCGACACACCTGACTCAACCACTTGATGTGTCATTTTTTAGACCTTTAAGGTAGTGGTACCTATAATAGGTTATGTACCAGTATTAAGCCACCAGATTTGCAGGGTTAAAAACAAGCTTCAAGGTTAAGCTTTCAATACAATAGGACAAGTGGTGGCTTGGCATATTCACCCACTACCTGCCAAAGGACATGCATCATTAACCTATTAGTGTTTGAGTTATAAGGATGTTTATCTGAAGTGGTGTTATTTTAGTAGTTTTTTTACTTGTTCTAATAGCATTCACTAGGAGGTAAGTTTTATGATATATTTTTTTTGAGATTATAATACATTCTGCATTCAAACAGTATACTGTGATTATATTGAGCATTTAATATTTTCTATATTATTATAAAAAATCAAAATTTAAAAGGGGCTGCAACTTTTAAGGTGTGGGCCACTATAAGATCATGATTTTTCCATTTGTTCCAAAGTGGGCACTGGGGGCCAGTACTAGCGCATAGCTTTTACTTGACAGAAAATTCAGTGTTAACTTTATGTTGTGGGGATATTTTTATATATTTAATTCTATGATATGATGCCTGGAACCAGAAGTGGGCACCCAAGGCTCACTATTGGTGCACAAGTATTAGAACCTAAATTTGGATATTGATGTATTTATTTTAAGTATTGTAGAACAATGGCAGAAAGAAAAGAACAAAGCTATACCATACAGCAAATTCAGCAAGCAATAGCTGACATTGAAAGGGGATTTAGTGTTCGCAAAGTTTCTCAAATGCATGGCATTCCAAGAGCAACTTTGCAAAGGAAATTAAAAGTGGGGACAAAACTGGCCACACAGAAGGGCCCATGTACAGTGTTCACTAAGGATCAAGAAAGAGACATTGTCACATGGGTAAAAAGCATGGCAACCACAACTCGGGATGCAAGATTGTCAGTTGGTCTACACTTTCAATAAAAATTTGCCTGTGAAAGAAAAGTTGTAAAGACATTGGTTATTTTTCTTTTTTTTTTAAATTTCGCTTCTAGTTATATTGTTTAATCTACATTGCTGTATATTGTTATTAAAATATATGATAATATACAGATCAATTTCTATACTCGACTGGCCCAGTTTTAGGGGGCTCATAATAAGTACATCAGAAATTTAGAATGTCCAGTAATGGCTCATTGCTGATGTTTATATTTTAAACGTTTTTTGCAAATGTAAGTATGGTGTTGTACCATTTGATGTGTTTCTTGTAATAAGTAGGTGTCTAACTAGTAAGGCGGCTCCGTGGCGTAATGGTATGTGTGTGACTACTACGCCCTAGGTCCCGGGTTCGAATCCCGACACGGTCCGCTTGAAAAATGTTAGGCGAGCATTTTTCGCAAAAATACACCCTCGTTCGGATGAGAGGTAAAATGGAGGTCCCGTGTGTGAGTGTTGTCACGCACGTTAAAGATCCCTACCTTGCTTTAAACAGCAAAGATTCGGCAAAATTCAAAATTTTCCAGGTAAAAAAAAACTCGCTTCCTGGCCAATGTAGTACCTTCGGGTGGAGCATTGGAAAATCACATGTAATGTCTAACTAGTAACATAGAATCAATGTTTCTTAGATCTCTTAAGTTTTGAAGATACCTTATTGAACACCCTTAAGGGGACCACTATAGGTACCACTACCTTAAAGGTGGCATGGCGAAACATTCTGTTCCAGTATAAAATGAAAGGCACACATGCTTCAAACCTTAGAAAAGAAGATTTTCCAAAGCTTCTGAATGAAGCACTGCAAAAAATTGACAATTTTGAAAAAACGGAGAAGTACATTCAATTATGAGGGATTTAATCAGTGATTTTTCAACTTGATGAATTCATCCTCTCAATTCACAACAAGTTTTAAAAACTACCTGGAGGTGACATTAAGGAAACCATTAGAGAAGATTTCAATGAGTCACTAATAACGTTTTTGAAGAACGAAGATATAATGCTTCACCAAATCGTTCTGCCGCTAAAAAGAAAAAACGTTTAAATGTTTTTCCGAGCAAAAGTGGGTTACGTGCCAAAAATTTTGGCACTATACATTTTTAAATAAGTGTTAATATGAGAGGATTTCGCGCCATAAATTTAAAAGACTTGTTGCGCGTATTTCTGTCACTTCAGAAGTGCTTTGCGCGAGACTTCGCGTCGACGCGTTGTAACGATTTTATTTCCTATCTAAATGTGTTCATATAATTAATCTATTTATTTAATAATAAACAATATAATGCATAATAATGCTACACAATCCATTAAATAAATATTACCTATTGCCCAATAAAGTATTAGCATTCAATTCAAATTAAAATTTAATTTATACGGTGACAAAATAAACTTTTCATTTAGTATCATTCCTAGAGCTCCATCTGTTAAGAAATTGTAAGGTAATCTTGTTGCCGGGCGGTAACTCGCTTGACATGAGGACACTTCCAATACAGCTGTGGTGAAAGCAAGTCGAATTGTTCCTTGAACCCGAGGACAATGGTTTTTGCAGTTTTTTCGTGTTGGAAGCACGTACGATTTAAGTTGTTTTAGGAGAATGTCATCTCCGAAAAGCACTTTTGTGTTGTCCACTTGTTGGAACAGCTCGTAGATGACGAGAAATTTTTGTTGAAGGGCCGTGGTAACAGTAAGTAAAATTTGATTCTGTAACCATATTAAGTAAAGATTTTCAGTGCAACTTTGAATTAACATGCAACGTTTGATAATATTCGTAGTTTAATTTATACGTAAAGCAACTTTACATATAGTATTCAACGTTTGATATAATATTTATTTTGGAAATAATGTTCGTAATTTTAATTTATACGTAACGCAACTTTAATTAATATGCAGTTTGTTAATGGTGTGAAAATTGGAAATAATGTTTAGCTTGGAAAAAACATACAACCTTTAGTTAACAGGAGACTGGTTTAACGTAATTTTAATTAAATGCACTAGAAGAATATATAGGATTTTATGCTTTGTTCGAGTGTGGATCTGTAAGCAGCAAAATTATTTGTTCCGGACTTGAGATTTCTTTATTTTAATGCTGACGCAAGACGCCTAGCGGGTATTTTTCTGTCAGACGGACATATGGTATGTAGAAATTTGTTTTCGTATGTTAGCTGAACTATGGACATAGCAGTTAGATAATTTTTTGTTTAATCAAGTTATTTAAACTTCAAAATAGGTCAAGGGCAGACTATAAATATATTTTTCAATATTAAACAATAGGAATCTGTAAATTTTACATTCCTTAATCTTTTATTAATTTACTGAAACTACGGAAGATGTCATTATGTGATAGAGAAAGTAAATTCTTCTATTTAAGAAAAATTCGAAATTAAACTTCTGTTTACTATTTCATTAATAACTAACTGGAATTATTTATTGTGAGGTTATGGTAGATCTACCCAAACCAACATTTTTTTATCAGTAAGTAACAGTTTAGAAAGCAACTTTATGCTTAATCAATTTGTTAATAAAACTTGGCTAGATATTTCTTACAGAAATATCCACATTTAACTTGAACGGTACTGATTATATCCAGTGCCTTTGTAAATAATTTTCACAAATTAATTTAATCAAAAATATATAATAAATGAAAGGATATTTTGTAAAAAAGCACGTTAATTGAATACAAGAGGAATAGATTTTTATTTTTGAACAAGACTATTCTTTTTAATTAGAATGAATGAAAGTTGATTCGAATTGAATTTTAAAATTTTGAGTATAAATGCACAAACAGTGCTATTCTTTGTTTAATCTGTTCACAGGTGAAGGAGTGAAGTACTAAGGTCAAAGTCGAGCCATAAGGTAAGAAACTTTAGGGATTATGTTGTCTTTAATAAACTGTATAGCGGTTATAGAATAAAGGTTTCCGCATTCGCCTTGTACAAGGGACTTGAGTAAGCTCTTCTCTGTATAGAAAAATACGGTGGCGCCTTATTCTTCATATTTTTGGTCGCAATCCAACCCCGACCCACAGCTCATGTTCCACCCAGAGCATATAGTTCGACTAGCCGCTTTGCCTTTGAGATTTCCACAACTTTGGGCCATTTTCCATCAGAACTTGCCGTGGGCTCTATTCGCTTTCTGGAAATTCACGTAAAATAAAATCCCATAATAAGTAGAAAGGCTATAGCGTGTTGACGAGGAAAACGGTGGGGAATTTCCGGAAGACGCTTAGGGACTTGCCTTTGAAACGCGAACAAAAGTGGTTGTGTCTTGTCTTATCTTCTCTTTTTGGGTTATGTAGGTCCCTTTTTTTGCCTTTTTTGATTATCATTCCCTATAAACCCGTTCCTGTCGTTCCCTACATATAGAAAGAAGACCAACAAATTTGAACACAACCTGGCCTAACAGCAGCCCACGACCCGAGATATATTAACGAATTCACGGAACCCCCGCAGTCGCTAGCATGGAGTAATCCGAAGGCACGCAGCCGCCATCAGGAAGTAATTCTTAAGGAAGCCACGAGCGACCATCATGAAGTAATTCCAAAGGAAGCTTCACCTATTCACGTAAGTACCCCTAGGGGCTGTGTAAAATTGGTATACTTCGTAAATTACGTGCCATAATTTGCATATTGTGTGACGTCATTGACAATTGGCGCGCTAATTTCCACATCATGTAATATCCTTACCAACTGTCTTTTGTATCGCTTGCGCCATGTCGGCGGGACTATAATAAGTGTTGCCAAAGAAAGCAGTGATGAAAATGAGACATCAAATGAAGAAATTGACAGTGACGAGGAAAGTAAGGTAATCTCAGAGGTAATTGAACAGGAAGAAGTTGAATATGAGGAGGTCAATCTAAAAAATTGGACTGTGGCTCTTTTGTTCTTGTAAAGTTCACCGGAGGCAAAAGAAATACTATAACGTATAGATATGTGGTTTTTGTTCATGAAGAGTTTAGAATGATAGGATTAAAAAGCATGGACACAGCAAAAAAGGTTATTAAAGTAGAGGAGAACGACATATTTGAAGTGAAAAAATGTGATGTTATAGCTATTTTACCTAATCCAGAAATTCAGCGAAGTGGTGAAGGACTAAAGTATATTTTTTCAAAAACTGTTGATGTGTATGAAAAATAACTTATCTTAAATTTGTTTAGTGTTTTCTACAAATTAATTTCATATGATTATTATCTGTTTAAATAGTTTTGTATGAAATGTATCGTAACTATATAATAAACTGGTTTTGAGATTTCTTTAAGAACAATAATTTTAATCTTATAAAATGATATATATTATGTATGCGTTAGGTGCAAGATCCACTTCCAATTTGCAATAAGCATGAGCAGGGGTAACATTTTTGTACAAGAAGGATGTGAATGGAATGGAGATCAATAAAGCTGTTCTCTGAAAGTTATTTTTATTTTAAGGCCATCCGGTCATACTTGGTGAAATACATTACATAAAGTGGCGATGAGGATAAAATTAATATCCAGGAGACAGGCCAATGCAAGATTTTAATTTTTTTAGCTGGAAAATAATTTTATGTGAGGTTAGGTTACCTCGCACATGTTCCACATTAATTAATTTCAGTAATTATCAATAATGGCAACTGGAATTATAGGCGCATTGGAAGAATTCCGAGTGGACGATGATTGGAATGTATATAGCGAACGCCTGTACCAATATTTTAAGGCGAACCAAGTATCGGAAGATCGGAAGGTACCAGTATTAATCACATTAATAGGGCAAACTGCGTATAAAATTTTAAAGGAGGTGTGCGATCCACATTTACCCAGCAGTAAAAGCTACGAAGGTTTATGCGTGATTTTACAGCAACATTTTTCACCGGTGATCTCAGTATTTCGCAAGCATGTGGAATTCTATGAATGTCGGCAAGAAACTCATGAAAATATTAATGATTGGTATGTGAAGATAAAGAGAGCAGCAATGGATTGCAAATTTGGTGCCAATTTAGATTTAATTTTAACGGACAAATTTATAACGGGCTTAGTAAAGGGAGCTGTTTTAGACCGTCCTTGCGAGGAAGAACATGGTAAAACGTTAAAACACTACGTTGATATTGCTTTGAAAAAAGAAGCGCTTCTGGTTCAGCAAACACGAGTAAATAAAATTTCTAAAGGAAAAGAAGCGACTAAAACTGATCAACTATTTTCAAGAAGTTATACGGCAAAAAAAGAAGATAAGGAAGGATCCTTTACGTGTTTTGCATGCGGTAAACCCAATCACGATTTTAGAAGGTGCATATTCAAAACATTCAAGTGTAGAGCTTGTAACAAAACTGGCCATATAGCTAAGGTTTGTAAAACTAACAAGAAAGATGTTAAAGTTAATTGTATGGGGGTAAGAGAAGTTAGTTCATTTTATAACTTAGTGGATTGTTTCAAGATAATAGCACCATTTAAGATAGAATTGTCAATAAATAATGTTTTGATTGAAATGGAAATCGATACAGGGTCAGCTCTGTCGATTTTGCCTCTTAAGTTGTACAAAAAATATTTTTTAAACTGTAGGCTAGAACCATGTACTACTATTTTGAAATGCTATGATGAGAGCAAAATTTTACCGTTAGGTAAGTTTCAAGTTCAAGTCCAATTTAAAAAATAACACGTATGTTAGAGCTATTGGTTGTAAAAACTCAAGGACCAGCCTTGGTAGCCAGAGAGTGGATAAATTCACTAGGGTTACTTAAGTATGTTAAACAAGAAATCGCTGTTAATAAGGTAGATACCATTTCAAAGGTTACTAGTTTAATAAATAAATACAGTGAGATTTTTAGAAATCATTTAGGGTGTTACAAGTATGAGCAAATAAGTTTAGAGGTTAAGGAAAATGTAAAACCGATATTTCTAAAGCCACAAAATATTCCATTTGCTTTTAAAGTTTTAGTAGAACGAGAATTAGAAAGACTAGAAAAGGCAGATGCAATTGTTAAGATTCAAAATAGTGAGTGGGACACCCCACTAGTACCTGTATTAAAAAAAGACTGTAGCATGCGTCTATGTGCAGATTATACATCCACGATTAACCCTTTCTTGAAGGATGTAAATTATCCGATACCGAAAGTAGAGGGACTTTTTGCGGCATTACAAGGGGGAAAGCATTTTTCTAAATTAGATTTAAGTCAAGCATATAACCAGTTATGCGTGACAGAGGAAACAGGAAAAATGTTAGCTTGGAGTACTCATAAGGGAATATATGCAGTAAAACGTTTGTCTTATGGTACTAAACCGGCCTGTGCTATTTTTCAGCGTACGATAGAAAAAGTTTTACAAGATGCAAAAAGAACCATCAATTTTTTGGATGACATTGTAGTTACTGGGAATGACCTGCAGGAACATTTAAATAATTTAGAAACCGTTTTCAACCAGCTAATGGAGACGGGATTAACTTTACAAAAGAGCAAGTGTAAGTTTTTTGAAAAAAAAATTAAATATCTGGGTTATGTGTTAGATGAAGAGGGATAAATGTTATTTTCTCCGCGAGTTGGTTTTCTTTCCGTAACATGTTTCTCTTTTAAAGGTTGTTACATTCAATTCTACCCTGATAAATATGTTCATTAAATTTAGAATTCTTTTAAGATACTCCGACGCTTCCGTTTCGATATCTAGTGTAACTACCTGTCATGGGAGACGCCTCTGATCATGCTTTATAATTAAATAAATCGATTTGTTTCTGTAAAGCTCATCCTCATACCATTAAAACATGTACTTTTCCAACACTTGGTAGAATGTTATTAGCATATTTAGTTTAAGTTAAAAATACTTCAATTTATCTTTATTGTTTAAGATAGCACAACAAATATAATCGGTTATCTACAAATTTCGTTTTCTGAAAAGAACATATTCGCTTTATAAGGAATTATGCAAGTTTGAGTAGCATAATGTTCTACAATTGTACTCGTACTTGCCAGTTTTTGTTATTTATTTTTACATTACAACGACTTTGGAAATGTTCTTTTAGCATGTGTTTCTCAAATATTTGAAATGCTTATCATCTCGTTTCCTAATTTCACTTTACTTTGATTCTGCCTTTTGCCGCATAACATGTACTCTCTACATGATTAACACTATTCCTCCAAGAGCGATACATGTTTTTTTTCACGAGACGTGTGTGCATCGGTAAGTTCTTCCGCGCTTATCAATACTAGTAGATTCTCTTTTTAGCTCTTTGACGTAAGCCCAATAGTTCTCCTACGTTAGGCCAAATTCATTTTTATGTAGGCCCAATTTTCTTCGGCGTAGGCTAACTGCTTTTGTCTGTAGACCGCTGTTGCCGCTATGGTAGCAGCGTGGATGATATTGACTACCGTGGCGATGCTTTTCTGATTCACCTCCGATGTCTTAGCTGCAAGATACGTATCCCGGCACGTAAAGGTGTATGGCCTTGTTTTATTTTTTGAATACTAACTTTTTATTTATTCTTTTGCTTGTTTAAAATAAAAATTTCTATTTTTATTGTAAATAAAAAATCGATGGCGATGTCTTTTCTTTGTCTGTGTGAGCCTTCCCACTCTCGGCGTTCGTAGTTAGACCAGTCTTTCTAAATTTCTTTTACCTTTTTATTACGTAATCGTGATTTTATTATTTTATTATCCTTTTTGTTTTTGTATGACCCATGCGTTTCTTAACCTTACAAATATTACAGTTACAATGTGCTACGTTGTGAAACTTACCGGTCGGACAGAAATAGAAAGCATACTCAAAGTAAGGACCCGTACGAATCACGATTACAAAACAGAACACAAGAAACGTAGAAATACTAGGCTAACTACCAATGCGGAAAGGGGGATTCCCAGCAACACAAAAAAATACATCGTTATGGATTTATTTCTACTTACAATAAAAATTAATTAAAAAAAGAATTCGGTTTAAATCAACAAAAAAATAAATAAATAGTTATTTTACAATGAGCAAATTTTAAGAATTGACGTACAAAGTGCGCATTTCGTTTAACATGTAGAATTCATTAGTAAAAGAAGGAAAAGAAAAATTACGGTTTATACTTTCTCATAACACCAGGGTGTTAAAGTAAAAATATTTTCGGTAGAACAAATTCTAGTAATCATTTAATAAAGTTCAAACGCACTAACAACAAAAGTAGAAAATACGAGGTGCTCCTGGTATATGGAAAGACTATCACAACATACCTCCATGTGCTAAGATACCATCGTGTGCCCATTGCATTCACGGAGATGAATCAGCTAACCGTCAGGGTGCTTGCGTCCAGATGCAGCGTCACCACGGTCGACATGTTGAGCGCTGCAACAATCACTGTAACAGCGGAACACATACCAGCACAGTTCGTTCTACATAAAAATAATAATCGGGCCTACATAAAACAATTTGGCCTCCATCTAAGAGCTACAAAGAGAGAAGAGAGGTTTAAAAAAAAATTAAAGCAATTTTAAAAGCTATAAGACCTAGTACTATTAAAGAAGTAAAAAGTTTTGTAGGCATGATAAATTATTATGGAAAATTTATAAAAAATTTAGCAGACATGTTAGCACCGCTGTATGATTTACTAAAAATAGAGAAAGAATTTGTGTGGTCACGAAGCTGCGAAAGCGCTTTTAACTTAGCAAAAAAAGCCATTGCATCAGACAATGTCTTGATTCATTTTAATCCAGATATACTGGTGCGGTTAACTTGTGATGCGTCACAGAAAGGCATTGGGGGAGTATTTGCACACATTTTGCCAAATGGGGATGATCGTCCCAAGAGTGTTAAGCAGTACAGAAAAAAATTATTCAATGGTAGATAAAGAAGCACTGGCAATATATTATAGCGTAAAAAAGTTTTCGCAATATTTATTAGGTAGACATTTTGAATTGTTTACTGACCATAAACCGTTACTAATGTTATTCGGAGATAAAAAAGGAATTCCACCTATGGCGGCAGCTAGATTACAGAGATGGTCTTTGTATTTATCGGGTTATAATTATACAATTAAATTTATAAAAGGGAAAAGTAATGAAACGGCGGATACTTTGTCGAGATTGCCATTAAAATATGACAAGCCAGAACCTCTCGAAGAAAACGCAGATGAAACTTATAATTATTTGAATTTTGTTGAAGGTTCGTTCCCTATTAACGCAAATAAGATTAGAATCGAATCTCGGACAGACCCAGAAATAAGTTCAGTTATTAGACTTGTAAAAGATGGGTGGGAACAATACATTTGCGAGGATTGTAAAAAACCATTTTTTTTTAGGCGCGATGAATTGACGCTAGACCAAGATATTTTAATGTGGGGATACCAAAAAAATTTAAAGGTCAGTTATTAAGAGAATTACACAATACGCACCCTGGAATTGTTAGAATGAAAAGCAAAGCTAGAAGTTATTTTTGGTGGCCTTTAGTTGATAAAGATATAGAAAATATTGCTAATAGTTGCACGGCTTGTGCAAAGGCTCGAGATGATCCAGCGAAGGGTGAGCTAACACCATGGACACCTACGAGTCAAGTATTTGAAACAGTACACGTTGATTATTTAGGACCGTTTAAGGGTAAAATGTTTCTCGTGTTAATTGATACATTTAGTAAATGGCCCGAAGTTGTAGAAGTTAAGGTAAGTGTACCTAACTTGGGCACTGTACCTATAATGGGCATCCTTGGAATGTGCAAGAAAAATAAGGACTTTTCAAGAAGCAATACAAAAGAAAGTAGTGGTAGGGGTGGCCTTGGTCTTTTGCTAAACCCTAAACCACAATTCACACTCAGTTTGACTGTGGCTGGTGCAGTACACATTTTATTTTGTGCTAAAGTAGAAGACTGCTTGCCAAACACACTTCCTTATTGCATTTGCTAAGAGGTAAGTTTTTATTAATTTTCTTTTATAGTAAGTTTTATGTAACTTTTTATTGAATTATGTGCTTCCTTCTTGATATGTTGCTTACAACTAGCCAAATAAAACCTGAAAATGCAGTTAGATTTGCATCCTGTCTTTTGGAATGGGGTGCCCAATTTAGGAACTGGAATTTTATCAGTGCACCAATAATGGGCAGAATGCCCAACTTAAGGTATGAGAGACAAGGTGTTAAGGTGCCCCTGTGTGGTAGACTGAATTATGTATAATACATTAGGCCTGATGCCAGTCTCTAAACGCAACTCGTTCCAATAATGGGCCCCCGGGCCCAATATAAGGGTATTGGTAGTGCCCATCATTGGTGCATCACTTATTGTATGCAACATTTTTGTGTTTTACCTTGTTACCGTGTTAATTTTTTGTTTTGTTTCAGAATCATGGAGGCGATATATTCACTATTCAGAGGACGTCTTAAAAAAAGCTTTAAAAGAGGTGGAAGACGGGAAACTAATAAAGGCAACTGCAAGGAAATACAATATAGCACATAGCACGTTGCAACGACGATTAAAAACTTACAGTTCTGTTGCAACATGCATCGGACCCCCAACAGTTTTTACTAGCGAACAAGAATTAATATTTGTACGCTGGATAAAAGAAATGGCTAAAAGAGGCTTTCCAATTTCAAAGGAAACTCTTTTATTTAGCGTATCAAAAACAGCAAGAGCTCAAATTAACCTTTGGAGGACCAGATGGCAGTTCTGACCCTGGAAGAAAGTGGTACGAAAGTTTTATGAAACGCCATCCCAACATCTCAAAACGCACAAGCCAGAATTTAACAGTCCAGAGAAGGGCAGTTAACCAGAAAGAGATAGAAAATTGGTTTAAAGAGATAAGAAACTACATAGAAGAGAAGAATATGGTTCCAGCATTATCAGATCCCATGCGTGTTTTTAATTGCGATGAGACTGCTTTTTTCTTGAATCCGAAGCCTGGAAAAGTGTTAGCAGAAAAAGGATCTAAAACAATATACACAGCTGCCGGTGGTGACGAAGAGTTAAATGTGACTGTGCTGCTAACAGCTAATGCAGCCGGGATACTTCCATCGCCAATGATAGTTTATCGATATGCTAGAATACCTCAAATAATTGCCTCTACCATGCCTGCTAATTGGGCTATAGGCAGGTCGGAGAATGGCTGGATGACTCATGAAACGTTCTTTGAGTACATTGTGAATATTTTTGAGCCATGGCTGACCATGCAGAGTATCGAACGACCAGTTGTATTCTTCATGGATGGTCACACTGTAACGATTTTATTTCTTATCTAGATGTGTTCATAAATATAATGCATAATAATGCTATACAATCCACTAATTAAATATTACCTATTGCCTAATAAAATATTAGCATTCAATTCAAATTAAAATTTAATTTACACGGTCACAAAATAAACTTTTCATTTAGTGTCATTCCTAGAGCTCCCTCTGTTAGACAGTTGTAAGGTAATCTTGTTGCCGGGCAGCAACTCGCTTGACCCCGACACTTCCAATACAGCTGTGGTGAAAGCAGGTCGAATTGTTCCTTGAATCCGAGGACAATGTTTTTTGCAGTTTTTTCGTGTTGGAAGCACGCACGATTTAAGTTGTTCTTAGAGGAAAATGTCATCTCCGAAGAGCATTTTTGTGTTGTCCACTTGTTGGAACAGCTCGCAGATGACGAGAAATGTTTGTTGAAAGGCCATAGTTAACATGCAACTTTATATATAACATGCAATTTTACATATAGTATTCAATTTAAAATAACATGCAACGTTTGATAATTTTCGTAGTTTAATTTATATGTAAGGCAACTTTAAATTAACATGCAGATTGGTAATAAGATGAAAATTGGAAATAATGTTTAGCTTGAAGAAAAACATACCATCTTTAGTTAACAGGAGTCTGGTTTAACGTAATTTTAATTAAAAGCACTAGAAGAACATATAGGAGTTTACGCTTTGTTCGAGTGTGGACCTGGCGAAATTTAATTATTCAAAATGGATGCCGAGTAATGTGGAGTTTCAGTATGCAGTAAAATTATTTGTTCTAAATTGGAGATTTCCTTATTTTAATGCTGACGTAAGACGCCTAGCAGGTATTTTTCAGTCAGACGGAGTTCTGGTATGTAGAAATTTGTTTTCATATGTTAGTTGAACTATGGACATAGCAGTTAGATAATTTTTTTGTTTAATCAAGTATTTAAACTTCAAAATAGGTCAAGGACAGACTATAAATATATTTTTCAATATTAAAAATAGGAATCTGTAAATTTTACATTTCTTAATATTTTATTAATTCACTGAAACTACGGAAGATGTCATTATGTGATAGAGAAAGTAAATTCTTCTATTTAAGAAAAATTAGAAATTAAACTTCTATGTTTGCTATTTCATTAATAACTATCTGGAATTATGTATTGTGAGGATATGGTAGATCTACCCAAACCAACATTTTTGTTATCAGCAAGTAACAGTTTAGAAAGCAACTTTATGCTTAATCAATTTGTTAATAAAACTTGGCTAGTTATTTCGTACAGAAATAACCACATTTAACTTGATTGGTACTGATTTTATCCAGTGCCTTTGTAAATAATTTTCACAAATTAATTTAATCAAAAATATATAATAAATGAAAGGATATTTTGTAAAAAGCACGTTAATTGAATACCAGAGGAATAGATTTTTATTTTTGAACAAGACTATTCTTTTTAATTAGGATGAATGAAAGTTGATTCCATTTGAATTTTAAAATTTTTGAGTATAGGTGCACAAACAGTGCTATTCTTTGTTTAATCTGTTCACAGGTGAAGCAGTGAAATACTAAGGTCAAAGTTGAGCCATAAGGTAAGAAACTTTAGGGATTATGTCGTCTTTAATAAACTGTATAGCGGTTATAGAATAAAGATTTCCGTATTCACCTTGTACAAGGGACTTGAGTAAGGTCTTCTCTGTATAGAAAAATACGGTGGCGCCTTATTCTTCATATTTTGGTCGCAATCCAACCCCGACCCACAGCTCATGTTCCACCCAGAGCATATAGTTCGACTAGCCGCTTTGCCTTTGAGATTTCCACAACTTTGGGCCATTTTCCATCAGAACTTGCCGTGGGCTCTATTCTCTTACTGGAAATTCTCGTAAAATAAAATCCCATAATAACTATAAAGGCTATAACACTTCACATATTTCCATGGCTTTGGCTAACTTCTGTGTCCACAAACAAATAGAGCTAATATCGCTTTTACCAAATGCCACCCATTTGATCCAACCGATGGACGTAGCTGTATTTCATAGGCTAAAAAACAGCTGGAAGCAACAAGTTGCTGACTGGCGCATGAAAACGAAGGAAAACAAGTAGAAAACATACCTTTCCAGCGATTTTAGAGAAATATTGGCCAAACTGGCAACTACTACAATCCAAAACGGTTTCAAAGCTTGTGGGCTAGTACCATGGAACCCGACTGTAGTTAAAATACCGGAGGTGTCTCAATCAAAGAACACCAATAGTGGTATTCAACACCTACAATCTCCAAATATACCAATGGACACATTCCTTAATATCCTAGAAAGGAAAATAGGGCCAACTAAAGTTCAAGTATTTAAAGAAAATATAGGAGAGTGGAGCGGAGATATTAAGGATTATTCTCTATATTATCTTTGGCTGGCTGCAAAAACATGTGGTAATCAGAAAACTGAGGAATTGGTAATGTGCTCTATAGCTGAAAGTGCCAAGCAAGTGGTGAAGGAAACGCCAGCCACATCTTCAAATCAGGGTATTTCAGCTATAGATATTCAAGAAGCTGACCCATCCACAGCACTTGATACTTTGACAAATATTCCATCAACTCCCGAACCTCCTATTAGCCATGCCACTGTCGTGATAAACCCGTTAGTGCCATCTCCATTCAAACGAACACGTTTTTGGCCTGGAGAGACTACGGAAAGTAAAAAGAAGCGTGCGAGAAAGGAAAAGTTGCCAGCTGTTGTTACCTCTCCACAGATGCTTGCATACTTTGCAAAAAAGGAAGAAAACAAAAAACAAATAGAAGAGGAGAAACAAAGAAAAATAATTGCACGAGAGGCAAAGAAGAAAGCAGCGGAAGAGAAACGGAGGGCAACACAAAAGGCCGGGGAATCGTCATCTTCCTGTACATCGTCACCTGTTTCCTTTGCAGAATCTGGAGAGTTTCCCCTTGCTATGGAGAGTAGCGAAGAGGAAGATCCTGTTGCTGTCACCACCTTAAGCGAAATAAGTGAAGGTGATTTTGTTATAGGCAAATTTTTGGGTGGTAAGAGGGAAACAACTATTTACAAGTATTTGTGCGTAATACAGCAAAAAGGACCTGGACCACGGGACGTAGTTGTTCAAGGCCTTAGGTCCGTGGATTCCAACAAGAAAACTTTTGTTGTGGTGGAAAATGACATTTCTATAATGAACATAAACCAAATTATAAATGTGCTTGTAACTCCTGATGTAGTTAATAAAGACCGCAAATTGCATATAGTTTTAAGAAAAATTAGATGTCAGAGAAAAGTAATATTTTTAGTTTTAACATACCTACTTGTAGTTCTTATATTTTGTAGTGTTAAGTCATTATAATGTCGTATAACAATAATAATTAATAAAGCTTTGTCCATAGATAGTTGTTTTATTATTTTACGGCCGTGATCTAATTGAAATAACAACTAATTTTCAACTCTGATGACATTTAATAGGGGCCCAATATAGGAGAGTGCTAAAATTGGGTGCCCATTATAGGTCCTTCTAGGATGAAGTATAAATATTTTTTTATTCGGGATATATGGCGGTTGTTTATCGATATAGTTATAGAATCTTTTAAATTAAAGTTATGACAATGACTGATAAACGGTACGTAGCCTCAGCTTTACTGTTGGTAGAGAAAAACCGGTTTTAGTCCTTAATGGGCCCATTATTGGTACACTTACCTTAGATCAATTGATTCGGAAAATACAATAGAAACGTTACGGGAAATATTTAATCGGTTAGGATTGCCAAGAAACTTAGTAAGTGATAACGGGGTACAGTTTACATCCATTTCGTTTCAAAATTTCTGTAAAATTAATAATATTAAGCATATTTTGTCACCTCCGTACTATCCAGCTAGCAATGGGGCAGCTGAAAATTTAGTGAAATCATTTAAAATGGGACTTAAAAAGGCTATGTTTGACAAAAGTAACAGCACAGTTACTATGCAAACTTTAATTAGTAGGTATTTATTTAATTATAGGACAACAGTTCATGCATCAACAGGGGAAACACCAGTGAAGCTTATGTTTAACAGAGAATTAAACAATCGTTTTGATTTATTAAAGCCAAACATTAAGCAAATGTCAAGGCAAAAGCAAATTGAATATTCAAGTGGAAATAGAAAAGAAAGTTTCTGTGAAGGGGAAATAGTGCAAGTTGGGGATTACAGGAATCCAAGTAAACCAAGTTGGATTCAAGGGGAGATTGTAGAGATATTAGGTAACAATGTACACAAATGTCAGATAGCGGAGCTAGGAGTAGTTTGGAAGAGACATAAAGATCAGTTAGTACGTTTTATGGCAAACCAGGTTCCAGTTATAAATTATGATAATGTTTTAGCTCCTAGAACTGTAATTACCACAGCAGATTCAGAAACATCGGTGGTCGACACTCCGTCTGTGTTGGATAGTCCAACTGTGTCTGATGCTACCGAAAAAGAATTAAAGCTTGTTAGTGAGGTTCAGAGTCCGAGTGGTTATTCGATTGCTAAGAATGGGATTAGGCGAAATTGTAAACCTCCAGTACGTTTAAATTTGTAATTTTATGCTTACTGGGAGGGGATGATATATATTATATATGCGTTAGGTGCAAGATCCACTTCCAATTTGCAATAAGCATGAGCAGGGGTAACATTTTTGTACAAAAGGGATGTGAATGGAATGGAGATCAATAAAGCCTCTGCAAGTTATTTTTATTCTAAGGCCATCCGGTCATACTTGGTGAAATACATTACATAAAAAAACCTGGAACTCCAGCATAAAATAAATGATTTTATCTCTTATGGGGTTAGTTTGATTATCTCATTTAGCTTATAGTATTTTTGTGTTATTTATCAATTTCACCCCAAGAGGGTCGGCTTGTTAACTTTTTTCTGTCTGACCAAAAGTTTCAGGGGCTAAAATGATAAATGTATAACAGTGTTAAATAATTTTAAGCTATTTCCAAAGGCTTATCAAAGTAGCCCCAAATTCAGTATAAGATTGATAACAACTTATAGTTGATTCCTCATGAATTCTTAGTTTTTAAATCCAATTCAGTAGGTTCTCTTTAAAGTAAATCAAATTAACTTTATATAATGTCAATTAAGGTAAGTGTACCTAACTTGGGCACTGTACCTATAATGGGCATCCTTAGAATGTGCAAGAAAAATAAGGACTTTTCAAGAAGCAATACAAAAGAAAGTAGTGGTAGGGTTGGCCTTGGTCTTTTGCTAAACCCTAAACCACAATTCACACTCAGTTTGACTGTGGCTGGTGCAGTACACATTTTATTTTGTGCTAAAGTAGAAGACTGCTTGCCAAACACACTTCCTTATTGCATTTGCTAAGAGGTAAGTTTTTATTAATTTTCTTTTATAGTAAGTTTTATGTAATTTTTTATTGAATTATGTGCTTCCTTCTTGATATGTTGTTTACAACTAGCCAAATAAAACCTGAAAATACAGTTAGATTTGCATCCTGTCTTTTGGAATGGGGTGCCCAATTTAGGAACTGGAATTTTATCAGTGCACCAATAATGGGCAGAATGCCCAACTTAAGGTATGAGAGACAAGGTGTTAAGGTGCCCCTGTGTGGTAGACTGAATTATGTATAATACATTAGGCCTAACGCCAGTCTCTAAACGCAACTCGTTCCAATAATGGACCCCCGGGCCCAATATAAGGGTATTGGTAGTGCCCATCATTGGTGCATCACTTATTGTATGCAACATTTTTGTGTTTTACCTTGTTACCGTGTTAATTTTTTGTTTTGTTTTAGAATCATGGAGAGGCGATATAATCACTATTCAGAGGACACCTTAAAAAAAGCTTTAAAAGAGGTGGAAGACGGAAACCAATAAAGGCAACTGCAAGAAAATACAATATAGCACGTAGCACGTTGCACACGATTAAAACTTACAGTTCTGTTGCAACATGCATCGGACCCCAACAGTTTTACTAGCAAACAAGAATTAATATTTGTACGCTGGATAAAGAAATGGCTAAAAGAGGCTTTCCAATTTCAAAGGAAACTCTTTTATTTAGCGTATCAAAACAGCAAGAGCTCAAATTAACCTTTGGAGGACCAGATGGCAGTTCTGACCCTGGAAGAAAGTGGTACGAAAGTTTTATGAAACGCCATCCCAACATCTCAAAACGCACAAGCCAGAATTTAACAGTCCAGAGAAGGGCAGTTAACCAGAAAGAGATAGAAAATTGGTTTAAAGAGATAAGAAACTACATAGAAGAGAAGAATATGGTTCCAGCATTATCAGATCCCATGCGTGTTTTTAATTGCGATGAGACTGCTTTATTCTTGAATCGAAGCCTGGAAAAGTGTTAGCAGAAAAGGATCTAAAACAATATACACAGCTGCCGGTGGTGACGAAAAGTTAAATGTGACTGTGCTGCTAACAGCTAATGCAGCCGGATACTTCCATCGCCAATGATAGTTTATCGATATGCTAGAATACCTCAAATAATTGCCTCTACCATGCCTGCTAATTGGGTTATAGGCAGGTCGGAGAATGGCTGGATGACTCATGAAACGTTCTTTGAGTACATTGTGAATATTTTTGAGCCATGGCTGACCATGCAGAGTATCGAACGACCAGTTGTATTCTTCATGGATGGTCACACTGTAACGATTTTATTTCTTATCTAGATGTGTTCATAAATATAATGCATAATAATGCTATACAATCCACTAATTAAATATTACCTATTGCCTAATAAAATATTAGCATTCAATTCAAATTAAAATTTAATTTACACGGTCACAAAATAAACTTTTCATTTAGTGTCATTCCTAGAGCTCCTCTGTTAGACAGTTGTAAGGTAATCTTGTTGCCGGGCAGCAACTCGCTTGACCCCGACACTTCCAATACAGCTGTGGTGAAAGCAGGTCGAATTGTTCCTTGAATCCGAGGACAATGTTTTTTGCAGTTTTTTCGTGTTGGAAGCACGTACGATTTAAGTTGTTCTTAGAGGAAAATGTCATCTCCGAAGAGCATTTTGTGTTGTCCACTTGTTGGAACAGCTCGCAGATGACGAGAAATTTTGTTGAAAGGCCATAGTTAACATGCAACTTTATATATAACATGCAATTTTACATATAGTATTCAATTTAAAATAACATGCAACGTTTGATAATTTTCGTAGTTTAATTTATATGTAAGGCAACTTTAAATTAACATGCAGATTGGTAATAAGATGAAAATTGGAAATAATGTTTAGCTTGAAGAAAACATACCATCTTTAGTTAACAGGAGTCTGGTTTAACGTAATTTTAATTAAAAGCACTAGAAGAACATATAGGAGTTTACGCTTTGTTCGAGTGTGGACCTGGCGAAATTTAATTATTCAAAATGGATGCCGAGTAATGTGGAGTTTCAGTATGCAGTAAAATTATTTGTTCTAAATTGGAGATTTCCTTATTTTAATGCTGACGTAAGACGCCTAGCAGGTATTTTTCAGTCAGACGGAGTTCTGGTATGTAGAAATTTGTTTTCATATGTTAGCTGAACTATGGACATAGCAGTTAGATAATTTTTTGTTTAATCAAGTATTTAAACTTCAAAATAGGTCAAGGACAGACTATAAATATATTTTTCAATATTAAAAATAGGAATCTGTAAATTTTACATTTCTTAATATTTTATTAATTCACTGAAACTACGGAAGATGTCATTATGTGATAGAGAAAGTAAATTCTTCTATTTAAGAAAAATTAGAAATTAAACTTCTATGTTTGCTATTTCATTAATAACTATCTGGAATTATGTATTGTGAGGATATGGTAGATCTACCCAAACCAACATTTTTGTTATCAGCAAGTAACAGTTTAGAAAGCAACTTTATGCTTAATCAATTTGTTAATAAAACTTGGCTAGTTATTTCGACAGAAATAACCACATTTAACTTGATTGGTACTGATTTTATCCAGTGCCTTTGTAAATAATTTTCACAAATTAATTTAATCAAAATATATAATAAATGAAAGGATATTTTGTAAAAAGCACGTTAATTGAATACCAGAGGAATAGATTTTTATTTTTGAACAAGACTATTCTTTTTAATTAGGATGAATGAAAGTTGATTCCATTTGAATTTTAAAATTTTTGAGTATAGGTGCACAAACAGTGCTATTCTTTGTTTAATCTGTTCACAGGTGAAGCAGTGAAATACTAAGGTCAAAGTTGAGCCATAAGGTAAGAAACTTTAGGGATTATGTCGTCTTTAATAAACTGTATAGCGGTTATAGAATAAAGATTTCCGCATTCACCTTGTACAAGGGACTTGAGTAAGGTCTTCTCTGTATAGAAAAATACGGTGGCGCCTTATTCTTCATATTTTTGGTCGCAATCCAACCCCGACCCACAGCTCATGTTCCACCCAGAGCATATAGTTCGACTAGCCGCTTTGCCTTTGAGATTTCCACAACTTTGGGCCATTTTCCATCAGAACTTGCCGTGGGTTCTATTCTCTTACTGGAAATTCTCGTAAAATAAAATCCCATAATAACTATAAAGGCTATAACACTTCACATATTTCCATGGCTTTGGCTAACTTCTGTGTCCACAAACAAATAGAGCTAATATCGCTTTTACCAAATGCCACCCATTTGATCCAACCGATGGACGTAGCTGTATTTCATAGGCTAAAAAACAGCTGGAAGCAACAAGTTGCTGAATGGCGCATGAAAAACGAAGGAAAACAAGTAGAAAAACATACCTTTCCAGCGATTTTAGAGAAAATATTGGCCAAACTGGCAACTACTACAATCCAAAACGGTTTCAAAGCTTGTGGGCTAGTACCATGGAACCCGACTGTAGTTAAAATACCGGAGGTGTCTCAATCAAAGAACACCAATAGTGGTATTCAACACCTACAATCTCCAAATATACCAATGGACACATTCCTTAATATCCTAGAAAGGAAAATAGGGCCAACTAAAGTTCAAGTATTTAAAGAAAATATAGGAGAGTGGAGCGGAGATATTAAGGATTATTCTCTATATTATCTTTGGCTGGCTGCAAAAACATGTGGTAATCAGAAAACTGAGGAATTGGTAATGTGCTCTATAGCTGAAAGTGCCAAGCAAGTGGTGAAGGAAACGCCAGCCACATCTTCAAATCAGGGTATTTCAGCTATAGATATTCAAGAAGCTGACCCATCCACAGCACTTGATACTTTGACAAATATTCCATCAACTCCCGAACCTCCTATTAGCCATGCCACTGTCGTGATAAACCCGTTAGTGCCATCTCCATTCAAACGAACACGTTTTTGGCCTGGAGAGACTACGGAAAGTAAAAAGAAGCGTGCGAGAAAGGAAAAGTTGCCAGCTGTTGTTACCTCTCCACAGATGCTTGCATACTTTGCAAAAAAGGAAGAAAACAAAAAACAAATAGAAGAGGAGAAACAAAGAAAAAAAATTGCACGAGAGGCAAAGAAGAAAGCAGCGGAAGAGAAACGGAGGGCAACACAAAAGGCCGGGGAATCGTCATCTTCCTGTACATCGTCACCTGTTTCCTTTGCAGAATCTGGAGAGTCTCCCCTTGCTATGGAGAGTAGCAAAGAGGAAGATCCTGTTGCTGTCACCACCTTAAGCGAAATAAGTGAAGGTGATTTTGTTATAGGCAAATTTTTGGGTGGTAAGAGGGAAACAACTATTTACAAGTATTTGTGCGTAATACAGCAAAAAGGACCTGGACCACGGGACGTAGTTGTTCAAGGCCTTAGGTCCGTGGATTCCAACAAGAAAACTTTTGTTGTGGTGGAAAATGACATTTCTATAATGAACATAAACCAAATTATAAATGTGCTTGTAACTCCTGATGTAGTTAATAAAGACCGCAAATTGCATATAGTTTTAAGAAAAATTAGATGTCAGAGAAAAGTAATATTTTTAGTTTTTAACATACCTACTTGTAGTTCTTATATTTTTGTAGTGTTAAGTCATTATAATGTCGTATAACAATAATAATTAATAAAGCTTTGTCCATAGATAGTTGTTTTATTATTTTACGGCCGTGATCTAATTGAAATAACAACTAATTTTCAACTCTGATGACATTTAATAGGGGGCCCAATATAGGAGAGTGCTAAAAATTGGGTGCCCATTATAGGTCCTTCTAGGATGAAGTATAAATATTTTTTTATTCGGGATATATGGCGGTTGTTTATCGATATAGTTATAATCTTTTAAATTAAAGTTATGACAATGACTGATAAACGGTACGTAGCCTCAGCTTTACTGTTGGTAGAGAAAAACCGGTTTTAGTCCTTAATGGGCCCATTATTGGTACACTTACCTTAGATCAATTGATTCGGAAAATACAATAGAAACGTTACGGGAAATATTTAATCGGTTAGGATTGCCAAGAAACTTAGTAAGTGATAACGGGGTACAGTTTACATCCATTTCGTTTCAAAATTTCTGTAAAATTAATAATATTAAGCATATTTTGTCACCTCCGTACTATCCAGCTAGCAATGGGGCAGCTGAAAATTTAGTGAAATCATTTAAAATGGGACTTAAAAAGGCTATGTTTGACAAAAGTAACAGCACAGTTACTATGCAAACTTTAATTAGTAGGTATTTATTTAATTATAGGACAACAGTTCATGCATCAACAGGGGAAACACCAAGGAAGCTTATGTTTAACAGAGAATTAAACAATCGTTTTGATTTATTAAAGCCAAACATTAAGCAAATGTCAAGGCAAAAGCAAATTGAATATTCAAGTGGAAATAGAAAAGAAAGTTTCTGTGAAGGGGAAATAGTGCAAGTTGGGGATTACAGGAATCCAAGTAAACCAAGTTGGATTCAAGGGGAGATTGTAGAGATATTAGGTAACAATGTACACAAATGTCAGATAGCGGAGCTAGGAGTAGTTTGGAAGAGACATAAAGATCAGTTAGTACGTTTTATGGCAAACCAGGTTCCAGTTATAAATTATGATAATGTTTTAGCTCCTAGAACTGTAATTACCACAGCAGATTCAGAAACATCGGCGGTCGACACTCCGTCTGTGTTGGATAGTCCAACTGTGTCTGATGCTACTGAGAAAGAATTAAAGCCTGTTAGTGAGGTACAGAGCCCGAGTGGTTATTCGATTGCTAAGAATGGGATTAGGCGAAATTGTAAACCTCCAGTACGTTTAAATTTGTAATTTTATGCTTACTGGGAGGGGATGATATATATTATATATGCGTTAGGTGCAAGATCCACTTCCAATTTGCAATAAGCATGAGCAGGGGTAACATTTTTGTACAAAAGGGATGTGAATGGAATGGAGATCAATAAAGCCTCTGCAAGTTATTTTTATTCTAAGGCCATCCGGTCATACTTGGTGAAATACATTACATAAAAAAACCTGGAACTCCAGCATAAAATAAATGATTTTATCTCTTATGGGGTTAGTTTGATTATCTCATTTAGCTTATAGTATTTTTGTGTTATTTATCAATTTCACCCCAAGAGGGTCGGCTTGTTAACTTTTTTCTGTCTGACCAAAAGTTTCAGGGGCTAAAATGATAAATGTATAACAGTGTTAAGTAATTTTAAGCTATTTCCAAAGGCTTATCAAAGTAGCCCCAAATTCAGTATAAGATTGATAACAACTTATAGTTGATTCCTCATGAATTCTTAGTTTTTAAATCCAATTCAGTAGGTTCTCTTTAAAGTAAACCAAATTAACTTTATATAATGTCAGTTACATTTGGAATTCTCGTAAAAATATCAAAATGGTTAACAAAAAACAACATTTTGTTATCAATCTCACCCCCGCTGACGGTAATTCAATGTTCAAAAGCGTTAACTATAATTACACATAAATGAAACTTTAATCAGAACTCAATGGAGCTGCTTAATTTCGTTAATAATAATAATAACGGTTACCGTAGAATGGGGTAATATGGAATTGTGTGGGTTATATGGACCAATAGCAGTTTTTAAAAATCCCGCTGGTTTTTGTTCATTGGTACCTACTTGTGGAAATATTAATCGTGTCAAATGCTTGTTTGATGGTATAGGAGTCACATCCTCTGGCACATCTAACCTTAAATTGGCATAGTTAGATTTGTATGCACTTAAGGAAATTTGGTAATTTTTCTAATTTTCGATTGTTGAAATAGTCTCGCCTGTGGGTCCTAATTGGAAAGTGTTACATTGTAGGTGCCGTGGAATGATTGTTAATAGGTAACATTAGCTTGCTAGATTTGATATAACTTTGCATAAATTTATCAGTATTTAAGGAAAAAACATAATTATATTAATTAGTGCAATTTCAGGGGTTATATGGAATACTTTTTTAAAAATACCACGTACTTACAAGAGAAGTTTTGGGATTAAGCCTCGCAGGGATTATTCCTCCGAAGCTATTGAACATGCACTTGAGAGCGTTATAGATGAAAATATGTCCTTTGTCAAGCAGCTGAAAAGTACGGAGTTCCTAAAACAACATTGTATAGAAAATATAGAGGAGAAAATATAAGTCCTGGTTTAGGAAAACCACCTGTTCTAAATAAAGCAGAAGAACAAGCCATAGTAGATGGTATGTTAGTGGCAGCCGGTTATGGGTACCCTTTTACTGAACGGTGCTTGACGCTTTTTGTTCAAGGCTATTTAAATCATAAAGGTGTAACTACTAAGTGTTTTAAAAATAATGTACCAGGTAATGATTGGATTCGCTCATTTTTAAAACGAAACAATGAAGTGAAAATAAGAATGAGTGAGAACATGAAACGCTCTCGAGCGAGCTTTTGGAAGATATTATTAATTCGTATTTTGATGAACTTGACTCTTCTATGATAAACATTCCTCCCTCGCATATTGTTAATTATGATGAGACTAATTTGACTGATGATCCGGGAAGGGAACGTGTGATAGTACGAAGGAGCATAAAGCATGCTTCTCGAATTTTAGATAGCTCAAAGGCATCTACATCTGTTATGTTTTGTATAGCTGCAGATGGTACCAAATTGCCTCCATATATTGTATATAAGGCGAAAAATTTATATCCTGAATGGATTCGTAATGGACCTCCAGGAGCAGCATATCATCGAACATTGTCAGGATGGTTTGATAGTGATACATTTGAAGATTGGTTCTTTAAAATAACTTTTCCTTATTTACGACGGTTAGAAGGAACAAAAGTGCTAATCGGTGATAATTTAAGTTGCCATCTTTCGCATAATATAGTTAAGAAATGTGTTGAAAATGACATTGCCTTTAAGTTTTTACCCCCAAATAGTACACACCTTTGTCAGCCGTTGGATGTCGCTTACTTTCGGCCACTTAAAATAGCTTGGCGAAAAACTAATGCAATGGAAAATTAGACACAGAGGCTGTATTCCTAAATCAGAGTTTCCATTGTTGCTACAAAAAACATTAGAAGCAGTCAATGTTAACAGTATAGCCAATATTAAATCTGGTTTTAAAAGTAGTGGATTACATCCTTTAAATCGTCATGCCGTTCTTAAAAAAATTCATAAAAAACGTAAGGATGAAAGAGTTCACACAAATGAAATACTCAATTCCTTCTCTGAAATAATGGATACTATTGCTCCATTGCGCAATAATATGTCCACCAAGGTGAGACGTAAAAAGATTGATATTCCAGCAGGTCGATCTGTCACAGTAGATTTTCAGCAACATGAATCTACACTAAGCAACACTGAGATAGTGCCTTCTAGGAAACACATCTTTAGCAACAGTGATAATGCGACTGACATTAGCAATGACGAAGGGGCTGGAGTTAGTAATTGCACAATCAAATCTTCAATCTATAATGTAAAGGAAACTATTGAACAAAAGAATTTAACAATAAATCAATTTGTAGGTGTAGAATTTATCTACAACTTGGGCAAAAAAAATGAATCCAACAAGCAGTTTGTTGCTAAAATCGCCGCAGCAAAACAAAACAAAACACTATTTACAGTGTTGTGCATGAGACGTTTTCGTGCAAAGAAGGATAGTTTTGTATTTCCTTTGGTGATGGACAACATTGATGTTCCTTTAAAACATATAAAATACATTTTAAAAGAACCTGTTGTATATAGAGGAATCCATACATTTGCTGCGGAAATTGATTTGTTTTAAATGTTCTTAGATATTTAGAAATTAGTTGTAACAATTTTATGTGTTAAAATAAAACCAATTTAGTATACAGACACCTTTTTTGGTTAAAAAAAGTATTGTTTTTAAAAAATATAAGGCATAAAGCAATTGCAACAACCTGGAAATTTGCTGTAGTTTTTAAAAGTTATATAACATAGAGATATTTTTCATATTTCTTGGTTTTTTCTTTAAATGTTTGTTGTCTTACATTGGTTGCTTATTTATATGGGGTTACTTGGTTCAAAAACCAGAAAATGTTTATGAAATCAAGGATAAAACAAAATGTTCCAAATAACCCCAAATTCAGGTTAAATGAAATAACTTTAGTTTTTGAATTTTAAGGTAGTCAGGTGCATGTCAAAAAAAAAAAAACTTTATTAATGAACTCTACTAAATACAAGTTCATAAAGTAAGTTTATATTAAAACAAAATATGTTTGCAAATTTAAAATATTCCTGAAAAATAAAAAAAATTGTTCCGTATTACCCCATTCTACGGTACTACACTGCTTTTATATTGGTAATAAAAATTATCAACGTCCTTTCTAGTTTGTTAAACAAAATAATAGTTATAGGTCATCACAAAGTTATTTTTCTGGTGTAGCCTTGTATCAAAGTTCGCCAAGTGCGGACGTCATGTAAGAATAACATAAAGCTCTTACCTTGTTTCAACAGGTTTTTGTTTGTGTGACAGCATTATATCGTGTTAGAGCAGATGTATATACACGGTTCCGGGCCAAACAAATGACGTCGCCTTCCCATGTTGCACTGCAAATAACCAGCTGTGCGTTTCTTGTACCCAACTATATGAGCTTAAAGCGTATTTCCTATACGCAATAACGAGACAAACCAAAATCCATTCCAACGGTTATCACAAAAATGCAAAACTTCGATGTACTACTGTATTTAGATCGTTACCAAAACAATTATCTTGCGTGTAATTATTCACATTGTTACTTGTAAATTCATCTTACTAATTTTAAAAAGATCTTACTGTTAATTATTGGATGTTTAGATTGAAACCAAAAAATTGCTATTTAAATTGAAGAACGTTCCGGTAAAATTTCACTCGATAATCGTAAACGCAAAGAAAAGATCCATATAATCATGCAACACAAAATTTAAACGGGCTAATTTTTATAAAACGAGATAAAACGGGATCTGGTTGAACAAAAGAATATACGAAAAGAGCGCATTATTAAAAACACTATATCAAGTGTTTTAGTCAGAATCGTCATCTTCAATTACTATAACTTCATTTTCTTCATCTGTTACCATAGGTATGTGACTTGAAATATTTTGGTTTGTTAAAGGGAGAGATTTGAAAGAAGTAATCCCCAAAAAATGTATTCGAGTTTCCCATTCAAGCCCTTCAGTGTCCTTTAGACACGGGCCATTGATTGATTGCTTAATTTTTTCATAAAGCTTGAAATACTTTGGGACCATAGACGCTATTGACTGTACACTCAAATTGATAACAAAATTCCTTGCTTTATCATTTAGATTTAAAATCCTCTTAACTGCATCATCGCGTTTCATGATGTCAAAAGATGACTTGAATTTGTAAAGTAAAAGCTTAATCATTGCATTAGATTCTGCTCGAGATTTAGGCTTAAATTTACTCCATCGCTGATAAAGCAAATAATGTAAACAAAATGTGATGCCTTCTCTATCACGTATGGGAAAATTAACCATAAAATACTTGAAAAGTACATTCATAGCTTTCTTGGCCATTTCGTTATTTGTATATTGGTCACTAATTTTTAAAAGTAAATGTAATACTCTTGTTATATCACACAAAAAAATTTGTAGCACAGAAATCATTCGTTGAGTTGATTTTATTAGCTTATCTGGTGTAGCTCCATTCAGTGTTTGAAGTTCCAAATCACATAATAAAATTAAACACTTCTCCATGTAATCCAAATAAACAGTTGTTCTTATTAACTGCTTATTTTCTAGACCACAATAAGTCGAGTGTAGTATAAATAGATGATCAATAATTCTGTCCCGGAATAACGATTGATCACATATCCACCTACACTGACTTTGAATCATGCTACAATAATTACAATTAATAATGAATATGTATGCATAAGCCTTACAAGTAACTTACCGTTTATATTCTCCAATCAAGATATTTAATTGATTTTCGGTACAGTTACCAATGACTTTCTTAAATTTTTTCCTAACATTTTTATGCCAAATAGTTGATCGTTGGGTGTTGGTAATCATTGGTGATCTAGGAATAACTCGTTGGTTGATAATGAAAATCCTCTGTGCGGACTCATTCATGATGATAAATTAATGGTTTCAGTAGAAGATCAATGAATTCATTATGTACAACTTATAAACTTAGTTCACTTTAAAAAGCAATACCTATGGCGCAAAAAAATGTTCAAGTTTGTTATGAATAGTAAACTACATCTTATACAAATAAAAGTATCTTTTAAACATATCTAATACAAAATTAGATTAATAAGATCTAAAAACTCATTATTAACACTGTTTTTATAAATTTAAACGTCGAGACGCCATTAACACAATACACAGAAAACCACCATATTGAAACGTCTATGAAAATAGTTAACGCCCGAGGCCTGATGTTAGCAACCAAACTAGCATCTCTGTATTGTGATTAGACCACATGATTCCAATACGGATATTTATTTAATTGACGACGTTTACTGGTTTAGGTGCAGTTTAAAAGTTTGGTTTAACTAAACCATAAATTCTGCTTAACCTGTTTTATAACTTCGGTTTAAGTAAACGATACAGCAAACAATTCAACCTCCAATTTTCTTAACGTTGCTATCTTCAGTGCAGTAGAAATGTATTATGTCAAACGCCGTGGCTATCCGCACACTAATGTGTGGGTAAAAATCAAGCTTATCGGCACAGGAAACTTTAGTGACGTCATGAATGACGTGTATCAATGAATAGAATATTTCTAATTTGTTGGTGTTTACAAAGCAATAACTATAAATTGTCTATGTTACATGACAACTTTAAAGGCCAGTTGCACCGTATAGTTAAAGCCAAGATTTAAGCTAAAGCGGGGTTTGCACCGCTGTTAAGTCATAGATTAAACCGAGATTTAATTTAATTTAAGCCTTCGTTTGAGTCGACTTAAACCCACATTTAAATCTAAAAGAGCCATTTCTTTTACAATGAGAAATGAAATTTCTCTTTTGACTTTTCTTCTGCTGTCAGTAACATTACCTAAACTGATTATTTCTAAAATAATTATCAATTAATTATTAGCAATAGTAATTATTGTAAAAATTGTTATTCGTTGCAATGAGTGTCTAATTAACCTGAGTTCGGTTATACTGGATTTGACGTGGAAAACCAAAATCAAAATCATCATCCAACAGATCGTTCCACGCAACAAATTCCATTTTAATACTTTTTTGGTATATTAATATTGATTTTAAAGCAATTAACTATATTTATTGGGTTCAACTTTTCAACATTGCCTAATAAATTTGTCAGTCGACGGTTTTAGGTATAGGAAATCTTCTGAGATTTCAAAGACAGGACTCAGGTAGGTCTTATATTCAACTGAAATGTATGAAATCCCTAGAAACGTGCTACGTTGCCATGAATACTTTGAACAAACAGAGACTTTATAAAGCTTGGTTTTCTGATATACGGTGCAACAAGAACTATTTTTAAGCAAGGCTCAAGTGTAAAGCTGAGTTTTATAAAGTTAGGCTCGATTAAATAACGGTGCAAGCGGGCTTAAATAAATTTTATTTTATAATGATCTAGTTTTAATAATTGCTATTTATAAAAATTATAATTATTCTATATGAATATGACTAGAAATAAATAGATTAAAAGCAATAATCTTTTCCTGGTCTGTGTGGTGTAATGGTTAAGATATCTGGTTTCTAACCAGTTGCATCGCGAACGCGAAAGCGTGTAGACGTGTTTAAAGATCGCTCCTCAGGTATTGAACGTAAAAATTTCAAATTCAAATTGAAATTCTGCAGAATTTCATAATATTAATTATTTATAATAACTAGTGTTAGTGATAATTTGCCAAATATGTGACGTAAAATTAACTTAGTTAATTAATTCTTACGAGAAAGGGACTCTATTAAAATGTAGTTGCTTAAACTTAAGAAATCTGGCAACTTTCGTCTATCGATTATACGTTTGTGTATGAAAACGAAAAAATCCAGCAATGTGAGTATCCGCAAAGTTAAAAAACATGAGATTAGCGCAGAAATTATAAGTTTACAAGGACTGATAAAGCTTAAAAATAAGATTGCAAACGAAAGTGGTGTATCTAAGCCGGTTACAAACACGTTCGAAACAGAAGGGACTGAAACGCAGGTAACAGACTGCTACGTGCCAAAATTTGGCACTAGACTTTTTTGTTAGTTTAGTTTTGATATGTGGGAGTTTGGCGCCTTAAATTTGAAAGACTTGGCGCGTGTATTTCCGTCACTACAGAGTGCGTTTGCGCCAGTTCGCGCCGACGCGAGTGGAGAACAAAAGTGGGGAGTTTCCGGGGAGACACTGAAACGTCGCTTTTGGCCTTTGAACTTCCAGAAGAGTGGTTGGGTTTTTGGTATCGTATCGTATCTTATCTTTTTATGTAGATCTCTTTTCTCTGTTATCTTTGTTTGTCGTCTCTATAAACCTGTTCCTTATCGTTTGTTACGTGCCATTTTGGCACTAACATTTCTTAGTTTAACTTTGATGTGCGGAAGTTTTCGCGCCTTAAAATTCAAAAGACCTGGGTGTATTTCCGCCACGTCAAAAGTGTGTTGGGCGAATAATTTTGCGCCGACGCGTGAAAGGACAGAAAAGTGGGGTTTTTTCCGATGGGCTCTGTAACGTGGCCGTACGCCTTTGAACATCGAGAAGGGCGGTCGTGTCTGGTATCGTATCTTCATTTTATTATGTAGATTTCCTTTTGCTTATCTTTGTTTGACTTTACCTGATAAACCTGTTTCCTTATCGTTCCCGCTACATATAGGAATTTGATACGACCCTGGAGCAGTCCCACGACCCTAGAACGAGCCGGATGTCCATGCTCCGCTAACAGCTAACCGGAGCAGTCACCATCTTTAACTATCTTAAAGGGGGCTCCAGCCATTTGGAAGGCGTACCCTCCGTTAATTGCCTTAAAAGGGGCCATCAGTAGCCCTGATGGACGTCAACAGAAGTTAACTTTAACTCAACCCCGCAGGACGTCGGATTTCTTATGTAAGTACTTTATTTGCTTAGTCTGTTCGCGAATTAAATATATATTTTCCGTCAATTGCGCATTTAATTTGTGCATTGTGTGACGTCATTGACAGATGGGCGCGCTAAAACCGGTTTAAAGATTGGAGCTACCACCTGTCCGTGGCGTCGCTTATTCCGCGCTTGCGCGATTGTAATTATGAACTTTTTAAAATGTAAGAATTGCCGTCCAACGTGTTTTTTAGGTGGTATGATTCCTTTTATGACTATATAGTGTTTTAACTAATGTTATTTTAAAGCTTTTTCATTTAAAACAAAAATAACAAAGATAATTATCCATATTCTCTAATATATCTGTTAACCTTAAATTTTAGATTGGTATCTTGCAAACTCCCCAGAGATTTTTCTGAAATGACATGTCAGCTGATTACAATGTATAGCTTTTGTCTTTAAAATGTTATGTTATTTAATGTTTTTCTAATTTTAAATGTGGGATCTGTTTGTTGACTTCAGTTTTATTGTTGATTGCATAGTTATTTTTTTACACACAAATATAACTTTTTAGGAAGGATTTATACCATAACCTTACTTCAGCATTATACTGGTAAGTGTATTATTTAGATATGGATAAACAAACAATCTAATAAATAAACAAGTAATGAATGCCTTAAACACTGTTTATTACGAAAATCATTTACTTTATATTAGATTGAAACATAACACTTGCTTGTTTTAAAAAAAAAACCGTACATAAATTATCTTGTGTGGTTACATTCTAAAAGTGTCCTTTACTAATCTAGCTATTTATTTAATGATATTTCAATTACCTTTACAAGAAACTTTGTGTTTAAAAGTACTTATCGTAATAAATTGCCCTTTTTCAATATCTTTTTAAAAAACGTTAAACTATGGGTTGTTGCATTTGTTAAATAACACATTACCTACCTTTTTTTATAATTTGGAGTGTCTTTTTGTAGTTTATCAATGATATATTTCTTTTGTTCAACACTGGTCTTGCCCTCTTATAGTTCTAAACGTTTTTTTTTTGGTGATTTATATACTTGCCGTGATTGAATTTGACGATAAAGTACGCTGGGATAATGACCAACAATCATAACGACGTTAGAAAAAATTTGTTAAAAGCTTACGAAAAGAGTAAGGACCACTATAACTTACGTAAACGAAATATCTCCTTCGCCTTGGGCTTCAAGATGCTGAAAGAAAACGCCAAGGCAGGTGGCATATTAAAGACCTTAAGCCATTCTCTGCTGACCCAAATGCTACTTAAGTTTTTCACGTTCCATTCTTCTCACAATTTTCTGTTCTCACCATCAATTAGTAACTGTAATCGCTTATTTCCTCTCTTGTACTGTGTATATTTCCTACACGTTTAACTTTACATACCTTAAATTAGCTATCTTTTTTTTTTCGGTTGACTTTTCCTTGACCAAACCGTTACTTATATATTACTTTATTCTCTACACCTTCAAATATAACTCTGTCGTTTCATTTAATTAACCCTCGAACTTTTCCTCCAGCATATTATTTGGTTTTTAGTATTTTTCCTTACGTCATTTAATTTTGTGTGGTAATTGTCGTAACTTTAGTTGTAATAACTCATTGAATTTTTATGATTGGTTTTAACTGATGTTAGAGTGGATGTTTTTCTTCTTTGGGCTCACATAGGACACGCGCAGTCTATGCCATTGAAAGAAATAGTTCATGTTCGCAGTTGCAAAAAACTAGGATTGCCTATTCCATGTGTTTTTCCTCTGAATTATTACAGTCGCCCACATTATACTATATTATTATTTGGTTCTTTTCCTACTAAGTCACCATAACTTATAAACATTTTTTTTCATTGTTTTTTGTTGAACTTCGTGGCGAGGCGCTATTGCTTCTTATTGATATCTTATTAAATTCTCGGTTGTTTTAGCATATTGGCACAGTGTATCTGTATTTAACTGCTTATAATTGGGCATTTTTGTGTGTTTAGGGCGTTACCGTTTTAAAAAAACTACTTTAAAACAGTTGTTTTCGTGTGTTTGTATCTGTAATGATACTTTTAAGTTGTTGTGTCAACTTTTGTCTGATTTTCTTATCGTAGTGGATGCACTCGTTAGGAAAATGATCGTACTAGTTCTCTTAGGAGTCTAGTGAATTTTAACGTATATACCTTATTTTGTCGGATTAATATCGCAGGTGGTCCTTCAGACCGCGCTGTGTTTTAACAGGGACAATTCTCTACCTTCTCTCAGACGCTTGTCCAAAAACTCTACTTTTTTATATCCCGCTGTCTCCGTTTCTGCCTTATTCTTCTTTCGGTGGACCTGTACTTGTCCCGGAACACCCGTCTGCCACATAAGAGTGATGTTCCCTCACTCCGGGCTACTGGCCACATTGGCTGGTTGAGAAGCGCTTTGCTATGCACCTTTTTCTGTCTCTTTTGCTCAATGCGAGCCCTTCCTCTACTTTTTCTACCTGGAAGTGCCTCTTATGCATCCCAAATAACCACCTCCCTCTTTCTACCGTTCCTATTTCTCTGCCTTTTTCATTTCCGTTAGTCACCGTGTGGTTGTGCGGAAGGTTTTCACAGACACCCGGGCCACGTCTCTGGGAATCTTTTGTGAGGTCATGCGGTGCCGCTGTCAGCGCATATGGGCGCTAACAGTGAAGGTATGTATGAGTGGATGATTATATCTATGTACCGATATATCGTGTGGATATCGGGTGATTATATCACCGATATCAATTAACGCCGGGTGCAGGGATGCACCCAAATGCCTTTGCCGGTCCCTCATACCGTTTATTGCAAACGGGCCTGCTTCACAGGTTGCTTTTTTTAGAGGGTACGAGAAATTCCCATTTAACGGCTCCACGGAGCCACTCTATCGTTATCTTATCTATTATCCTTGATAATAACTAGGTTAATATTTTTATCTTATTTATTATCTTTGATAATAACCTTAGGTTAATATCGTTATCTTACCGATTACCTTTAATAATAATTTTAGTTGAATATCGTTATCTTACCGATTATCTTTAGGAATAACTTTAGTTTAATATCGCGTTACCTTACCTACTATCTCTATTAATAACTTTAGCTTAATATCGTGTTATCTTACCTAGTATCTCAAATAATAACTAAAAACTTAATATCGTTATCTTACCGATTACCTTTGATGATAACTTAAGCTCAATATCTTATCTATTATCTTCAACAACAATTTGAGATCTTGTTTTATCTTTTTATCTTCCTAACGTTTGGTATTTATGACCAGACGTGGGAATTAGTTTTCTTGAATATTAAGTGAAAAAGCTAACCTGATGTAGAAATGTAATTTGTTAGGTTAGCAATGTAAGAATTTAGTAAGATGGTAAGTTTGGTAAATTTGTTGATTCACAACCATGTCATGGACAAGTTTTGATGTGTATCGTTATTTAAACCAAAGTACCAGTAACAAAAATTTGCTAGAGTGTAGACTAATTCACTTTCATGGATATTTTTAAATTTGGGCACTTTTTGCCAACAAAGAAATAGTTTTGATGCAACGCTCATGTGCGTCTGCACGTAAGAAACTTTAATGTTAGCTTTAGTGTAGTATATTGGTTAGGCGACTTGTCGCATTTGTTTTACTTTAAGTAGTGTTTCATGCTCCCCGACAAATTTGTGCTGTCGATTATTAATGTAGTCAATGACAATGGGGCTACTTATTCCGTTTCCTGGTACTTCGGAAGACGTGTTATCGGTGGCGCCTTAAATAAACATTTTGCAGGTTTTAAGTTAGGATTTACGTAGGGTAGCTAGGATTTAGATTTTAAGATGTTACTGTGCTAACAGTCTTTTTGTTTTTTTTAGTTTTTTTATGGCTTTGTCGCGATTGTTACGTGCCAAAATTTGGCACTAGACTTTTTTTTTAGTTTTGAAATGCGGGAGTTTCGCGCCATAAATTTGAAAGACTTGGTGTGCGTATTTCCGTTACGTCAGAAGTGCGTTGGAAGAACTTCGCGCCGACGCGTGTAAGAGAAAAAGTGGGAAAGTTTCCGGAAGAGGTTGAGGAAACGTGGCTTTTTGCTGCTGAACATCGAAAAGAGTGGTGTTGGGTCTGGTATCGTATCTTTATTTTTATTATGTAGATTTCCTTTTCTCGCTTATCTTTGTTTATCGTTCCCTATAACCCGTTTCCTTTTCGTTACCTCTACATGTAGGAAGAAGATACGGAATTTGAAAGCAACCTGGCCGAACCGGAGTCCACGTCCTGCAGTAGCTAGCCGGAGCAGTCATGATGGAGGTCGCAGCCACCATCTTTAAATAATTTGGAAAGTGGCCACGAGCAACCCTGGCGGAAGTGATTCCGTAGAAAGCTGTACCTATTCATGTGAGTACTTCGCTTCTATAAACTATTGTATGAAAATTGGCATATTACGTCATTTACGTGTAATAATTTGCATAATGTGTGACGTCATTGACAGATGGGCGCGCTGATCTCCACTTTATAGATTAGCGTTACCAACAGCCGTTGCGTCGCATATACCGCGTCGACGGTAAATATAAAGAGGACTTTGAATGTAAGAAACTTACATGCTGCTGGTCATAATGACTATTTTGTTTTAGGTAATTATCAAAAAAAGGACAACAATTTGTTAATTTCCATTTTTATTTTACAGTTGACTCAGGGTATCCACTACGTGCCTGGTTACTAACACCATTTTCAGAAGGTAATGATAATTCTCTAGAAGGTGTATATAATGATTTACACAGAAAAAACACGTGTAAAAATCGAATGTTGCAATGGGGTGTTGAAATCTAGGTTTCGCTGCCTCTTAAAACATAGAGCACTTCATAATAAACCAACAACAGCATGCAAAATCATAAATGCTTGTGTCGTGCTGCATATGTGTCGTGAACACAATGTTCCTGATATAGATGATGTCGATGAGAATTGTTCCGATTTTGATTTTGGAATGCATGAAGATGCTATTAGCAATGATCAAAATATAATACAAACTGTAAATCCTGAGCTACGTGAGGGTAAAATTATCAGAAATAAAATAGCACGTACTTTATATCGACGAAATTGATTTGTTTTTCTAACAGTATATTAATCATTGAACTTTATTTATAGCAAGGAAACGTTGTAGTAACAAAATGTAGTAGTTGTTAGAGCTTCTAAAAAGGATGTTTTTTTAATTAAATTGTATTAAAATACATATGTTTACAAAAATTTGAAATGTTTATTTTTATTCTAAGATATTAACAATTAAATGTAAGGCTATTAAAATAATATAAAATACTTACACTTATACTTTATTACTGTATACTTTCTACTACATGCATCGAGGAGGCGTCCACCTGTAATGCCCATGCCCGACGATTGGCAGGCAGTTGTCCCTAACGCCAGTGCTACTTAAACTAAGGTGCAATAGGTTCTAAACACAACATTTACTATAGCGAAATTGCCTTGATGCAATCAAGTTCCCAAATTTGTTTCGACAAACTCTACTAGAGCGCATTGGCTCCCTGAAATAATTTCGACAATGTCTACTAGGGTGAAATGGTCTTGATGCGATCAACATCCCAAAATTGGGTTTTCTCAATTGTTCTTTGATTTCCTCGATTATTTTCGGGTTTTCTTGACTGTCTTCGGGTTTTTCGATTAGTTTAGGGTTTTGTTGATTGTTCTCGAGTTTTATAGCTTGTTCTAGGTTTTTCGTTTGTCTTCGAGTATTTTCAATTGTTTTTAGGTTTTCTTGATTATTTTCTGATTGTTCTTAGTTGTGCTCAATTGTTCTCGGTTGTGCTCGATTGTTCCGGTTGTGTTCGATTGTTCTCAGTTGTTCTCGATTGTTCTAGGTTGTTTTGGATTGTTCTCGATTATTCTAGATTGTTTTCGATTGTTCTCTAGTTTTTCGAATTTTCAGGAATTTTATCGAATTTTTTCGAAATTCTTAAATTTTCTCGAATGTTTTGAAAATTTTCCCGAATGTTTTCAAATTATCTAGAATTTTCTGAAATTTTCTCGAATTTTATGGAATTTTCTCGAATTTAGAAACCCACTGAAGTTTTGTCGAAAAAGTCTACTAGGACAAAATGGTCTTAATGCGATCAAATTCCTAAAAGTCATTTCAACGAAGTCTATTAGGGCGAAGTAACCTTCATCCAATTACTCACTGAAGTCGTTTCCATAAAGTCTACTAGGGCAAAGTGAACTTAATCCAGTCTACTCCCCAAAGTCGTTTCCACGACTTTTACTAGGTGAAGTGATCTTCATTCGATCGACTTCCAGAAGTTGTTTCGACGAAGTCTTATAGAGCGAAGTAATTTTGTTCTGATCGACTCCACAAAGCTGTTTCACCAAAGTCTAAACAAAGTGGCCTTGCTTCGATCTACTCCCCAATGTCGTTTTAACGAAGTCTACTATGGCGAAATGACCTTGATCTGATCTACTTCCTGAAGTTGTTTTTAACGAAGTCTACTAAAGCGAAGTGATCTTGATCTAATCTATTTTACGAAGTCGTTTCAACAAAGACTTTTGAATTTCCTCGATTATTTTCGGGTTTTCTCGACTATCTTCGGGTTTTTCGATTAATTTAGGGTTTTGTAGATTGTTCTAGGTTTTTCGTTTGTCTTCGAGTTTTTCAATTGTTTTGGGGTTTTCTCGATTGTTTTCAGATTTTCTCGATCGTTTTCAGATTGTTCTTAGTTGTGCTCGATTGTTCTCGGTTGTGCTTGACTGTTTTCGGTTGAACTCGATTATTCTCGATTGTTCTCGTTTGTTTTAGATTGTTCTTGAATGTGCTTGATTGTTCTCGATTATTCTAGATTGTTTTCGATTGTTCTGTTTCTCAAATTTTCAAGAATTTTATCGAATTTTCTCGAAGTTTCTCAAACTTTCTCAAATGTTCTTAAAATTTTTTCAAATATTTTCAAATTATCTGGAATTTTCTGAAATTTTCTCGAATTTTATGGAATTTTCTCGAGTCTTTTCGATTGAGAAACCCATCGAAGTTTTATCGAAAAAGTCTACTAGGACGAAATGGTCTTAATGCAGTCACATACTCAAAGTCATTTCAGCGAAATTTACTAGAGCGAAGTAATCTTCATCCGATCTATTTACTGAAGTCGTTAACACAAAGTCTACTATGCTGAAGTGATCTTTATCCGATCGACTCCCAGAAGACGTTCTGACGAAGTCTTATAGTCTTCACGAAGTCGTTTCATCTAAATCTACTAGTGCGAAGTGATCTTGCGGCGATCTACTCCCCAAAGTCGTTTTAACAAAGTCTACGAACGCGAAGTGACCTTGATCCGATATACTTCCTGAAGTTGTTTTCAAAGAAGTCTACTAAGTGATCTTGGTCTGATCCATTTTACGGAGTCGTTTCAACAAATTGTATTAGGGCGAAGTGATCTTGATCCGATCAACTCCTCGAAGTCATTTTAATAAAGTCTTCTAGAGCGAGATGAACTTGCTCCGATCTATTCCACGATGTCGTTTCAATAAAATCTACTAGGGCGATGTGGGCTTGATCCGATCTACTCTATGGAGTCGTTTCACCGAAGTCAAGGGCGAAGTTATTTTGATTCGATTAACTCCCCGAAGTCGTTCCAACAAAGTAAATTAGTTCGCTCTTTGACTGTGGAGCAAATGCTGTAACTGATGGCAAATGGTAGGGCACATAAATCTAATTTTTCTTGTTTAGGTATTGATATACATTTCAGTAGGTAGGCACTAATGCTCGTAACAATCATAAATATGAGCATACAGTTTTGTTCCGTAGTATTCTGTATTTGTAGATAATTTTATTAAAGCTTTTGCAATAAATTTATTTAATTAGTTAAGTTATTATTGATGTCATTATGGACCTATTTTGAATACACGGCATTTATGAGTAGCGTTCGCTTTGGTTATCTTGATACAATAAATTCAGATGATACATGTCACGAGACTAGAGTAAACTTACCTTAGTGATGTTACCGTTCGACCTTTTTATCGCTGATTGTGATCGCTAAGTTCACACCCAAAAATAGTACAATTAACTTTTATTTAGTACTTGAAACACGTTCATGTAAATGAAACGTCAATAACTAATTTTGAAAGAAAAAGTTTCCTGTAAAATTAAATATATTATCAAAAATGTGCGATATTAAACGAAGATCCCCGTATAAAAGTTTAAGTAAGCCTACGAAACAGTAAATTATTGTAACATGCTTTTTGCATAGACAGGAGGTTAATGTGATTATCGTGCATCACCAACAATTTACATAATAGGGCCTATATGATATTCTTATTAAATACTATCCATTTCTGGAAATTTAACAATTCAAAAAGTAATTTACCACATACTGAGGAACGTCCATTGGCATGCAATTAATGCAACTATCTGCAACTTTTAAAAATAAGTTGAGAGTACATATAGAGTCCTCAAACTTACGAACGTCCTTTTGCATCCAATCTGTGTAATTATATATCATTACAAGGAAATAATTTACAAAGACATACGCAGTCGTTTACTAACGAACGTCCAATCTAATGCAATTAGTGTAACTACTCTGCATTACAAAAAAATACCTTCAAACATTATTTACTGTATCAATCTTCATGCAATTTGTGTGACTATTCCACATTACCAAAAAGTGATTTTAAAAAACATATACAACGACATACTAACGAGCGCCCATTTTTGTGCAATTTGTGTGGTTATTCCGCGTCACAAAAAGGTAATTTAGAATTGCATATACGAAGGCATACTAACCATCGACAGTTTTGGTGCCATTTGTGTAATTATTCTGCATTACACAAAAGTAATTTAAAAATACATATACGAACGCATACTAACGAACGTCCATTTGCTTGCAATTTATGTAATTATACGGCATTACAAACAGGTCATTTAAAAATACATATACGATCGCATACTAACGAACGCCCATTTCCATGCAATCTGTGCAATTATAAGGCATCACAAAGACGCGTTTTACGAATACATATGTATTCGCATACTAACGAACGTCCATTCGCATGCAATCTGTGTAATTATACGGCATCACAAAGAAGTAATTTACAAATACATATTAATTCACATACTAACGAAAATATATTCATATGCAATTTATGTAATTACTCTGCATTACAAAAAAATACTTTAAAAGCCCATTTGTTGTCGCATGCTGAGGTACGTCCATTCTCATGCAATTGGTGTTATTATTCCACATCACGAAAAGGTCATTTAGAAACACATATACGAAGGCATACTAACCAACGTCTATATACGTGCATTGTGTGTAATTATTCTGCAGTACTGAAAAGTACTCTAAAAATTCATTTGCTGGCGCATGCTAAGGTACGACCATTTTTATGCAATTGGTGTGATTATTCTGCGTCCCAAAAATATAATTTAAAAACACATATACGAACGCATACTAACGAACGTCCATTTTCGTGCAATTTGTGTAATCATTCTGCATCACGAAAAAGTGATTTAAAAACACATATACGAACACATACTAACGAACGACCATTTGCATGCATTCTTTGTAATTATGCGGCATCACAAAAAGGCAATTTAAAAATACATATGCTTTCACATACTAACAAACGTTCTTTTGAGTGCAAGCTATCTAATTATACGGCATCACAAAAAAGTCAATAAAAAAATAAGCATTTGCATACTAACAAACACCCAGTGGCGTGCAATTTGTACAATTACTTTACATTAAAAAAAGTACTTTAAAAGACCATTTGTTGTCGCATGCTAAGGTAGGACTATATTAATGCAATTGGTGCTATTATTCCGCATTAGGAAAAAGTGATTTAAAAACACATATACGAAGGCATACTAACGAACGTCCATTTTCTTACAATTTGTTTAATTATATTGCATCACAAAAGAGTAATTTAAAATCATAACCAAGGCATACTGACGAATATCCGTTTTCGTAAAATTTGTGTGATTATTTTACATCACGAAAAAGTGATTTAAGAACACTTATCCGCACGCATACGAACGAACGTCCATTCGCATGCAATTTGTGTAATTACTCTGCATTACAGAAAATACCTTACAAGAGCATTTGCTATCCCATGCTAAAGCACGACCGTTGTCATGCAATTTGTGTGATTACTCCGCAATACGAAAAGTTAATTTAGAAAGACATGTACAAACACATACTAACGAATGTTCATTTTCGTGCTATTTGTATAATTAAGTTGCATCACGAAAACGTGATATAAGAACACATATACGAAGGCATATTAACGAATGTCCATTTTGGTTCAATTTGTGTGATTATTCTGCGTCACGAAAAAGTGCAAGTGCAAGCTGTCTAATTTTATGGCATCACAAAAAGTCATTAATAAATGCATATACATTCGCATACTAACAAACACCCAGTCGCGTGCAATTTGTACAATTTCTCTGCATTACAAAAAAATAATTTAAAAGACCATTTGTTGTCGCATGCTAAGGTAGGACTATTTTAAGTAAATTGTTACGATTATTCCGCATTAGAAAAAGTGATTTAAAAACACATATACGAAGGCATACTAACGAACGTCCATTTTTTTACAATTTGTTTCATTATACTGCATCACGAAAGAGTAATTTAAAATCACACGAATGCATACTGACGAATGTCAGTTTCCGTACAATTTGTGTGATTATTCTACGTCACAAAAAAGTGATTTAAAAACATATATACGCACGCATACAAACGATCGCTCATTTGCATGTAATCTGTGTAATTATACGGCATCACAAAAAGTCATTTACAAATACTTATGCACCTGCTTAGAAGTCACCCGTTACAATGAATTCAATTCGAACTTTACCGTTCGAATTACTGGAGATATCTACTCTGTTCCCTAGATTTAGTCTCTTCGAACCGCTTTTTTATCCCTCGATTTAAAAAATTTTAAGACATAAATTTTTATGTACCGAAGAGGTAATAGAAGCTGAGATGGGCTGGTTTGAGTTATAGACGTTGCAAGAACGCTGTATTAAGTGTATTAGTTTAAGAGGAAACTGTGTTTAATATAAGATAAGCTAACATTAGTTCCAACATTTAATTGTTTTAACACTATGAAGGTAACGTGGAAGAACCACGTTATTAATGTAACAGCATAGAGAACATACAGTAAGAAGTCACTAGGGCGAAGTGGATATGGTGCGATCAACTCTCCGAAGTTATTTCGACAGCGAAATGACCTTGATGCAATCAACTCCTCGAAAATGTTTTGACAAAGTTTACTAGGGCGAATTGATCTTGATGCGATCAAGTTCCCCAATATGTTTCGACAAAATGTACTAGAGCGAAGTGACTTTAATGCGAAGTAGTTTCGACAATGTCTACAAGGGCGAACTGGTGATCAACTTACCGAAGTTGTATTTTCTCGATTGTTCTCTGGGTTTCTCGATTGTTTTCGGGAATCCTCGATTGTTCTCGCGTTTTCTCGACTGTCTTCTGGTTTTTTCGATTAGTTTAGGGTCATGTGAATTGTTCTCGGGTTTTGTAGGCTGGTTTAGGTTTTTCGATTGTCTTCGGATTTTTTCAATTGTTTTCAGGTTTTCAGATTGTTCTCATATGTGCTCGATTGTTCTCATATGCGCTCGATTGTTCTCGGTTGTGCTCGATTATTTTCGGTTGTGCTCGATTGTTCTCGGTTGTTCTCGATTATTCACATTGTTCTCAATTGTTTTCGATTGTTCTCAATTGTGTTCAATTGTTCTAGATTGTTTTCAATTGTTTTCGATGTTTTGAATTTTCTCAAATTTTCTAGAAATTTCAGAAATCGTATCGAATTTTTATCGAATTTTCATCGAATTTTGTCAAATTATATCGAATTTTATCAAATTTTATCGAATTTTATCGAGATTTCTCGGATGTTCTCAAATTTTCCTCGAATGTTTTCAAATTATCTGGAATTTTCTCAAATTTTTTTGAATTTTATGGATTTTTCTCAAGTTTTCGTTTGAAAAACTCCCCAAAGTTTCATCGAAAAAATCTACTAGGGCGAAGTGGTCTTAATGCGATCAAATTCGCAAAGTCGTTTTAACGAAGTTTACTAGGGCGAAGTGAACTTTCTCTAATCTACTTACTGAAGTCGTTATCATAAAGTCTACTAGGGCGAAGTGGACTTGTTCCAATTTACTCTCCGAAATCGTTTCCACGAAGTTTAATATGTGAAGTCTTGGCATTTCATTCCGAATTTATATGGGGATTGGTTGCTTTCCATTTTTAGGTTTGCTAGGTCGCGGATAAGACAATTGAGGTTGCGTTCGTCGTCAAAATATGCTATCAATATACGTTTAAAATCCTCCCACTGTTCTATATCATCTTGGTTGACTATTAGCGTTAGTGTCCGGCCGGTCAGTTTACTTATTATTAGGTGTAAAGGTAGAACATTTCGTTCGTTATCTCCTGGTTTGTAAAAGGTTTTTAAAAATATTTCGCACGCGGCATGAAGTTTCCTATTAAAGCTTGATCTCCGTTAAATTGGGGTATACTTTTGAGGTAAATTTTTATGTCTGAACTCATGATTGTTAAGGGTTGCTTTCGCCTTTAATTAATATCAAGTTTTTGCTTAAATTGAGATTTATTTTTCTATTTGTATTGTTAATTTTCGGTTTGGATTATGTTGGGTTATTTAAGGAATCGCTCAACTTATTTTTTATACGTAGTTATACGGTGTTATAATTAAATTGCGGGATTTTTGCTTGGTAATGTCTGATTAATTACTGTAGCCTTAGATTCGTATTTATATACTTCGCGGATGTTATCGTCGTAGCGGGTTTTAATTTTCTGAAAGGTTTCTGTGTGGATTAATAATTTATTGGAATAATTGCGTTGTACTTTGTACGTTTTGTTGCGCCAGTTATGATTTTATTTTATTTCAGTCTTGCTGATTAATTGAGTCTGCTTTAATTATCTCGTCTCCGTAGGTGTTGTAATTGATAAATGCATAAAATGTTTTCTTTCAACTGTATTGTCTAGTTACCTTGAATGTCTAAATATAGAGTGGCAAGTTCTCAGTCAATAGCTTTGTTTAATGTTGCCTTTATAATTTATACAATAAAATTGTTTAAATTAGAAGTTTATAAATCTCCTGAAAGGTTTTGTTATCAGTTTCGGTGATAAGTTTAAATAAAATGCGTAATGCTTTTGTATAATTAGATATCCTCGTGCTAAAAAATATTTAATTATACTTCATAAAGTTTGATTTTGTTTGAATGGTTTTATTCAGTGAGGGTTTTTGGTAATAATTTGTATCAGAGTCGCGTTTTAAACTTGCACGCTTTGTTTCAATTTGTAATGAGTTAATTTATTAATAGTAAATTGAAATATGTTTCTACAAATATATACTAAGGTTAATTATAGACTTTGATGAAGATTAAACTTTGAATAATTCGTTTCTATAAGCTTGTGGTGATAAAATGGTAAAAATTAGTTGCGTTCTAGTTTGTATTTTAAAATCGTTTTTGTTTTGTTTTGATAATTTGTAAATATAATTTGTACTAATAATTGCGTTTATAAATACGTCTTTTCAGTTCTCTTGTTTTAAAAATAATTTTTTGCAATTAAAATAATTTTTCTTAATAATTAAGTAAATTATTTTTCATAAAATGGCGTAAATTGCGATAAAATAAAAAAATATTCTGTACATACACAAATTAAAAAAAAATTTTCTTTACTAGCTAATATCAATAAATTTGTAAAAAGAATAAATTGGTTTAGGAAAATGAACTTACATAATTTTCATAGTTGATTTCTTTTGCTTTATTGCTGTGAGCTAGATCGATTTTTGTACTTCGTCCACGTTTTGCTTCTTTGGGCTCGGTCGATTCTTGTACCTCGTCCAAATTTATTTGGTTGGTTTCGGTTGAAGCTTGTACCTCGTTCAACTTTATTTGGGTTCTTCCACATTGTAAATTAAATTTCTTGGTCACCAGTTCTCCTATTTTTGGATTCGTAGTGCCTTTCTGGATTCTACCGACTGCGCCAGTTACGTTTCCGGCCTTGGGAGCGGTCTTTTAAAACTTCTTTCAAAACTTGTAACAAATTTTATTTAGTTAAACAGAAATTACAATTGAATTTTGACAAACTGGATTAATTATTCTAAGTCGAAAATTAAATAATAATTGGAGTTTTTTAAGGGCGAGTAGCCTAAGCAAACGGCAATGTTAAAGCTGAAATACTCGAGACTGACTTGTAACGTGCATTTTTGGTAGTTTAACATTTTACGCTTTTTCCCAATTCGTAATACATTTCTGTAACTACCATTTCTATATTTACTAACATCGTTAGGCGAATGCGTGTATTAATTTTAAAAATAGATTAATTAATAAATTCCAAGGAATGAATGTTAAACAGCTTGTAATTAATTATAGATTACATCGTTCTTGTCTTGCCGTTGATATAAATTTTGTTGCTTATGTGGATATACAAGTCTAGATAATAGACGATAAGCGGTTGTAATAGCGACGAGTGGATATAAACAGATAAGCAGTTGTAATTTGTATTTCGTTCCTATATGTTAATTACGTGGAAAATACTGTTTCTTGTTTTGCTTTGCGAATAGTGAGGATTAATGCGGTAACAATTTTTGAATTGTTTCACGAACAAGTACGGCACGATTTTAGTTGTTTTTCTTGTGAAATAAAAAGTTGTATATTAACCGTAGAAAGTGTAGTGCTAATTACCTTTTGAAAGAAAGATGTTTTTATAGGCGAACGTGTTTGACTCGACCGCACGTGTTTGTTTTTACGGAACATTGACTTAGTGATTACGCGTTGCTTTACTAATTGTGTTTTTTTTGTTGCTTTATCTTTTGATATTTAAACTGTGTGTGCGATTTAGTTTCGCGGTCCTTTTGTTTTTTATCAAAGTAGTGCATACTTTGGATTATTTAAATACAGTTGATACTGTAGTTTCTGAATTTTCTAACCACAAAGAATCTAAAATAGATCATTGCTTGCGCAAATTCTGTTATTTGCGAAATATAACAGATTACCGGTTTACAAAGGTATTGGTTGAAGTTTCTCACTGCTTTTTGAATGTTTATGAAAATAATATACATTTGGTTCCAGTTGAAATTAAACTAGTGCTACAAAATATTTCGAAATTATTGTCTCAGGAAATAGAATTAACAAGAAATTTATCAATGCTACGTAGTTCCATCAGCAGGATAATGTCTGCTGCTAACACCAGTGAAATACGTAGGTGTGATTAGTGTAACGTGTGCTAAGTTCCATCAACACCCTCACAGTCAAGGGTGAAGTGCTTCGTTAGTGCAGGACATCGTGAATCCCACACTTCGATTGCAAGGAAGCGTTGCTGAAGGATTTTGTAAGTTGAACTATCTCCTACTTGTTATTACTTTAAATATCTATCCGTTGCTTTGCCATATCTTTGTCGGTCTGATACCTTTTACAATAGACTTGCATGCTATTTTAAAACATAAGGAAAAAAAAGAGAAAGAAAGAAAAATCAATACTACTGAATTACTCATATCAATTGTGTCTTACCTATTTAGCTTTTGTTAACATTTTGTCTGATTTATGTTTAATTGGTGTGTGAGGAAACGTTTCTGCTACTACCCAATATTACCTCACTTTGTACTAAAAATGTTTGTATTGCTTTTACCGTTGTTATATTATATAGATTATCCAAACAGTTTTTTTTACATTCTACAAAGTACTGAACAATCTATGCTCCATCAGCATGCTATGCTTTTTCTTTATTTCAGGTTTGCAGGACTATTTTTTTTTATTGCAGGTTTGCTATTCTAATTTTTTTTATTGCAGGTATTGTTACTAATTCCTTACAGCCGCGCACCTTATATGTTGGTCTGTTTTCTACAACCCCCCCTAATCTCCGATTGAGCCCGGTCATTTCTTTGATTTTCTTTGTGTTACGCACGGCTACGAGCCAACGTAGCATAAATTTGGCGCCCGAACAGGAACTGCCACGAATTACGTAACAGACTGATGGTCTTGGGGCTCCCAGAGTATTTATGTTGTCCCTGCCCCTCACATGTCTGTGGAAACTTGCAGAGCTCATGTCTGCTTATTTCTTAATTCTAGTCATTGTACAATGTAACAATCTTAATTTCTAAGTAATCGCGGTTTTTTAACCGTCTGTGACCTGCACCTGCAGTATCATTTACTGTCTGGAATACAATGTATTGCATCCGTTCTCACAACTTGCTTGTGAACTTTCAATAACCTTTCTGGTTTATCCTTGAATTTACATTGTTGCATATATTTAAGTTTCTTTAATAATTTCTAATAGTTCTTAATAAATTCTATTTTGTTATACATATTATATAGATTGGGGGATACATAACTAACTCGCGTAATACATGCGTTCAGAATAAGTGAATTTTATTACTCTTACTTTGTAGAGCAAAGGCTGGAACAGGTGGCTAATAATAAGGTACTTAGTTCTTGAGCGTTTGGTTTGAATATGAACCTGGACAATAAGGCGTAATGCTATTTTTTATGATTGAAATTTTATTTGAGAAGTAGATTACGTTTGATCAGAATAAGTAAATTATTTCGCTGTTTGATTGTGGAGCAAAGGCTGTAACTGGTGGCAAATGGTAGATCACATTATTCTAATTTTTCTAGTTTAGGTATTGATGTACATTTCAGTAGGTAGGCACTAATGGTCGTAGCAATCATAAATATGAGTATACACTTTTGTTCCGTAACTTTCTGTATTTTTAGATAATGTTATTAAAGCTTTTGCAATAAATTTATTTATATTAGTTAAGGTTATTATTCATGTCGTTATGGACTTGTTTTGAATGTACGGTATTTAAGAATAGCGCTTGCTTTGGTTATCTTGATACAATAAATTCAGATGATACGTGTCATGAGACTAGAGTAAACTTACTCCAGTTATGTTGCCAGTTCGACCTTTTTATCGCCGATTGTGATCGCTAAGTTCACACCCATAAACAGTACAAGTATCTTTTATTTAGTACCTGAAACATGTCCTTGTAAGTGACACGTCAATAACTAATTTTGAAAGAAAGTGTCCTGTAAAATTCAATATATTATTAAAAAAAGATGTGCGATATTAAACGAAAATACCCCTAAAAAAGTTTAAGTAGGCCTACGAAACAGTAAATTATTGTAACGTACAGGAGATTAATGTGATTATGGTGCATCACCAACAATTTACATAATAGGGTGTATATGATATTCTCCATGAATACTATTCATTTCTGTAAATTTAACAATACAAAATAGTAATTTACCATATATCGAGGAATGTCCCTTAGCATGCAATTAATGTAACTACCTGCATCTTATAAAAATAAGTTGAGAGACCCCAGTTTACGAACGTCCATTTCCATGCAATCTGTGTAATTATAAAGCATTACAAGGAAATAATTTAGAAAGACATACGCAGTCGTTTACTAACGAACGCTCAATCGCATGCAATTAGTGTAAATACTCTAAAGCATCATTTGCTAAGATGTATCAATTTTTATGCAATTCCTGTGATTATGCCACATTAAGAAAAATGATTTTAAAAAACATATACGAAGGCATACTAACGAGCATTCATTTTTGTGCAATATGTGTGGTTATTCCGCGTCACAAAAAGGTAATTTAGAATCACATATACGAAGGCATACTAACAAACGGCAATTTTGGTGCGATTTGTGTAATTATTCTGCATTACACAAAAGTAATTTAAAAACACATATACGAACGCATACTAACGAACGTCCATTTGCTTGCAATTTGTGTAATTATACGGCATTACAAACAGGTCATTTAAAAATGCATATGCGAACGCATACTAACGAATGCCCATTTGTATGCAATATGTGTAATTATAAGGCATCACAAAGACGCGTTCTACGAATACATATGTATTTGCATACTAACGAACGTCCATTCACATGCAATCTTTGTAATTATACGGCATCACAAAGAAGTAATTTACAAATACATATTAATTCACATACTAACGAACATATATACATATGCAATTTGTGTAATTACTCTACATTACAAAAAAACACTCTAAAAGCCCATTTGTTGTCGCATGCTGAGGTACGTCCATTTTCATGCAATTGGTGTTATTATTCCACATCACAAAAAGGTAATTTAGAAACACATATACGAAGGCATACTAACCAACGTCTATATACGTGCATCGTGTGTAATTATTCTGCAGTACTGAAGAGCACTCTAAAAATTCATTTGCTGGGGCATGCTAAGGTACGGCCATTTTTTTGCAATTGGTGTAATTATTCTGCGACACAAAAAAATAGTTTAGAAACACACATACGAACGCATACTAACGAACGTCCATTTTCTTGCAATTTGTGTGATTATTCTGCATCGCGAAAAAGTTATTTGAGCACACATATACGAACGCATACTAACGAACGTCCATTTGTATGCAACCTTTGTACTCATACGGCATCACAAAAGAGTAATTTAAAACTACATTTGCGTTCGCATATTAACGAACGCCCATTCGCATGCAATTTATGTAATTATTCTGCATTACGAAAAAATACTTTACAACGGCATTTGCTATCTCATGTTAAAGTACGACCATTGTCATGCAATTTGTGTGGTTACTCGGCAATTCGAAAAGTTAATCTAGAAAGACATATAGGAACACATACTAACGAATGTTCATTTTCGTGCAATTTGTGTGATTATTTTGCATCACGAAAACGTGACATAAGAACACATATACGAAGGCATATTAATGAACGTCCAGTTTGTGCGCCCATTTGCATGTAATTTGTTAATTATACGGCATCACAAAAAGTTATTTACTAATAGTTTTGCACCTGCTTAGAATTCACCCATTACCATGAAGTCAATCCAAACTTTACGGTTCGAATTACTGGATTTACCTACTCTGTTCCCTAGATTTAGACTCTTCGAACCGCTTCTTGTTCCCTCGATTTAAAAAGTTTTAAGACAAATTTTATTTACCGAAGAGGTAATAGAAGCTGTGATGGGCTGGTTTGAGTTATAGATGTTTCAAGAACGCTATATTAAGTGTATTAATTTAAGAGGGAACTTTGTTTTATATAAGATAAGCTATTATAAATTTCAACATTTAATTACTTTAACCCTATGAAGGTAACATGGAAGAGCCACCTTAATAAGGTTTTCAGATTTTCTCGATTGTTTTCGGGTTTTCTCGATCGTTTTCAGGTTGTTCTCATTTGTGCTCAATTGTTCTCGGTTGTATTCGATTCTTCTCAATTGTTATCAATTGTCCTCGATTGTTTTCGTTTGTTTCTAGATTGTTTTCAATTATTCTCGATTTTTCAAATATTCTCGAGTTTTCTCGAATTTTTCTCCAATTTTCTTAAATCTTATGGAATTTACTCGAGTTTTTTCGTTTGAGAATCTCCCCGAAGTTTTATCGAAAAAGTCTACTAGGGCGAAGTGATCTTAACGCGATAAAATTCCCAAAGTCGTTTGATCGAAGTCTACTTGGGCGATGTGGCCTTCAGCTAATCTACTTTCTAAAGCTGTTACCACAAAGTCTATTAGGGCGAAGTGTCGTTTCAACAAAATTTACTAGGATAAAATGGTCTTGATTGGATGTACTCCCCAAAGTGGTTTCGACGATGTCTACAGGGCGAAGAGATCTTGATCCGATCAACACTCTAGCTCGTTTCACCAAAGACTACTGGGGCGAAGTGACCTTGCTGCAATCTACTCCCCAAAGCCGTTCTAACCATCAACTTCCTGATGTTGTTTTCAACGAGATCTATTAAGGCGAAATGATCTGGATCCAAACCACTCTACGGAGTCGTTTTAACAAAGCTTACTAGAGCGAAGTGATCCTGTTCCAATCAACTCCTTGAAGTCGTTTTAACGAAGTCTACTAGGGCGAAGTGACCTTGATCCGATCTACTTCCTGAAGTTGTATTCAACGAAGTCTACTAAGACGAAGTGATCTTGATCCGAACTACTCTACGGAGTCGTTTCAACAAAGTCTACTAGTTCGAAGTGATTTTGTTCCGATCAACTCCTCGAAATCGTTTCAACGAAGTCTACTAGGGCAGAATGACCTTGCACCGATTTATTCCACAAAGCCGTTTCAACGAAATCTTTTAGGACGAAGTGATCTTGACCCGATCAACTCCCTGAAATCGTTTCAACAAAGTCTACTTACTAGAGCGAAGTTACTTTGATCCGATCTACTTTCCGAACTCGTTTTAACGATGTTTAACCAGGCAAAATCTATGTCAAAATGACCTTAATCCGATCTACTCCACTAAGTCCTTTCAACGAAATCTACTAAGGCAAAGTTATCTTGATGCGAACAACTTCCAGAAATTGTTTCGACGAAGTCTACTATAGCGAAGTGATCTTGGACCGCTCAACTTCCCGAAATCGTTTCGACGAAGTCTACTAGAACAAAGTGATCTTGATCCGATCGACTCTCAAAAATGGTTTTAACGAAGTCTATTACGGCGAAATGATCCTGATCCGAACGACTACCCAAAGACGTTTCAACGAAGTTTCCTAGGGCGAAGTGACCTTGATCCGAACAACCGCCCGAAGTCATTTCAACAAAGTCTACTAGGCCGAAGTGGTCTTGATCCGATCAACTCCTCTAAGTTGATTTAACAAAGTGCACTAGGGCAAAATGATGTTAATGCGATCAAGTCTCATTACCCTCCGACATCTTAATGTCGTTTTGACAAAGTCTACTAACGCGAAGTGACCTTGACGCCATCAACTCATCCAATTTGTTTCCACGAGGTCCACTATGGCGAAGTGGCCATGGTGCAATCAACTCCCCGAAGTTGTTACAACTTGAGCGAAATGGCCTTGATGCAATCAACTCCTCGAAAACGTTTTGACAAAGTTTACTAGGGCGAATTGATCTTGATGCGATCAATTTACCGAAGTTGTATTCTCTCGATTGTTTTCGGGTTTTTTAGATTAGTTTAGATTGTTTTCGGGTTTTATAGATTGGTTTAGGTTTTTCAATTGTCTTCAGGTTTTTCAGTTGTTTTTGGGTTTTGCCGTTCGTTTTCTGTTGTTTTCATTTGTGCTCGATTATTCTCGGTTGTGCTCGATTATTTTTGGTTGTGTTCAATTGTTCTCGATTGTGTTCGATTGTTCTCGATTGTTTTCAATTGCTCTCGATTCTTTTTGAATTTCCTCAAACTTTTAGGAATGTTATCGAATTTTAACGATTTTTATTGAATTTTCTCGAATTTGTTGCAATTTTATCGAATTTTATAGAATTTTCGGAAATTTCTTCAAATTGTATTGAATTTTATGGAATTTTGTGGTATTTCAGTTAATTTTATCTAATTTTATCAAATTTTATCAAATTTTATCAAATTTTATGGAATTTTTTTGGATGTTCTCAAATTTTTGTCAGATGTTTTCTAATTATCTAGAATTTTCTTGAATTTTTTCGAATTTTCTCGAAATTTCAGGAAAGTTATGGAATTTTATCGATTTTTATCGAATCTTCTCGAATTTCCTCGAATTTAATCGAATTTTATCAAATTTTATTGAATTTAAACAAGTATTCTCGGATGTTCTCAAATTTTCCTTGAACGTTGATTAGTCCTCTTTTTCGTCTAGTAGTTTGTTCGTAGGATTAAGTTTATCTTCTATGTTTCTTAAAATGCTTTCTATTATACTGTTGTAATTCATCATTTCTATTGCGTATTCTTTTCCGAATTTTGCTGTGTCCATTGATTGTTTTAATCGGTCATAATTTTCTGCGATTGTTTGAAATTCTTGTTTTAATTCTGTTAGGTGGAATTTTGTGCGAATGTCCAATAGTCGATCGTGTTTTGCATACTGCCTAATTTAATTGGTAGTATACCAGGATTGTTTTTTATATCTTCTATTATTACTTGGTTGTCCGTCCTACCTGGGCGGAGGTTGACGGTAAGGGTGATGACTGTCCATCTGAAATGACAGGGTGTCTTAGGTTTTTCAAATGAATGTGCTTTGTTATTTGACCGTTGTCTACTACTGCTATATTTTTATCTGATATTTTCTTAATTTTGAATGGTCCTAAATTTCTGGGTGCTGTTTTATGTCGCTTGCTTTGAAAGTTTTTCTCATACACGGTTTGTCCTATTGAAAATTTATTTGCGTCGGTATTTTTATTTCGGGTTGTGGTGATACCTTCCTTATCGTTCTCTAATTTATCTTTTACCTTGTCGTAAGTTATTTTTAGTTTTTCTTTGTGGTCTTTCGCATATTGTTGATATACTTCCTTGTTGTAGTGTATGTCATAGGGATTTCGTGAATCTGAATGTCCTAAGGTTAATTCTAAGGGTGTAAAATTTGTTGATGAGTGGATTGTATTATTATAGGCGATTAGTGCGTATGACATTAAATTGGTTATATGTTCCTTCTTATAATTTATTCTTAATAGTCGAATTTGTTCTAACAGGGTTAAATGTAATCGTTCAATTAGTCCGTTTGATTCAGGGTGGTTTTCTGTTATGAAATGAATTTTTATTTTGTGAAGTTCTAAAGTGTTTTGTATTGTCTCATTTTTAAATTCGCTACCATTATCTAGAGTTATTGATTCGGGTGTTCCATAAAATGTGAAATATCGTAAAAATCCGTGGGTCACGTCGATGCTATTTTAGGATGTGATTGGTATTGCTTGGCTTATTTTTGTGAATGCGTCTACAATTGTTAAATAGTTTTGCGCTTCTACTACTAGAGTAGTTTTGAAATGGTTTGTCGGGTGTTTTGGTTAACATTAAGGGTATCTTTGGGAGTTTCCTATCGTATTTCGCTTTGTCACATAGTTCACATTGGTTAATGAAATCTGTGGTCAATTCCTTCATGTCTTTAAAATAATAACGTCTTACAAGTTGCTTTATTGTTTCGTTAATTCCACGATGGTTGGTTTTTCCTTCGTGCTGATTCCTAATTACATCGTTTATTTCGTCAGGGTCGTCTAATGTTATTAATTTTCTCGTACATCTGATGAGTTCAGGGCCAGAGTTATTGAATAATTTAACGTATAATTCTGAAAATCTTTGGTATAAATGTTCGGTGTTGAAATAAAAATAAAATCTTTTTTCTCGGGGGTGTATTCTTTTAGAATTTTAATTATTTGTTCCTCATAGTCATCTTTAGTTATTTGAATTTGGTATATTTTTTGTTATCTACTTTTGTATATTTTACGGGATTGGGGTTATTGAAAACTTCGGTTATTATAAATTGGTTGAGTTTCATATCGATTGCTTCGTTTAAAATTTTAATCGCGTTTTTTGGTTCTTCATTTTGTGTCGAATGTATCGTGTCGATTTCGTCTGGATCTTCCCTTATTTCTGCTTCGTCTACATTTCCTACAATGGATTCCGTTTCTAATGCATTGAGTTGGATTCTACTTAAAGCGTCTGCGTTGTTATAAATTCCTTTTTTATATATAATTTCGTAATCGTACTCTTCGAGTCTGATTCTCCATCGTTGTAATTTTGAATTCGGTTCTTTCAGTTTGCATAGCCATACTAATGGTCTACGATCAGTGTATATATAAAATTTTCTTCCGTATAAGTAAGGTCTAAAATATTTTGTTGCCCAAATTATGGATAATAATTCTTTTTCTATGGTACTATATTTCTGTTCGGTTTCATTTAGGGTTCTGGATGCGTAGCTGATGGGTTTATCGCTACCTAATTTTCCTTGGCTCAATACTGCGCCTAATGCTACATTCGATGCGTCTGTCGTCAGTATAAATGGTTTTGAAAAGTCTGGGTATTCTAATACAGGGTGATTCGTTAATATGTTTTTAATTTTGTCTACGGCTTTAATAAATTCCGGGGTGTGTTCAATTTTGTTTCCCTTTTTTAAACAATTTGTCAGGGGTTTGGTTATCTGAGCGTAACTTTTAATGAATTTGCGGTAGTAACCACTAAGTCCTATAAATCCTTTAATTTCTTTGGTTGTTTTTGGTAGAGGGTAATTTAGAACTGCATTTGTTTTGTCGGGATTTGGCATTACTCCTTGGGGTGTTATTACTTGTCCTAAAAATGATACTTTTTTTTTGTAAAAATTCACTTTTGTCTAATTGTACTTTAAAATGTGCTTGTCTTAGTCTTTCAAATACTTCTCTCAATCTTTCTATGTGTTCTACCAATGATGTGCAATAAACTATGATGTCGTCTAGGTACACAAGGCATTTTTCATTGTGCATTCCTCGTAGTATATTGTCCATGACTCTCTGGAAAGTAGCGGGTGCGTTCTTTAATCCAAATGGCATTCGTTTGTACTCGTAATGTCCTCTAGGTGTGCTGAAGGCTGTCTTTTTCTTCCATCTCTACCTGATGGTATCCTGATGCTAGGTCTAATGTTGTAAAATATTGGCATTTGCCTAATTTGTCTAAAATTTAGGTTATATTTGGTAGTGGATATAGGATATAGGATATAGGATATAGGATATAGGAAGACCTAGACCAAACTATATTAGTCAAATTATTCGAAATTGAGGTTGTGAAGGGTATGTAGAACTTTTTAGATTAGCACAGATTAGAAAAGAAGTTAGAGCTGCGTCAAACCGACCTTAAGTAAGGTCGAAAACAATATGATGATGGTAGTGGATATTTGTCATCTACCGTTTTTTCATTTAACTTTCTATAATCTATTACCATTCTGTACTTTCTCTTTCCGGTTGCGTCTAATTTCTTAGGTACTATTAACACGGGGATGCTCCATGGTGAGTTGGAGTGCTGGATTATGTCTTGTTCTAATAAGTCTGCTACTTGTCTGTCAGCTTCTCCTTGGCTTGCGTGAGGTAGTCTATATGCTTTTGTAAAGATTGGCTTATTGTCTGTTAGCTCTATATTATGTTTTACTGTGTTGGTGAATGTTAATGGTATTCCTTCGCAGTGGAATATGTCGCGGTATTCAAAACATAAGTTTTTAATTGCTCTTTCTTTTTCTTGATTGATGTCGGTATTAAAGCGGATGTTAGTTAAATTTTCTCTTAACATTTCATCATGTTCTATTGGGTTGTAATCGTTTTCTAAATTTTCGTCTATTTCCATTTCGGTAAAATTTAATTCTTCTACGTTAATTGGGTCTGTCAATGATAATTCTACGGGATAGTCGTTTGAATTTAATATCGTTGTGCTGGTCTTTGTTGGTTTAGGTTTTGATTAAATCTTGGTTGGAATGCGGGTTTCGTAAAAGTTGGGTTAAATTGGTTTTGAAAAATGTTTATATTGATTATTAAAATGTGTATTGTTGAAATTTGGGTTATTAATTCGCGGTTGATTTGTTTGTGCGTTAAAGGGTGTGGATTTTTGTTGAGGGATTGTTTGTCTTGTGGCTTGTATAGTTTTTATTGGTGAATAACTTTTATTCGCGCTGGGGTTGTATAGTCTGTTGCGGTAATACATTACATTTTCTTATAGCTTCTTCTAGATTTTGGGGTCGTTGGAATCTGATCTTATCCGATAGTCGTTCTGGTAAAGCGTTTATATACGTGTCCAGTGCCATTTCGTCATACATTTTTGTTTTTAAATGCCGAACGTTTTGATTGGGTTCTTCGATTTTTAATTTTGTTAGGATTAGACTTCTCACGTCTGGCATTTCATTCCGAATGGATAGGGGGATTGGTTGTGTTCTATTCTGAGGTTTATTAGGTCTCGTACCAGGCATTTTATGTTACGTTGGTCTCCAAAATATGCAATTATTAGGTGTTTAAATTCTTGCCATTCCTATAAATCGTCCCTACTGGCGATTAAGGTTAGTGTCCTTCCGGTTAGTTTACTTATTATCAAGCGTATAGCAATGAATTCCTTTCGTTATCTCCGGGTTTGTGGAAGGTTTTTAGGAACATTTCGGCTGCTCCAATAAAATTTGCAAGATGCGCTTGCGTGCCGCCAAAGATCTGGATTGTTTCCAAATAAAGCTTCATGTCAGCGCTATTCATTTTGGTTAAGGATTGCTTTCAATTTTGGGTAATTTCAAAAAAAAATATTTTTTTTTAAATTAAGGTTTATTTCGCTATGTGTATCGTTATTTTCGCTTCGGATTTACTAATTTTCCGTTTGGGTTGGGTAATTTCGAATTTTGTAAAAATTGGGGTTGATTTTGCTATTTGAAACGTTAATTTTGGTTTAGATTTTTTAAATTTTCATTTAGGTTGGGTAAATTCAAATTTTGTAAAAATTGAGGTTTTTTTTTGCTATTTTCAGCGTTATTTTTGGTTTGGATTTGTTAATTTTCAGTTTAGATTGGGTAAATTCAAATTTTGTAAAAATTGAGATTAATTTTTCTATTTGTAGCATTAATTTTGGTTTGGATTTGTTAATTTTCAGTTTAGACTGCGTCGGGTTATTTTTAGAATCGTAATTGCTGTTATTTGTACTTAGTTACACAGTGCGGTAATGAACTTGTGAGATTTATACTCGATAATGTTGATTTAATTACTGTAGCCTTGAATTTGCCTGTTTCTATCTCGTGGTTTTAATTTATTTGAGTTTGCTTGAGTTTCTGCTTCCTGAAAAATCTGTAGTGGATAGATTTGTTCTTGCGGTATTTAATTCGCTTTGTGTTAGTTCAGTTCTCTTAATTTGTAATTATATCTCTTTCCGTGGGTTTTAATTGAGTTGCATAAACGTATAGTTTGTCTGTCTTGTATTCTAAATTCAACTTGCAGGTTAATTACTTACTTGGTAATTTTAATCACTAAGTTATGTCTCTTAAAGGTGTAGTCTCGTTTCTTGGTAATTGCGTACGTGCTGAATAGCATACGACTTATACCTGTTAAGTAATTAATACTTTTACTCAACGGTGTAAGTTTCAATTTATAGGAATTAAATAATTCGCTTCTGTACTCGCTAATTGTTTTGCATAAATGTTACGTCTGTTTATTTTTAGATATCTCCGTGATGCACGTAATTGAATCTCTCCGTAATGTAGGTTTTCAGCGTCTTAATGATAGCTTTTTACGATGACCGTTTAGCTTTACTTAGTATTTGTACTGGGATAATGCAATTTATAAATGACGAGTACTTTTAATTAAAAACGTTTAGTTTTTATTCCGTGTTTGTACTACTGCAATTTATTTATAGATTGCCGTGGTGAATAGTTTTTCTTTAAATGCTGGATGTAATTTATGCGCTTTTCTTATTCTGTGATGGATTAGTTACCTATGATGCAAATTGCGTTGCTGAAAGTTATAGCAATTTCTCTGAGGTAATAATGATGTTGCGTTCGCGGGCTTTACTTATCTTAGGTGCGGATGGCGTTTTAAGTTACAGTGGTTTCAGTTACTGCAGAGTGTTTTGCTGTAGTTTATACAGTATGATAGAGGTCAATGGTTTAAATAATCGTTCCGTAATTGCTTGTTTGAAGAATTACCTTTAGCTTTGGAATTAATTTGCGTTCTGTCTTTTTAGTTTACCGAGTTAAACGTGCGTTTTGTATTGCGTTAGTTAATGTTTCGTATTTCGGTATTAATGGATGTGCGTCATTTATTTTTGGTTTATTTTTGAGTTTGTTCTAATAATTGTGATAAAAATCTTTTAAATATCAAGAAAATCTCTTTTACTTTTAAAGAAAAATCTCTTTAAACATTCGTCTCATAAAATGTTTGAAAATAATTCTCTTTGTAATTATTTTCAAAAAAATATTGGCATAAAATGAAATTCATAAAATACTAATAAATTAAATAATAGTTTGTGAGATCAATTGGTATAAATGGAATGAACTTACATTAATTTCTTCATCTGTTTCTTTTGTGGGCTCGATCGATGCTGTATCTTGTCCACGTTGGTTTGTTGCTGGATTTAGACTATTTTGTTCTTCCTCCAACCTGGTTTGGGTTCTGTCAAAATTGCGAATTGAAATTCTTGGTCGCCAATCTTCCGATTTTTGGATTTTTAGTGCCCTTTTGACATCCGTTACGACTGCGTCAGCTAAAGTTCGGGCCTTTGGAGCGGTGTTTTTAAAAACAATTCCGAAAACTTAACAAATTTATTTTAACTTGAAACTTGTGATATAATAACTTTAATAAAAAAAATAATAATTGTACTAAGGCGAGAAGTCTAGGTAGACAACAATGCAAAAGCTGTAATACTCAGACTGACTGCCTTAATTGAGTAGCTTGAACCACGAAGTATGGAGTTCGAAGACTGACTGCCGGGCCTTGAGCTCCCGGGCTTTTTATAATAACCTGCCCCTCACACGGCTGTGAGAACTTGCAGATCTCATGTCTGCGTTTCTCTTAATTGTACACTTTATTACAATGTAACAATCTTCATTCTAAGTAATTGCGGTATGTTAACCGCCTGTGACCTGCCACCTGCAGTATCACTGCCCTCTCGGATGCAAAGTTGCATGTCCGTTCTCATGAACTGTCGATAACCTCTCTGGGTTATCCTTGTATTACAATGTTGCAATGAACTTATACTTTATTTAACAATTTCTAATAATTCCTATTAGATTCAATATATTCAATACATATAGATAATTTGGGGATACATAGCTCGCGTTATCTGTGTAATCTGTGTAACTGAATTTTTCCGCTCTTACTCTGTGGAACAAGTGTTGAAAATCGTGGCTAATAATAACTTATTGAATGCTTGCTTTTTGTATAAATTTGAACCTGGATCAATAAGGCATAACAGATTATTTAATGTTTCAAACTTGAAATTGCGTGTATTACGTTCTATTGGTGTAAGTGATTTTTTTCATTCTGACTCCGTGGAGCAAATGTTGAAAATGGCGATTAATAATAACCTATTGATGCTTGATTTTTTGGCATTTATTTGAACCTGGCTCAAATAAGCTTAATGCACTTTTTAATGTTTCAAAACTGAAATTTTAATTAGGATGCGTAATACGTGCATTCAGAATAAGTAAATTTTTTCACTTACTTTGTGAGCAAAAGTTGGAACAGATGGCTATTGATAAGGCATTGACTTCGTGAGCTTTTGGTTTGAATATGAAGCTGGATATATAAGGCTTAATGTATATTTTATGATTGAAATTTTATTTGGGAAATATATTAGGTACGTTTGATCAGAATAAGTAAATTATTTCGTTGTTTGACTGTGGCCGAAGTGAGCCTGTTTCGATCAACTCCTCAAAGTCGTTTCAATGAAGTCTACTAAGCCGAAATGGCCTTGCTCCAATCTATCTAAGAAGTCGTATCAGCGAAATCTACTAAGGCGAAGTGATCTTGATCCGATTAACTCTCCGAAGTCGTTTCAACGAAGTCTAACTAGGGCGAAGTGATCGTGATCCGATCTATTTTACGAAGTTGTTTCAAGGAAGTCTTGTAACTGGTGGCAAATGGTAGGGCACATTATTCTAATTTTTCTAGTTTAGGTATTGATGTACATTTCAGTAGTTAGACACTAATGCTCATCATAAATATGAGCATACAGTTTTGTTCCGTAACTTTCTGTATTTTTAGATGTTATTAAAGCTTTTGCAATAAATTTATTTATATTAGTTAAGGTTATTATTCATGCCATTATGAACTTATTTTGAATGCACGGTATTTATGAGTAGCGCTCGCTTTGGTTATCTTGATACAATAAATTCAGATGATACGCTGATTTATGGCTGATTGTAATCGCTAAATTCACGCCCATAAATAGGTCAATTATCTTTTATATAATACTTGAAAAACGTTCATGTAAGTGACACGTCAATAACTAATTTTGAAAGAAAAAGTGTCCTGTAAAATTCAATATATTATTAACGAAAAATGTGCGATGTTAAACGAAAATACCCGTATAAAAGTTTAAGTAAGCGTACGAAACAGTAAATTATTGTTACATGATTTTTGCATAGACAGGAGATTAATGCGATTATCGTGCATCACCAACAATTTACATAATAGAGCCTATATGATATTCTCCATTTCTGTGAATTTAACAACACAAAATGGTAATTTACCACATACTGAGGAACGTTCATTGGTATACAATTAATGTAACTACCTGCATCTTGTAAAAATAAGTTGAGAGTGCATATGAAGTGCCTAAGCTTACGAACGTCCATTTGCATGCAATCTATGTAATTATACGGCATTACAAGAAAATAATTTACAAAGACATACACAGTTGTTTACTAAGAACGCCCAATCGCATGTAATTAGTGTAGCAACTCTGCATTACAAAAAAAAGACTCTAAAAGATAATTTTCTAAGATGTATCAATCTTCATGCAATTCGTCTGACTATTCCACATTACGAAAAAGTGATTTTAAAAAACATATACGAAGGCATACTAACGAGCGTCCATTTTTGTGCAATTTGTGTGGTTATTCCGCGTCACAAAAAGGTAATTTAGAATCGCATATACGAAGGCACACTAACCAACGACAGTTTTGGTGCGATTTGTGTAATTATTCTGCATTACACAAAAGTAATTTAAAAACACATATACGAACGCATACTAACGAGCGTCAATTTGCTTGCAATTTGTGTAATTATACGGCATTACAATAGGACATTTAAAAATGCGATCGCATACTAACGAACGCCCATTTCCATGCAATCTGTGCAATTATAAGGCATCACAAAAACGCGTTTTACGAATACATATGTATTCGCATACTAGCGAACGTCCATTCGCATGTAATTTGTGTAATTATACGGCATCACAAAGAAGTAATTTACAAATACACATTAATTCACATACTAACGAAAGTATATTCATATGCAATTTATGTAATTACTCTACATTACAAAAAAATACTTTAAAAGCCCATTTGTTGTCGCATGCTGAGGTACGTCCATTCTCATGCAATTGGTGTTATTATTCCACATCACGAAAAGGTCATTTAGAAACACATATACGAAGGCACACTAACCACCGTCTATACGCGTGCATTGTGTGTAATTATTCTGCAGTACTGAAAAGTACTCTAAAAATTCATTTGCTGGCGCATGCTAAGGTACGACCATTTTTATGCAATTGGTGTGATTATTCTGCGTCGCAAAAATATAATTTAAAAACACATATACGAACTCATACTAACAAACGTCCATTTTCGTGCAATTTGTGTAATCATTCTGCATCACGAAAAAGTGATTTAAAAACACATATACGAACACATACTAACGAACGACCATTTGCGTGCAATCTTTGTAATTATGCGGCATCACAAAAAGGTAATTTAAAAATACATATGCTTTCACATACTAACAAACGGTCATTTGAGTTCAAGCTGTCTAATTATACGGCATCACAAAAAAGTCATTGATAAATACATATGCATTTGCACACTAACAAACACCCAGTCGCGTGTACAATTACTCTGCATTACCAAAAAAATACTCTAAAGGATCATTTGTTGTCGCATGCTAAAGTAGGACTATATTAATGCAATTGGTGCTATTATTCCGCATTAGGAAAAAGTGATTTAAAAACACATATACGAAGGCATACTAACGAACGTCCATTTTCTTACAATTTGTTTCATTATATTGCACCACAAAAGAGTAATTTAAAATCATATACCAAGGCATACTGACGAATATCCGTTTTCGTAAAATTTGTGTGATTATTTTACATCACGAAAAAGTGATTTAAAAACACTTATCCGCACGCATACGAACGAACATCCATTCGCATGCAATTTGAGTAATTACTCTGCATTACAAAAAATACTTTACAAGAGCATTTGCTATCCCATGCTAAAGCACGACCATTGTCGTGCAATTTGTGTGATTACTCCGCAATACGAAAAGTTAATTTAGAAAGACATGTACAAACACATTCTAACGAATGTTCGTTTTCGTGCAATTTGTGTAATTAAGTTGCATCACGAAAACGTGATATAAGAACACATACGAAGGCATATTAACGAACGTCCATTTTGGTTCAATTTGTGTGATTATTCTGCGTCACGAAAAAGTGCAAGTGCAAGCTGTCTAATTTTATGGCATCACAAAAAGTCATTAATAAATGCCTATACATTCGCATACTAACAAACACCCAGTCGCGTGCAATTTGTACAATTCTCTGCATTACAAAAAAATACTTTAAAAGACCATTTGTTATCGCATGCTAAGGTAGGACTATATTAATGAAATTGTTGTGATTATTCCGCATTAGGAAAAAGTGATTTAAAAACACATATACGAAGGCATCCTAACGAACGTTCATTTTCACACAATTTGTTTCATTATGTTGCATCACAAAAAAGTAATGCATACTGACGAATGTGAGTTTCTGTACAATTTGTGTGATTATTCTACGTCACGAAAAAGTGATTTAAAAACACATATACGCACGCATACGAACGAACGCCCATTTGCATGTAATCTGTGTAATTATACGGCATCACAAAAAGTCATTTACAAATACTTATGCACCTGCTTAGAAGCAGGGCCGGATTTAGAGTCTTTGTAGCCCCCGGCGGAATATTGAAGTGAGGCCCCTCCATATTTAATTATATTCCCAGGATAAAGGCCGTTTATATTTTAATATGTAAATTAGAAATATTCTCTTTTTGGTAAATGAATTTTGCCTTTATTAAATTCTCTCCGTGTACATGCTGCCTTTTTAAAAATTGAACGTACTGTTATCGCCAAAAGAGGCTCAAAGTGAGGCCACCTCCGACCGAGGCCTCCGGCGACCACCGTGTCCGCCGTTAGATAAATACGGCACTGCTTAGAAGTCACCCGTTACAATGAATTCAATTCGAACTTTACCGTTCGAATTACTGGAGATATCTACTCTGTTCCCTAGATTTAGTCTCTTTGAACCGCTTTTTTATCCCTCGATTTAAAAAATTTTAAGACAAATTTTTATGTACGGAAGAGGTAATAGAAGCTGAGATGGACTGGTTTGAGTTATAGACGTTGCAAGAACGCTGTATTAAGTGTATTAGTTTAAGAAGAAACTGTGTTTAATATAAGATAAGCTAATATAAGTTCCAACATTTAATAGTTTCAACCTTACGAAGGTAACATGGAAGAACCATCTTGTAAAGGTAACAGCATTGAGAACATACAGTAAGGAGTCACTAGGGCGAAGTGGCCATGGTGCGATCAACTCCCCAAACTTATTTGGACGATGTTCACTGTTCTATCAGTCAAGCCGGCGATATGGCTGGTCTTACTTGTTACTTGTAAAACAATATAATCTTACATTAACAAATACTTTATTACTATGTACTTTTTACTACATGCATCGAGGAGGCGTCCACCTGTAATTTGCATGCCCGACGGTTGGCAGGCATGTTGTCCCTAACGCCAGTACTACTTAAACTAAGGTGCCAAAGTTTCTAAGCATAACCTCTAGAACATCAAGTATAGCGAAATTGCCTTGATGCAATCAACTCCTCGAAAACGTTTTGACAAAGTTTACTATGGCAAATTGATTTTGATGCGGTCGATCAAGTCCCCCAATTTGTTTCGACAAACTTTACCAGAGCGCATTAGCTTTAATGCAATCGACGCCCTGAACTAATTTCGACAATGTCTACTAGGATGAAATGGCTTTGATGCGATTAACATCCCGAAATTGGGTTTTCTCGATTCTTCTTAGATTTCCTCGATTATTTTCGGGTTTTCTTGACTGTCTTCAGGTTTTTCGATTAGTTTAGGGTTTTGTTGATTGTTCTCGGGTTTTATAGCTTGTTCTAGATTTTTCGTTTGTCTTCGAGTATTTTCAATTGTTTTCAGGTTTTCTTGATCGTTTTCAGATTGTTCTTAGTTGTGCTCAATTGTTTTCGGTTGTGCTCGATTGTTTCGGTTGTTCTCGATTGTTTTGGATTGTTATCGATTATTCTAGATTGTTTTCGAATATTCTCAATTTTTTTTGAATATTCTCTATTTTTTCCGAATTTTCAGGAATTTTATCGAAGGTTTTTAAATTTTCTCGAATGTTTTTAAAATTTTTTCGAATGTTTTCAAACTATCTGGAATTTTCTGAAATTTTCTCGAATTGTGAAACCCACCGAAGTTTTGTCCAAAAAGTCTACTAGGACAAAGTGGTCTTGATGCGATCAAATTCCCAAAAGTCATTTCAACGAAGTCTATTAAGGCGAAGTAACCTTCATCCGATCTACTTACTGAAGTCGTTACCATAAAGTCTACTAGGGCGAAGTGGACTTAATCCAATCTACTCCCTGAAGTCGTTTCCACGGCGTTTACTAGGTGAAGTGATCTTGACCCGATCGACTCCCAGAAGTTGTTTCGACGAAGTCTTATAGAGCGAAGTAATTTTGTTCTGATCGACTCCACGAAGTTGTTTCACCGAAGTCTACGGCGAAGTGGCCTTGCTGCGATCTACTCCCCAATGTCGTTTTAACGAAGTCTACTATGGCGAAATGACGTTGATCTGATCTACTTCCTGAAGTTGTTTTTAACGAAGTCTGCTAAGGCGAAGTGATCTTGATCTGATCTATTTTACGGAGTTGCTTCAACAAAGACTATTGAATTTCCTCGATTATTTTCGGGTTTTCTCGACTATCTTTGGGTTTTTCGATTAATTTAGGGTTTTGTAGATTGTTCTAGGTTTTTAGTTTGTCTTCGAGTTTTTCAGTTGTTTTCGGGTTTTCTCAAATGTTTTCAGATTTTTTCGATCGTTTTCAGATTGTTCTCAGTTGTGCTCGATTGTTCTCGGTTGTGCTCGACTGTTTCGGTTGAGCACGATTATTCTCGTTTGTTTTGGATTCTTTTTGATTATTCTAGATTGTTTTCGATTGTTCTTTATGTTTCTCAAATTTTCAGGAATTTTGTCGAATTTTCTTGAAGGTTCTCAAATTTTCTCGAAAGTTCTTAAAATTTTCTCGAATATTTTCAAATTATCTGGAATTTTCTGAAATTTTCTCGAATTTTATGGAATTTTCTCGAATTTTTTCGATTGAGAAACCCATCGAAGTTTTATCGAAAAAGTCTACTAGGACGAAATAGTCTTAATGCGATCACATTTCCAAAGTCATTTCAACGAAATTTACTAGGGCGAAGTAATCTTTATCCGACCTACTTACTGAAGTACTTACCACAAAGTCTACTAGGCCGAAGTGATCTTTATCCGATCGACTCCCAGAAGTCGTTCTGACGAAGTCTTATAGAGCGAAGTGATTTTGCTTCGATCGACTTCATAAAGTCGTTTTATCTAAATCTACTAGGGTGAAGTGATATTGCGGCGATTTACTCCCCAAAGTCGTTTTAACAAAGTTTACTAGCGCGAAGTGACCTTGATCCGATATACTTTCTGAAGTTGTTTTCAATGAAGTCTACTGAGTGATCTTGATCTGATTCATTTTACGGAGTCGTTTGAACAAATCCTATTAGGCCGAAGTGATCTTGATCCGATCAACTCCTCGAAGTCATTTTAACAAAGTCTTCTAGAGCGAAATGAACTTGCTGCCTTAACCCGATCTACTCACCTAAGTGGTTTCAACGAATTTTACTAGGGTGAAATGGTCTTGATCGGATGTACACCCCGAATTGGTTTCGACGGGGTCTACTAGGGTGAAGTGATCTTGATCCGATCGACTTCCAGGGGTCGTTTAGACGAAGTCTTATAGGGCGAAGTTATTTTGATCCGATCGACTCCACAAAGTCGTTTCACCGAAGAATACTAGGGTGAAGTGACCTTGCAGCCACCTACTCCCCAAAGTCGTTTTAACAAAGTCTACTAGCGCGCAATGACCTTGATACGATCTACTTCCTGAAGTTGTTTTTAATGAAGTCTACTAAGGCGAAGTGATCTTGATCTGATCTGCTCTACGGAGTCGTTACAAGAAAGTCTACTAGAGCAAAGTGACTTGATCAGATCTACTTCCTGAAGTCGTTTCAACGAAATCTTATTAAAGTGAAGTGATCTTGATTTGATCTACTCTACGAAGTTGTTACAAGGAAGTCTACTGGGGCAAAGTTATCTTGAGGCGATCAACTCTCCGAACTCGTTTCGACGAAGTCTGCAAGGTGATCTTGATCGCATCGATTCGCAAAAGTGGTTTCGGCGAAGTTTACTTCGACAAAGTGATCCTGATCTTATCGACTACTCGAAGACGTTTCACCGTTTCTAGGGAGAAGTGATCTTGATCCGAACAACCCCCCAAGTCATTTAGACGAAGTCTACTAGGTCGAAGTGGTCTTAATCCGATCAACACCTCTAAGTTGTTTTAACAAAGTCTACTAGGTCAAAATGACCTTGACGCAATCAATCCCCCCAATTTGTTTTGACGAAGTTTACTAGTACGAAGTGGCTTTGATGCGATCAACTCCACGAAGTTGTTTTGATAAAGTCTACTAGGGCGAAATGATCGTGATGCGATCAACTCCTTTTTTTACAAAGTCCACTAGGGCGAAATGTCCTTAATGCGATCAAGTGCCCCCACCTTCCTAATTTGTTTCGACGAAATCTATTAGGACGAATTGGCTTTGAAGCGATCAACTCCTAGCTGTCGTTTTGACAAAGTCTACTAGCGCAAAGTGACCTTGTCGCGATCAATTCATCCAATTTGTTTCCACGAAGTCCACTTTGGCGAAGTGGCCATGGTGCGATCAACTCCCCGAAGTTATTATAAATATAGCGGAATGGCCTTGATGCAATCAACTCCTCGAAAACGTTTTGACAAAGTTTACTATGGCGAATTGATCTTGATGAAATCAAGTTCCCCAATTTGTTTTGACAAAATGTACTAGAGCGAAGTGGCTTTAATGCGAAGTAGTTTCGACAATGTTCCACTAGGACAAAGTGGCCTTGATGCGATCAACTTACCGAAGTTTTATTTTCTCGATTGTTCTCTGGTTTTCTCGATTGTTTTCGGGTATTCTCGATTGTTCCGCGTTTTCTCGACTGTCTTCGGTTTTTTCGATTAGTTTAGGGCCTTATGAATTGTTCTCTGTAGGTTGGCTTAGGTTTTTCGATTGTCTTCGGACTTTTCAATTGCTTTTGGGTTTTGACGATCCTTTTCAGATTGCTGTCATTTGTGTTCGATTGTGCTCGGTTGTTTTCAATTGCTCTTGATTCTATTAGAATTTTCTCGAAATTTCAAGAATGTTATCGAATTTTAACGAGTTTTATCGATTTTTCTCAATTACCCTCGAATTTTATAAAATTTTCTCGAATTTCTTCGAATTGTATCGAAATTTGTCGAATTTCATCAAATCTTATCAAATTTTATCGTATTTTCGCGATTGTTTTCAAAGTTTTCTCAAATGTTTTCAAATTACCTGGAATTTTCTCAAATTTTCTCGAAATTTCAGGAATGTTATCGAATTTTATCGGTTTTTATTGAATTTTCTCGAATATCTTCAAATCTTATCGAATTTTATCAGATGTTTTCAAATTAGATCAAGTTTTCTTGGACGTTCTCAAATTTTCTTCGAACGTTTTCAAATTATCTGGAATTTTTTCCAATTTTATGGAATTTTATAGAAATTTCCCGAAACTTTCGTTTGAGAAACTCCCAGAAGTTTCATCGAAAAAATCGATTACGGGGAAGTGGTCTTAATGCGATCAAATTCGCAAAGTCGTTTTTACGAAGTTTACTAGGGCGAAGTGAACTTCATCTAGTCTACTTCCTGAAGTCGTTACCACAAAGTCTAATAGGGTGAAGTGGCCTCGACCTGATCCACTGTTCTAAGTCGTTTCAACGAAGTTAACTAGGGTGAAATGGTCTTGATCGGATGTACTCCCCGAAGTGGTTTCGACGATGTCTACTAGGGTGAAGTGATCCTGATCCGATCGACTCCCAAAAGTCGTTTGGACGAAGTCTTATAGGGTGAAGTTATTTTGATCCAATCGACTCTACGAAGTCGTTTCACCGAAGATTACTAACGTGAAGTCATCTTGCTGACATCTACTCCTCAAAGTCGTTTTAACGAAGTCTACTGGGGCGAAATGATTTTGATCCGATCTACTTCCTAAAGTGGTTTTCAACGACGTTTACTAAAGCGAAGTGATCTTGATCCGAACTACTTTACGGAATCGTTTCAACAAAATTTACTAGTTCGAAGTGATCTTGTTCCGATCAACTTCTCGAAGTCGTTTCAACGAAGTCTACTAGGGCAAAATGACCTTGCTGCGATCTATTCCACGAAGTCGTATCAGCGAAATCAACTAAGGCAAAGTAATCTTGATCCGATCAACTCTCCGAAATCGTTTCAACAAAGTCTACTAGAACGAAGTAACCTTGATCCGATCTACTTTCCTAAATCGTTTCAACGAAATCTAACTAGTGCGAAGTGATTGTAATCCGATCTACTTTACGAAGTTGTTTCAAGAAAGTCTACTAGGACAAACTTACTTTAAGACCATCGTTTCGACGAAGTCTACTATGTCGAAATGACCTTAATCCGATCTACTCCACGAAGTCCTTTCAATGAAGTCTACTAGGGCGACGTGATCTTGATCCGATCGACTCCCAAAAGTGGTTTCGACGAAGTCTACTGCGGCGAAATTATCCTGATCCGATCGACCACCCGAAGACGTTTCAACGAAGTCTACTGGCTCAGACAGGCTTAATACATCTTTTAATGTTTCAAACTTGAAATTGTTTTAGAATGCGTAATACGTGTAATCTGTGTAACTGAATTTTTTCGCTTTTACTCCGTGGAGCAAGCGTTGAAAATCGTAGCTAATAATGAATCATTAAACGCTTGATTTTTTTTGTATAGATTTGAACCTGACTCAAAAAGGCATAACAGCCTTTTTAAATGTTATTGCAATAAATTTATTTATATTAGTTAAGGTTATTATTCATGTCATTATGGACTTATTTTGAATGCACGGCATTTATGAGTAGCGTTTGCTTTCGTTATCTTGATACAATAAATTCAGATAGACTTATCTGTTACGAGGCTGGAGTACACTTACTCTAATGATGTTGCCAATTCGACCTTTTTATTGCTGATTGTGATCGCTAAGTTCCACCCATAAACAGTACAATTATCTTTTATTTAATACTTGAAACACCTTCATGTAAGTGACACGTCAATAACTAATTTTAAAAGAAAGTGTCTTGTAAAATTCAATATATTATTAATAAAAGATGTGCGATATTAAATGTATAAAAGTTTAAGAAAGCTTACGATACAGTAAATTATTGTAACATACTTTTTGCATAGACAGCAGATTAATATGATTATGGTGTATCACCAACAATTTACATAATATGACCTCTCTGATATTCTCCCTAAATACTATCAATTTCTGTGAATTTAACAATTCAAAATAGTAATTTACCGCATACTGAGAAACGTCCATTGGCATGCAATTATTGTAAGTACTTGCATCTTGTAAAAATAAGTTGAGAGTACATATGGAGTCCCCAAGCTTACGAATGTCCATTTGCATGCAATCTGTGTAATTATACGGCATTACAAGAAAATAATTTACAAGACATACGCAGTCGTTTTCTAACGAACACCCAATCGCATGCAATTAGAGTAATTACTCTGCATTACAAAAAAATACTCTGAAACATCATTTGCTAAGATGTATCAATTTTCATGCAATTCCTGTGATTATTCCACATTACGAAAAAATGATTTTAAAAAACATATACGAAGGCATACTAACGAGCATCCATTTTTGTGCAATTTGTGTGGTTATTCCGCGTCACTAAAAGGTAATTTAGAATCACATATACGAAAACATACTAACAAACGGCAATTTTGGTGCCATTTGTGTAATTATTCTGCATCACAAAAAAGTGATTTAGAAACACATATTCGAACGCATACTAACGAACGTCCATTTTCTTGCAGTTTGTGTAATCGTTCTACATCACGAAAAAGTGATTTAAAAATACATATTCGTACGCATACTAACGAACGTCCATTTGCATGCAATCTTTGTAATTATACGGCTTTACAAAGAGGTCATTTAAAAATGCATATGCAATCACATTCTAATGAACGCCCATTCCCATGTAACCTATGTAATTATAAAGCATCACAAAGACGCCTTTTACAAATACATATGTATTCGCATACTAACGAACGTCCATTCGCATGCAATCTGTGCAATTATACGGCATCACAAAGAAGTCATTTACAAATACATATTAATTCACACACTAACGAACGTCTATTCGCATGCAATTTGTGTAATTACTCTGCATTACAAAAAAATACTTTAAAAGCTCATTTGTTGTCGCATACTAAGGTACGTCCATTTTCATGCAATTCGTGTTATTATTCCACATCACAAAAAGGTAATTTAGAAACACATGTACGAAGGCATACTAACCAACGTCTATATACCTGCATTGTGTGTAATTATTCTGCAGTACTGAAAAGTACTCTAAAAATTCATTTGTTGGCGCATGCTAAGGTACGACCATTTTTATGCAATTGGTGTGATTATTCTGCGTCGCAAAAAAATAATTTAAAAACACATATACGGACGCATACTAACGAACGTCCATTTTCGTGCAATATGTGTGATTATTCTGCAGTACGAAAAAGTTATTTACAAACACATATTCGAACTCATACTAACGAACGTCCATTTGTATGCAATCTTTGTACTTATACGGCATCACAAAAGAGTAATTTAAAAATACATATGCATTCGCATATTAACGAACGCCCATTTGCATGCAATTTGTGTAATTACTCTGCGTTACAAAAAAATACTTTACAAGAGCATTTGCTATCCCATGCTAAAGTACGACCATTGTCATGCAATTTGTGTGATTACTCCGCAATACGAAAAGTTAATTTAGAAAGACATGTACGAACACATACTAACGAATGTTCATTTTCGTGCAATTTGTGTGATTATTTTGCATCACGAAAACGTGATATAAGAACACATATACGAAGGCATATTAACGAACGTCCATTTTGGTGCAATTTGTGTGATTATTCTGCGTTACGAAAAAGTGATTTAAAAACACATATACGAATACATACTAACGAACGTCCATTTTCATGCAATCTTTGTAACTATACGACATCACAAAAAAGTAATTTAAAAATACATATGCATTCACATACTAACAAACGTCCATTTGTGTGCAATCTGTCTAATTATACAGCATCACAAAAAAGTCATTAATAAATACATATGCAATCGCATACTAACAAACGCCCAGTCGCATGTAATTTGTGCAATTGGTGCGATTATTCCGCATTAGGAAAAAGTGATTAAAAAAATATATACGAAGGCATACCAGCGAACGTCCATTTTCTTATACTACATCACAAAAAAGTAATTTAAAAGCACACGAAGGCATACTAACGAATGTCAGTTTTCGTACAATTTGTGTGATTATTCGACATCACGAAAAAGTGATTTAAAAACACATATACGCACGCATACAAACAAACGCCCATTTGCATGCATGCATCATAAAAAGACCTTTACAAATACTTATACACCTGCTTAGAATTCAGCCGTTACAATGAATTCAATGCGAACTTCACGGTTCGAATTACTGGATTCATCCTACTCTGTACCCTAGATTTTGACCCCTCGAACCGCTTCTTGTTACCTTGGTTGAAATAGTTTTAAGACAAATTTTTATGTACCGAAGAGGTAATAGAAACTGTGCTGGGCTGGTTTGAGTTATAGACGTTGCTAGAACGCTATATTTAGTGTATTAGTTAAGAGGAAACTGTTTAAATAAGATAAGCCAACATTCAATTGTTTTAACATGGAAGAGCCTGCTTATTAAGGTAACAGCATAGAGAACATACATTGGGGCGAAGTGATGGTGCGATCAACTTCCCGAAGTTATTTCGACGATGTCTACTATAGCGAAATTGGCCTTGTTGCATTCAACTCCTCGAAATTGTTTAGACAAAGTTTACTAGGGCGAAATGAACTTGATGCGATCAAATCCTCCAATTTTTTACGACAAAATCCGATCTACTTTCTGAAGTTGTTTTCAATGAAGTCTACTAAGGCGAAATGATCTTGATCCGATCTACCCTACGGAGTTGTTTCAAGGAAGTATACTAGGGCACAGTTGTCTTCAAGCGATCAACTCCCCCAAGTCGTTTCGACGAAGTCTAGTAGGTTGAAGTGATCTTAATCTGATCTACCCCACGAAGTCCTTTCAACAAAGTCTACTAGGGTGTAGTTATTTTGATCCGAACAACTCCCAGAAGTTGTTTTGACGAAGTCTACTAGGGAGAGGTGATCTTGAGTCGCTCAACTTCCCGAAATCGTTTCGACGAAGTCTCCAGGACAAAGTGTACTTCATCCGATCAACTCCCAAAAGTGGTTTCGACGAAGTCTACTAAGGTAAAGTGATCCTGATCGACTGCACGAAAACGTTTCAACGAAACTTTTAGGGCAAAGTGATCTTCATCAAATCAACTCCGCGAAGTCATTTCGACGATGTCTACTAGGGCGTAGTGTTCTTGATCCGAACAACTGTCTCAAGTAGTTTCGAGGATGTATACTAGGACGAAATGGCTTTGATATGATCAACTCCTCGAAGTTGTTTTGACAAGGTCTACTATGGCAAAATGACCATGATGCGAGGACGAAGTGGCTTTGATGTGATCATAAGTCCTCGAAGTTGTTTTGACAAAGAGCACTAGGGCGGAATGATCTTAATGCGATCAAGTCCCCCACTTTGTTTCGACCAAGTCTATTAGGACGAATTGGCCTTGATGCAATCAACTCCTCGATGTCGTTCGACAAAGTCTACTAGCGCAAAGTGACCTTGACGCGATCAAATCCCTCAATTTGTTTCTGCGGAGCCTACTAGGGCGAAGTGACCATGGTGCGATCAACTTCCTGAAGTTGTTTCATGTAGTCTACTATAGCGAAATGGTCTTGATGCAATCAACTCCTCGAAGTTTTTTTGACAAAGTTTACTAGGGTGAAATGACCTTGATGCAATCAAGTCCTCCAATTTGTTTCGACAAAACGTACTAGGCCGAAGTGACTTTGATGCAATCAACTCCCAGAAGTAGTTTCGACAAAGTCTACTAAGCCGAAGTGGTCTTAATGCAATCAACTCCCCGATGCTGTTTTAACAGAGTCTACTAAAGCGAATTGTCCTTGATGGGTTTAAGTCCCCCGAAGTTGTTTTCACAAAGTCTACTAGGGCGAAGTGACCTTGATGCTATTAACTCCCCCAATTTGTTTCGACGAAGTCTTCTAGGACGACATTGTATTGTATTATACTGTATTGTAATATATAATACTGCATTATATAATTTTGTATAATATTATTTTATATTGCACTGTATACTATTGTATTATGTTACTTTGTAAGGTACAAAATAATAAGAAAATGTATTATATTTTTTATATTGTATAATGTTATATTATATTGTATTATATTATTTTGTTGTTGTGTAACATTATAATATAGTGTATTATTATATCTGATATTGTATAATGTAATATTATATTATATTATATAATTTTGTATTGTATTATGTTACATTAGATTGAATTATATGCTATGGTATTATATTATTTTGTATTGCATAATATTATATACTATTATTTTGTATTGTAATATATATTATCTTGGATTATATTCTTTTGTATTTATAACACTTTTTTCTATGGTATTGTATTATTTTTATTGTATAAAATACTATATTGTATCATATTAGTTTGTGTTGTTTAATATTATATTGCATTGTAGTATATTATATTATTTGTATTGCGCAATGTTATATTCTATTTAAAAATATTATTTTGTTTTGTATAATGATATATTTATTGTATCCTTTTTTGTATCGTATAATATTATACTACATTGTATTGAATTATTTTGTATTGTATAATATTATATTATATAATTTTGTATCATATTATATTATATTGTACGATGTTATATTGTATTATATTTCATTGTATTATATTGTGTAATACTATTTTATATTGTATTATATTATTTTGTACTGCATAATATACTATTATGTTTTATTATATTATATTCTATTACATTCTATTGTATTATATTATTTTGTATATTATTTGTATTATATTACTTTGTACTGTATAATATTATTTTATATTGTATTATATTACTCTGTAATGCATAATATAATATTTTATCGTATTGTATTGTATTGTATTACGTTATTTTGTATTATATAAAATTATATTCCATTAAAAAAGATGTTGTTTTGTATAACAGAATACTATGTTCCATTCTGGTACTTTTATTGTATAATATTACATTATATAGTATTATATTAGTTAGGATTGTATAATATTGTATTGTATTGTGTATTGTGTATTTTGTATTGTACAATGCAACATCAAATTCTATTATATTCTAATGTGTCATGTTATTTTTTACAGTTTAAAGATGGATTATATTTTTTATATTGTGTAATATAATACTATTTGTATTACAATAGTATGTATTGTATCATACTATATTATATTGTATGATATTACTCTGTATTATATTAGGTTGTACTATATACTAGTGTATTATAGTATACCGTGTTGTACAATATTATATAATATTGTATTATATTTTATTCTGTTATACCAATTTCTATTCTACTATATTATATTGTATTGTATAATATTGTATTATTTTATCTTGTATTACATAATAATAATATAGTATATTATAGTGTACTATATTACTTTGTATTGTATAATATTACATTATATTCTACTACATTCTATTGCATTATATTATTTTGTATTGCATAATATTATACTATATGGTATTATATTACTTTTTATTATATAGTATTATGTTCAGAATAGGAAACAATAATTGTACGCGTCTAACCAGTTCCAGGACTGAAGACCTAATGAATGATGATGATAATATTATGTATTACTGTATTATATAATATAGAATTATACTATTTTGTACTGTACAATACTGTATTCTAATGTTTATATTATTTTGCATTGTATAATAATCTATTATGTTGTATTATATTATAATGAGTTACATTACTTTGTATTATATAATATTATATTGTAATGTATTAGATTATATTTCATTACATTATTTTGCACTGCATAATATTATATTCTGCTGAACTATACTATTTGGTATTGTATAATATTATATTCTATAGAGTTATATTATAATATCTTGCATTGTATTATATTATATTATATCATATTGTATTATATTATGTTATATTATTTTGTAATGTATAATATTATTTTGTATTATATTTTATTGTATTATTTTGTATTGTATAATAATATATTGCATTGTATTACATTATTTTGTATTGTTGGTATAGTATTATACTCTAATATATTGTATTGTATTATATTCCTTTGCATAGTAGAATATTCTACTATAGTGGATTATATTATCATGAATTGTATAGTAGTAGAGTGTATCATATTATATTGTATTATATTATACTGCTTTATATTGTTATGTACTGTATAATAATATATTCTACTAAAAAATAATATTTTGTATTGTATAATTATTTACTATATTGTATTATATTATTTCGCATTGTATAATATTATATTAATATTGGATTATATTATTGTGTATTGTATAATAATATATTCTCTTGTATTATATTTTTGTATTGTATCGTATTCCAATATATTGAGTTAAATTAATCTGTATTGTAATATTTTACATTACATTATAGTACATTATTTTGTATCGTTTTATATTATATTGTAGTATATTCCACTGTATTATAGTGTATTGTATTATTTTGTATTGTATAATATTATATCATATTGTATTATACTATTTTGTATAGTATTATTTTGTATTGTACTACATAATATTGTGATATGTTATTTTGTATTATATAATATAATATTATAATGTACTATACTATATTGTATTACATGCTATTGTATTATAATATCTTCTATTGTATAATATTATCTTATATTTTGTTATATAATTTTTTTATTGTATCACATTATATTAGATTTTATTCTATTTTATTTTATTATATTATTTTGTACTGTACAACATTGTATGATATTATTTTGTATTGTATAATATATTATCTTGGATTTTATTGTTTTGTATTGTATAATAATATATTTTATGGTTTTGTATTATTTTGGATTGTATAACATATTATATAGTATTAAATTAAATATTAAATTGTAATATTGTTAATTAATATTTTATTTTTGGTATTTAAAACATATTGTAATATCATGTAAAGTGTAGGTGCAAATATTTGTAATTATTAAAATTTAGTTTAATATTGGTTTAATTAACAAATAAAAATTAATTAAATTAATAGTCAAAAAAATGTGAAAATTATTTTGTTTTATATAATAATATATTTTATTGTATCTTCTTCTGCATTGTGCAATATTATACAATATTGTATTAAATTATTTTATATTACATTATATTGTATTGTATTATAATATGTTGTATTATAGTTTATTGTATTATTTTATTTAGTATTGTATAGTATTATGTTACTACTTATTATGTTATTTTGTATTGTATAATGTTATACTAATTGTATTGAAAAATATTATGTTGTATTGTAATATATTATATTATTTGAGTTGTATAATATTATATTCTATTGGGAAGCACTGTTTTGTACTGTTTAAGAATCTAGTCTACTGTATTATATCTTTTTTGTATTGTATAGTAATTGTATTGAATTATTTTGTATTGTATAGTAATATATTATATTGTATTATAATATTTTGTATTGTATTATACTATATTATATTGCATTATGTTATATTGTATTATAATATTTTGTATTGCGTATTATTGTTTTATATTATACTATGTTATTTTGTAATGCACAGCATAATATTATATTGTATTATATTACATCGTATTACATTCAATTGTATTATATTATTTTACATATTATTTATATTACATTATTTTGTATCGTATTATATTATATTGTACTATGTTCTATTGTATTACATAATTTTTTGTATAATATTAATTTGTATTGCATTATTTTATTTTTTAATGTATAATATAATGTTATTTTCTATTATTTTATATTGTACTACATACTATTGTATTATATTATTTTTTTATTACTTGTTTTATATTTTTTTGTATCATATTTCATTATAATGTATTGTATTATGTTCTATTGTATTATATTGTTTTGTATTGTATAATATTATTTTATATTGGACTAAATAATTTTGTGTTGTATAGTATTATATTATATAGTATTATATTATTTGGTATTATATAATAATATATCAGATTAAGCTACAGTACTATATTATTTTGTGTTGTATAATATTGTAGTAAAAATATAATATTGTAGTAATATTGTTTTGTATTGTATAATATTATTCTATATTGTGTTATATTATATTGCATTACATTCTATTGTATTATGTTATTTTGTATTGTATAATAATATATTCTATTGTATTATGTTTTTCCCTTTTGAAGTAAAAACGAGAACTGTAAAATACATGATTTTCTTTTCTAGGGCTGAGTAATACGTTGAAATCAAGAGGAGAGAGGGATAAATATTCTTTTAAATTTAATTCTCGTTATTTCTATGTTTAAAACAATGCACTGAGACACAAGAACAAGAGAAAAGAAAAAACAATTCGATATACTACGGACATACAAACTAAATGTGACTCAAAGCCGGACGATAGGTGGAGAACAAAAACGAACAGCAGACTGTCAAGTAATACTTTCAGCAATCTACTCCCTCCGGATCAAGTGCCCACTGATCCCGAAAGGCGCAGATGCATTTGAAGAACTAGCTACTCAGAATGATATTCAACTCTTTTGACTCCCAGACAGTGTTCAGAGAAACAAAGTAACCGTCAGGAACCTCATTTTAGGACTCCACCTACCCTATGACGTGACTCCAATTTTAATTAATAGTGAAAAAGGGTTGAAAAGGAAAGTAGTCAACAGGAAATTTCTGCCAATGATAGCCACATCGAACAGATTATGGGTGTTAAGTTAAATAAAAACAGGAAGATACGATGTTTTGGCAGATAGTATCTCCACTGGCATTTAGAGCTTTAAACAAATCCTAGTTGCCCGATCGGCACTAGACCTGAGGAAACAACTGCCCAATGTATTGAAAAAAATACGGGGAATTTGAAGTTAAAGGCCTTGGTATGGGTTTGTTGTGGGTGTGTATAACATGGAAAAGTCGATCTCTTTTCTCATGTCAGACATGCTTTTGCTTGAGGAAGGTTTGTGATGGATGTGTACGACATGGGAAATATATTACAATGGAGGGGTTAAAACTAGGGTGAGTATAGATAGAAAGGGCAAATTGGCCTAGTAATTAACCTATTGCAGCCCCTGGTTGACGAGCTATTTCCTTAGGAAGACTCAAAGGTTTGTGGTGGGTATGTACAATACGGAAGATGTAGAGCAATGGAGCTGTTAAAACTAGGGGTTGGTGGAAAGGTCAAATTGACTTAGTTACTGGACAGTTACTTAAGCAGGCAAACAGGATACACTAGTTTTTAGTTTGTTCCCTATTTTGCGTTACCTACTCCACTTGAAGCTTCAAAAACTTTAGAGTATGTAGGAAAATTTTCTGTTTCATTTCAGTAATAGGTTTAGGATCGTCATGCTGGATGGAAACTCTTCATTGGCTGGTATACGAAACGCTCTGCAATTGTTTTAAAATGAAACACGGTATGTAAAACGAATTCCCTAAGTCTAATAAAGCAAACATCCATAGCGATGTTAGGAAAAATATCCAGATCGCAAGCGTTCGAACGAAGGTCAGAAATGACATCAAGTTGTAGGAATCTGGTTTTCAAAAGGATGATCGCGTCTGGCTATACAATTCCAGACAGAAGCGTGGACCATCACCAACGCCGCAGAGACATTGGGACATTCCGTACGAAGTTATAAAAAGAATCAAGGACGTGGTATATCAAATCGTATGCTCTCAAAGGACAGAACAATTGTGGTGCACTTTAATCGAATATGGCCTTTCGATAACGATGACGTCGGTAATACCGAAGAACGGGAAACAATGAGATGAACAAACTGCTACGTTCGTGAGGATTAACAAAAGCCTGGATCGAAGCATGTTTGATTCATGTCTCTGTACAACGGTAGAGACAAAATGAGATTTTTTAGGCCACGAAAGAAATTCAAGGTGATCTATTCGATGTCACATCGTAATATTCCCTGGCATATTCTTACAATTTAAACGCGAATTCTTACGTTTTAAAAAACGTCGATAAATACATCGCGCAAGCGCGGAAAAAGCGACGCCACGGACGGTTGGTAACGCTAACCTTTGTACAGATTTTGCGCGCCCATCTGTCAATGACGTCAGCAATGCACAAATTATATTACGCAATAATCGGAAAATATAAATTTAAGACAATAGTCTATATCAGCGAACAAATTAAACAATGGAGTACTTACATCAGAAATCCGGCGTCCTGCGGAGTTGAGTTAAAGTTGGCTTCTATTGAAGTCCATCAGGGCTACATCCGGAGTGATTAGAGATGGTGCTCCGGCGTAGAATGCTAGCGGGGCATGGCCTCCTATTTGTCCTCCGGGTCGCGCAGTACGGTTCGGCCAACGGCTGCAAATTGTCTCCTACCTATGTAGGGAATGGACAGGAAACCAGGTATAAGGGCGACAAACAGATAAGCAAGCAAGGAAATCTACATAGATAAAGATAAGGCACGATACGATACCTAACACGTCCACACTCCTTGAAGGTTCAGGCAAAAAAGCCACGTTACAGAGAGCACAGGAAAAACCCCACTTCTCTGTCCTTTTACGCGTCGGCGCGAAATTATTCGTCCAACCCACTTTTGACGTAACGGAAATACGCGCACCGCGTCTTTTGAATTTATGGCGCGAAACTTCCGCACATCAAAATTAAACTAAAACATGTTTAAGGGCCAATTTGGCACGTAACAATATTGCGTAGTTGCGGACCTTCATATGTCCTGAAAACTTGTTCAGGTCTGGATTAGTTTCGCCAACAACCAGAGGCAGAAAACCATACATCTACGAGACCGACATCGCGGCGCCTACTATCTGGTGACTAAGCAACAGCCTTCTAGTAAACTGTATTAGCAGGATCTGTGCAATGCGTTAGTGGACCTCAAGAGTCAGACGATCAAATTTGAAGGCAGAAAGTTGGCCATATCTAAGATACGCTATGGGTTAGATGGCTTGGACTGGAGAGTGGCCCAAAATATGTTAAAGGTACTGTTTCAGAAAACCGGAGTCCAGATTTTGGTATGTAGTTACAATCCTCCTATGAAGGGTGTCAATTGTTACTTCTATCAACATAAAAACTGCAGAAACGGATTCGGCTGTACTTACCACCACAGAAACTATTAACATCCAAGTCAGAGAGTATTTTGGGACAGAATAGCTTTAAGAGAAGGGCATGTGCCGCCGAGTGGTCCGCCTCTGACAAGAACGATTACACTAGAACGAAAACAAAGCGTTTGTATACAAAAGATTGATAGCCTCTGCGACATTACACCTATCAGATGAACTTGATTGGCAGGTACAGGGGTTCTGCATTTAGGAGTTATTAGGTTACAATACAAAATCTCGAGGATGTTATTTGCATAATTTCCGGTATGTTCTCGAGCGATTGTAATGTATATAAATTGCCGACGTGAATATTGGAAGTTAGCCCTGATTGAAGCTTTGATTACAATATGTTCTAGTAAGTTTTGAACGATGTGATATAAATTACTGTTGATATAAATTATAATAGTGATAATATAAATAAATAATTAGTGCTTGGATAGTTGATTATAGTGCTTCGATAGTAATTTAGAAGATAACATTGTAGTGTTAAGAAGCTAATGCTTGTACTGTTGTTGACTAACTGAAAATATAAACCACAACAAACATACAAGTAGGAGACACCATTGTTTAGTTTATCCCCTATTTTGCGGTGCCTACTTCACTTGAAGCTTTATTAGAGTATGTAGGAGAATTTTCTGTTTCATTTCAGCCATAGATGTAGGATTGTCATGCTGGATGAAAACTCTTCATTGGCTGGTATACGAAACGCTCTGTAATTGTTTTTTTTACTATTCTCTGCTAAAACGAAACACGGTTTGTAAAACAAATTCTCAAGGTCTAATTTTTTTCTTAACCATCATTCCGAGTTTGTATGTTCGAACGAGTTTTCTCTACGTACACGATAGGATATTCGCAGATTTTAAGGTGTGGTAGTCTTTACCTACTAGTGTCAGTAACGTACCCCAACCCCAAGACTAACTCCACGTTACATACATAAAACCACCAAACTGAATCACAGTTAATTGGAAACTTCTTTACCAGGGACATACGAGAAAGCCTCCTAATACAGTCAAAACGTGAAATGCATAGATCTTCTCGAAATAAAAAACAAATACTCTTACAGTTTAAAAAGTGCGGTAATTCTTACAATTAAAAAGTCGGTAATACAGTTAAAAAAGTTCATAAACACATCGCGCAAGCGCAATGAATAAGAAAGCGAGCAACGCCCCTGGCGGATGGCAACGACAACCTTATTACAAATTCCGCGCCGCCAAACCCCAATGACGTCACCAATGCACAAATTATATTGCGTAATAATCGGAAAAAAATACACAAATTTCAGACAGAAGATAGTACAATAATTACTCACATGGATATGTCCCTGCGTTAAAGTTGACTTCTTTTCAAGTCCATCAAGGCTCCATCCCGGAGGGATTAAAGATGGTGATTCCTCCGGAGCTGCTCGCGGAACATAGACATCAGACTCGTCTAGGGTCGTGGAGTACGGTTAGCCTAGGTTGCTGATTACCTACCTATGCAGGGAATTGGCAGGAATACCAGGTATAAGGCAAAGGAAATCTACATAGATAAGATAAGCACGATACGATACCTCAAAGCGTCCACTCCCACTCGAAGATCAGGCAAAACAGCACGTTTGAGAGCGTCTAACGAAAAACCTCTCACCATTTTTCCCCACTCTTTGTCTTTTTCCACGTCGGCGCGAAGTATTCGTCCAACCGTCCCGCGTCGCGCGATCTGCGCAAACGCAATGTGACGTACGGAACTACGCGCCTAGTCTTTTAAAATTCCGCGCACCGCGTCTTTTGAAAATATGGCGCGAAACCTCCGTACATCAAACTTAAACTAATAACATGTTTAAGGGCCACTTTGGCACGTAACAATACGTTAAATTGGTTAAGTTGTAGCACGAGCATTTTTGAACATTTTTATCTACCTTTGAAAATGGAGTTGTTGCCGATGGTCTACAGTCACAAATCGGCAACTCTTTTTATAAGGATACCGTCGATGTGTGAGGCCGCAATGAACAACATTATTGTACTTCGCCAAAGACAGAATAAGCTTTCCTGATAATGGACCAACCTTTTTGGTACATCGATTTGGAATTCAGGTACGTTTCGTTTAGACACCAAACAAAATTGTCCAAAACGCTTACCGTCGAAAAATGTGACCGAAGAGGAAGTTCTTAAACCTACCCAGTACCAAAAGATGGACTTCCTAAGGCTTAACTAAACCCAAAAATCAACCCATTTCAATTAATAACTCCCAAAGTTGTGTTTTTTCGATTGTTCTTAGATTTCATCAATTATTCTCGGGTTTTCTCGATTGTCTTCGGGTTTTTTAATTGTTTTGGGTTTTCGAATTTTGCGATAGTTTTCAGATTGTTCTCATTTGTGCTTGATCGTTCTCGGTTGTGCTCGATTATTTTTGGTTGTGCTCGATTGTTCTCGGTTGCTCTCGATTGTTCTCAATTGTTCTCGATTGTTCTCGAGTGTTGTAGATTGATTTCAATTGTTCTCGATATTTTTCGAATTTTCTCGAATTTACTCAAATTTTATCTAATTTTCTTGAAATTTTAAAATGGTATCGAAATTTATCGATTTTTATCGAATTTTATCGAAATTTATCAAATTTTATCGAATTGTATCGAATTTTATCGAATTTTATCAAATTTCTTCGAATTTTATCAAATTTTATTGAATTTATCGAGTTTTGACGAATTTTATCGAAGCTTATCGAATTTTCTCGAATGTTCTCAAATTTTTCTCAAACGTTTTCAAATTATCTGGTATGTTCTCAAACTATCTCCAATGTTCTCGAACTTTATGGAATTTTAACGACTTTTTCGTTCGAGAAACTCCCCGAAGTTTCATCGAAAAACTCTACAAGGGCGAAATGGTCTTAATGCGATCAACTTCCCAAAGTAGTTTCAACGAAGTCTACTAGGGTGAAGTGAATTTCATCTGATCTACTTCCTGAAGTCGTTACCACAAAGTCTACTAGGGTGAAGTGCCCTTGACCCGATCTACTCCTCTAAGTCGTTTCAACGAAATTTACTAAGGTGAAGTGGTCTTGATCGGATGAACTCCCCGAAGTGGTTTCGATGATGTCTACTAGGGTGAAGTGATCTTGATCCGATCTACTCCCAGAAGTCGTTTCGACGAAGTCTTATAGGGCGAAGTTATTTTGATCCGATAGACTCCAGGAAGTCGTTTCACCGAAGATAATTAAGGTGAAATGACCTTGCTGACATCTACTCCCCAAAGTTGTTTTAACAAAATCTACTAGGGCGAAATGACCTTGGTCCGATCTACTTCCTGAAGTTGTTTTCCACGAAGTCTACTAAAGCGAAGTGATCTTGATCCGAACAACTCTACGGAGTCGTTTGAACAAAGTCTACTAGTTCGTAGTGATCTTATTCCGATCAACTTCTCAAAGTGTCTACTAGAGCAAAACGATCTTTTACCAATCTATTCCACAAAGTCGTTTGAATGAAATCTACTAGGGTAAAGTGATCTTGATCCGATCTACCCCGAAGTCGTTTCAACAACGTCTACTAGGGTGAAGTAGCTTTGATCCGATCTACTTCGCGAAGTCGTTTCAACGAAGTCTAACTAGGACGAAGTGATCTTGATCCGATATACTTTGCGAACTTGCTACAAGCAAGTTTATATGGTTAAAGTTATTTTGAGGCAATCAACTCGCCAAAGTCGTTCCGACGAAGTCTACTATCTCAAAATGACCTTAATTCGTTCTACTCCACGAAGTCCTTTCAACGAAGTCTACTAGGGCAAAGTTATCTTGATGCGAACAATTCCCAGAAGTTGTTTCGACGAAGTCTACTAGGGCGCAGTGATCTAGAGCCGCTCAACTCCTCGAATGCTTTCAAATTATCTCGAATTTTATAGAATTTTCTCGAGTATTTTCGATTGAGAAACTCCCCGAAGTTTTATCGAAAAAGTCTACTAAGGCGAAGTGGTCTTAATGCGATCAAATTTCCAATGTCATTTCCACGAAGTCTACTAGGGCGAAGTGATCTTCATCTGATCTACTTACTGAAGTCGTTAGCACAAAGTTTACTAGGGCGAAGTGAGCTTGATCCGATTTACTCCCCAAAGTTGTTTCAACAAAGTTTACTAGGTGAGGTGGTCTTGATTGGATGTACTCCGCGAAGTGGTTTCGACGAAGTTTACTAGGGCGAAGTGATCTTGATCCGATCGACTACCCGAAGTCGTTTCAACAAAGTTTACTAGAGCGAAATAACTTTGATCCAATCTACTTCCCAAAGTTGTTTCAACGAAATCTAACTAGTGCGAAATGATCTTGATCCGATCTACTTTACGAACTTGTGACAAGCAAGTTTACTAGGGTAAAGTTATTTTGAGGCGATCAACTCCCCAAAGTCGTTTCGACAAAGTCTACTATGTCGAAATGACTTTAATCCGTTCTACTTCACAAAGTCCTCAACACGAAGTCATTTCAACAAAGTCTACTAGGGCGAAGTGACCTTCGTCCGATCAACTTACTGAAGTTACCACAAAGTTCACTAGGGCCAAGTGTACTTGATCCGATCTACTCTCCGAAGTTGTTTCAACGAAGTTTACTAGGTGAAGTAGTGTTGATCGGATGTACTCCCCGAAGTGGTTTCGACGAAGTTTACTAGGGCGAAGTGTACTTGATCCGATCTACTCTCCGAAGTTGTTTCAACGAAGTTTACTAGGTGAAGTGGTGTTGATCGGATGTACTCCCCGAAGTGGTTTCGACGAAGTTTACTAGGGTGAAGTGATCTTGATCCGATCGACTCCCAGAAGTTGTTTCGACGAAGACTTATAGGGCGAAGTGATTTTGATCCGATCGACTCCACGAAGTCGTTGTACCGAAGTCTAATAGGGCGAAGTGACTTTGCTGCGATCTACTCCTCAAGGTTGTTTTTACGAAATCCACTAGGGCGTATCTACCTTTAAAAATTGAGTTTTTGCTGATGGTCAAAAGTCACAAATCGGCAACTTTTTCAAAAAAGATACCGTCAATGTGTGAGGCCGTAATGAACAACATCATTGTACGTAGCCAAGAACAGAATAAGCTTTCTCTGATGATGGATCAAAATTTAGGGGCATCGATTTGGAATTCAGGCATATTTTGTTTAGACACCAAACAAAATTGTTCAAAAACTTTACCGTCGAAAAATTGTTACGTGCCAATCGGCACTTAAACATTGTATTAGTTTAAGTTTGATGTACGGAGGTTTCGCGCCATAATTTCAAAAGACGCGGTGCGCGGAATTTTAAAAGACTAGGCGCGTACGTCCGTTACGTCATAGTGAGTTTGCGCAGATCGCGCGACGCGAGAGGGTTGGACGAATAAGTTCGCGCCGATGTGAAAAATACAAAAGAGTGGGGACAAGTTTCCTGTTCTCTCTGTAACGTGGCCGTTTTGCCAGTACCTTCGAGTAGAGTGGACGTCTTTCGGTAACGTATCGTTAGCTTTACCTATGTAGTTTCCTTGCTTGCTTATCTTTTGTTTGTCACCCCTTTACCTGGTTTTTCCCGTCATTCCCTGCATAGGTAGGTGTCAATTTGAAGCCACCGAGGCGTACCGTACTCCACGACCCTGGACGACGAACTCATTGCCGGAGCTGGTCTGAACGCTTTGGAAGAGCGTCGGGCAGTACCATCTTTAACCGCCTAAAAGAGCCAGCAAGCCGCCCTGATAGACTGGGAATAGAGCCAACTTTAACCCAGCGACATATTCATGTGAGTAATTGCATTAGAATATAGTGTCTCAAATTTATGTAAATTTTCCGATTATGGCGCAATATAATTTTGTGCATTGGTGACGTCATTGGAAGTTGGCTGCGCGGAATCTGTAATAAGGTTAGTGCTGCCATCCGCCAGGGGCGCCGCCGCTTTATTCATTGCGCTTGCGCGATGTATTTATGAACTCTTAAACTGTATTACCGACTTCGTAAACTGTTTTATCGACTTTTAACTGTATTATCGACTCTTTAATTGTAAGAATTATCCTTTGTAAGAAAATGTTACCAAGGAGGGCGTCTTTGAATCTACCCAGTACCAAAAGATGGACTTCCTAACGCTTAACTAAACCCAAAAATTAACCCTTCTAAGAACTTGATACCCACTTCAATTAGAAATTTTTAAAAAGTGTCAAATTTGTCTCTTGGGTAGGCTTTGGAAATTTTGGCATTTTTTGGCCTATTCTTTTACCCAGCAACGAAAGCTGCCTGTCTAGGAACATTGTCAAAAATAAACCAAATTGCCATAACGTCAAATATCGAAACCTCCGCCACCTAGAGAAGTAATAAGTTTGTCACTTTTGCTTTGACTTATCTTTATTTAGCGTTAAGACAGAAAATTGGTATGTGGAAAGGGCAAATTGGCTTAGTTACTGGACGGTTACGGACCCCTCAACTAATACTACTTTGGCTGGCAATCAGGATACACTATTTTGCCGTGGCTACTTCCCTTGATGCTTTAAAAACTTTAGAGTATGTAGGAAAATTTACTGTTTCATTTCAGCCATAGATTTAAAGTTGTCGTGCTGGATGAAAACTGTTCATTGGTTGGTATACGAAACGCTCTGCAATTGTTTTTTTACTATTCCGTGGTAAAATGAAACACGAATTCCAAGGTCTAATTTTTTTCTTAACCATCTTCCCGAGTTTTTACGTTTGAAGAGTCTTTTCTGCATAGTCGATAGGGTATTCCTGGTTAGGATACTGTTAGAAACAGGATGGGTATAGGGGTTGGAAGAAAGTGCAAATTGGCCTAGTTACTGACCGATTGCAGTCCCTTAACGACTACTGGTTGGACAGATAAACATGATACCCTATTTATTTAGTTTGACCTCTATTTTGCAATGACTACTTCTCTTGAAACTTTAATAACCTCAAATTATGTAGAAACTTTGCTCTTTCATTTCAGCCTTAGGTTTAGCATTGTCATGCTGGATAAAACTCTTCATTTGCTGGTACACAAGACGCTCTGTAATTGTTTTTCTTACTATTTCGCGGTATAATGAATTACGGTATGTAAAACAAATTCTCAAGGTCTTCAGTCTGGGCTAAGGTTATCGTTAAGTGACCTTCTGAGAGACATATGCGAAGTAAGCAATCTTTGGTAAGCCTTAATTAAGAAAGAAAAACAACTGATAACAAGGTCAACAGTCGAATACGACTATTTAAATTTTGTAATAAGATATTGATTTGATTCTGTTTCTGTACAACATGTCAAGAGGTGCTCTTTTTTTAGCTGTGATCTTGGGTATTGCGGTAAGTGATGACTATGCCTTTTTAAATAATTAATTTGGACACCTTTGCGCAGGTGCTAGCGCACGCAAAGCGCTCCAAACTCCATTCGTTTAAACCTAAACACAATGGAACTAAACATGCTGTTAATGAAATCGACACCAACGAGGAACGTGGACAGATTGCCTTATCTTCTCTAGCCAATGAGTACGTTCATAGCCTACATGAAGCAATCTACTTAGTGAACCAAGCTGTAATTAACATCTTTACGTCTTCTGTCTGATTTTTAAACTTGACTATGTCTAGATCCAAAATGCCGAAGATAACACCGAGTTCCAAAAATCACTCGTACAGATTTCCAATGACGCTACTGACCTGGCGTTTGCTATCCAAAAAGAAATCCATGGTGATGCAAGACAACTTGGGTACCAAATCAAATCTTCAATTATATTTCTAACGGTCTTGCTTCCTGAAATTATTCAACTAGCCGAAGCGAACGGTAAAAACCTCTTCCTAAACTAACGTTAAAGTATGTGTTTCTAGAAAAAACGACGTTTTCAAGCAGTCTCCTTAAAGAATCCATCGATAGTACTTTATTCGCAGTACAAAAACTAGAAGCTCGCACTGATTTGGCAAATATAAATAGCAACGAGCTTGCGGTAACTGCAATTAAATCGTTGGAGAAATTTTTTGAAGCACTTAACCAGACAAAATCAGAAGATACGGATATTGCCGAAGAGCTGCATATACAAGCCCATCACCTCAACCACATCTTAGACAAGACCGTCAACAAACTTGAAGTCTGGGTAAGTCATTGCATCAACACCCATGCCTCTTATTAAATAAAAAAAAAACAGCTCCATGCCAACATTGTGGAAAATGAAAACTCCAAAGTGGTGGAAGAGGTCGCCCAAGGGCTTAGCGATATCACTTCTAAGCTCCGTGTGGATATCAGTGCAACTCTGACAGTTGAACAAATTAAAGAAAAGATCGAATCTACCATGAAGGCCTCGCGTCAACAGATCAAAAATCTCGGTCAAGTTGAAATCAATAAGAACCAAGCCAATCAGGGTATTTGCAATAAGATTTGTCAACTTTGATAAGTTTTTATTTTTTTAGAGCATGCCAGGGATTTATACAGGGATATTTTGTACGATGTAATTGCCATTGGTAAAACTTTTACTGTCAAGCTGGAGATTCTTGCAAAACTTAAAGGCTAATCTTAAATTTATATTGAAGAAATGTTTGTAACACGTACTTTTTTTCTGTCTTAACGCTAAATAAAGATAAGTCAAAGCAAAAATTACAAAATTATTACTTCTCTAGGTGGCAGAGATTTCGATATTTGACGTTAGGGCAATTTGGTTAGTTTTGACAATGTTCCTAGACAGGCAGCTTCCGTTGCTGGGTAAGCGACTAGACCAAAAGACCAGGAGACCCAGGAGATAAATTTGGCACTTTTCAAAAATTGCTAATAGAAATGGGTATCAGGTTCTTAGTAGGATTGATTTTTGAATTTAGTTAAGCCTTAGGAAGTCCATCTTTTGGTACTGTGTATGCAGGGACATCCTCCTTCGTCACATTGTTCGACGGTGAGGTTCTTGGACAATTTTGTTTAGTGTCTAAACGAACTATGCCTGAATTCTAAATCGGTGTCTCAAAATGTTCGTCCATCATCAGAGAAGGATGGTTAAGAAAAAAAGTATTGCAACCTGACTAAGGACTTTGAAAAATTGCTTAACAAACCTTGTGTCATTTTACCACGGAATAGTAAAAAAAAAATTGCAGAGCGTTTCGTATACCAGTCAATAAGGGGTTTTAATCTAACATGACAATCCTAAATCTGTGGCTAAAACAAAACAGTAATGGTTTTTACTTACTCTAAAGTTTTTTAAAGTTTCAAGTGAAATAAGTACGGCAAAATAGGGGGCAAACTAAAAAATTGTGTATTCTGTTTGTCTGTCCAACTAGCAGTAGTTGAGGGTACCGTAAATGTCGAGTAACTAAACTAATTTGTCCCTTTCAACCAACCCCTAGTTTTAACAGCTCCATTGCTCTACATATTATGTATTGTATACACACCCTCTACAAACCTTCGAGTCTTCCTAAGAAAAGAGCTTGTTTAACCAGAGAAGTTGCATGCCTAACTAGGGGCTGCAACAGGTTAGCGACTAGACCAATTTGTCCTTTCTGTTTATACTCACCATAGTTTAACCGCTGCATTGCTTTACATTTTCCATATTGGACATACCCATCGCAAACCTTCGAGTTTCCTCAAGCAGAGCATGTCTGACCAGCGAAAAAAGATCAACTTTTTTTTGTCTAGGATACCCATACCCAGGACCCACAATTTCAAATTTGTCGTACCTTTTCCAGTATATTGCGCAATTGTTTTCTCGGGTCTAGCGTCGATCGGGCACTTAAGATCTGTGTTGAACTCTATGTGCCAGTAAGGACACTTACCAAAGCACCGTATCTTCCTGTTTTATATAGTAACTATAGGTTTCTTAATATGTTTGATATGGCTATCACTAGCAGCAATTTCCTAATTACTACCCCTTGATTTTAAATTGGGCATTACTAATTGTACCGTTAGGCACAGGGTTGGTGGAGCCTCCAGCTTCTTCATTTCTCCGAACACCGCCCGAGATCCAGAAGGGCTGAATGTGTTTCTGAGTAACTGGTTCCTCCAATGCCTCTGTGCGTTCACGGATCAGTGAGCACTTGGTCCAAAGAAAGCAGATTGCCAGGTGTCTTACCTGACAGTCAGCTGTTAGCTTTTCTTTTCCACCAGTTGTCCGATTTTGAGTCACCTTTAGTTTAACAGATACCTCTGTCATAAAGTCTGTAGTATATTGATTCGTTTTTTCTTTTCTCCTGTTCTTGTTTATCGGTGTATTGTTTTAAACATACACAAATAACGAGAATTAAATTAAAAAATACGCGCCTCTTTTCCAAACCGATTTCAAAGTATTCCTCAGCTCTAGAAAAAATCATGTATGTGGCAGTTCTGATTTTTACTTTGAAAGACTGTAAGAGAAAATTAATGCCCTAATTTTAATTGGTTTTCGGCATCTTTCATTCTAATAAACATACATGGGTCTCTTTTCTAGTATAGTATCAACTTTAGCGTGCACCACACCGTTTTTTTTCTCTTAAAGAAAATAATGTAATTTTGCAAGCGCAGCGTTAAACATCAATTTTCTTAGTAGGTACATTCTAGATACAGGAATACTTGATTTATTAATATCTTAGAAACACAATAATATAATATAAACTAATTTAATACAATATACTATATTATATAAAATAATGCAATACATTATAATATCATACAATATTACGTAATACTACAGATTATAAAATTATAAAATACAAAATAATATAAAACAATATAATGTAATATTATACAATACAAAATAATACAATACAATATAGTATAACATTATACAATGCAAAACCAATAATACAATTGAATGCAATACCATAAAATAATATATTATACATTACAAAATAATATAATTGAATATAAAATAATATTATACAGTACAATATAATATAATAAATTGAATATATAACAATACAGTATAATACAATATCAAATAATACAATACGAAACAAAATAATATTATACAATACAATATAACATTATACAGTACAAAATAATTCAATACAATAAAGTATAATAATATATAAAACAAAAAAATACCATAAACTATATTACTATACAACAAAAAATTGTATTTTCAAAAAAATCTAATATTAAACAATTTAAATAGCATACTACCATACAATACCAATCAAATTCAATAAAGCATTATTCTAAAATATAAAATAACATAATATTATACAATACAAAATAATATACTACAACAGAATATAATGCAATATAATATAATATAATTAAATATAGTATAATATAATATAACACAATATAATAATATACAATACAAAATGATTCAATGCCTTGTAGTATAATACTATACAATACAAAAAATACAATATAATAGATTATTATACAAATTTAAATAATATTTTCCAATAGAATATGATATTATGCAATCTAAATAATACAATATATTACAATACAATATAATATTATACAATACTAACTAATATAATACTATATAATAAATTATACAATCCAAAACGACATAATACAATTGAATATATTATTATACAATACAAAACAATATAATTCAATATTATATATTATAAAATACAACATAATATAATACAATATAGTAATATATTATATATATTATATTATAGTAATATACATTACAAAATAATATTTTCCCAAGAGAATATAATATTGTACAATACAAAATAATATAACAGAAAATTTTATTATACACTATAAAATAATATAATGTAATATAATATTATACAATATAAAATAATATAACACACTAAGTATAATATTATACAATAAAATGTAATATAACAAAATATTATACAATACAATATAATATTATGCAATACAAAATAATATCATACAATACAACACTGAGTAATACAAGATTATATAATATAGTATAATTATATAATGCAATAGAATATACTACTAACAATCCAATTAATATATATCAACATAATGTAATATTATACAATACAAATCAATATAATACAATATAAAATAATACTATACAATATAATATTATACAGAAGCACCTAATATAGTACAATAGAATATAATACAAACTAATATATTATTATACAATAAAAAATAATATAATACAACATATTCAGTATTAAACAATACAAAATAGTAGAATACTATAAAATATAATACAATATAATATTGTACAATACAAGATATTGTAATACAATAAACTGTAATATTATACAATATAAAATACAATATAACATAATACAATACAAAATAATATAATCAAGAGTATATAATACAATATAATATATTACAATGTAATTTTATATTATACTTGACAAAATAACACAATGCAGCATTATAAAATACAAAATAGCGTAATATAATATAATATAATATATTACAATAACTAATAATAATAAACAATACAAAATAAAAATATACAATAGATTATAATACAATATATTTTAGTACATTATAATATCGTATTATAATTTCAAAATAACAATACAATATTATATAATACAATATAATATAACATAAACTACACAAAATAATATAATGATATATAATATATTACACAATACAAAAGAATAAAATATAATAAAATCTAACATAATATTATACAACACTGGATTCTATAATACAATATAGTATAATGTTATACAATACAAATAGTATAATACAATCTAATATAATACAGTATAATATAATATTATACAATACAATATAATATAATATAGTATAGTTTACTATAATAAAATATAATATATTATAATGTAATATATTATACAATATAATAATGTTCAATATAAAATAACATGTTACAATATAATATAGTACAATATATGTTATATACTACAATACTATATAATATTATAAAAACAAAATAATATATTACAATACAATATAGTTCAATATAATATATTATATTATAATATAATACGATACAAAATAATATAATACAATATAAAATTATAAAATACAAAATAATATAATCTAATATAAATGATACTATATAACCCAAATATGTAATACAATAGTATATATTATTATACATTACAAAATAGTATAATCCAATATAATATAATATTATACAGTATCAAATAATATAATATAGTATGGTGTACAATTTCACAGTACAAAATAATATAGTACAAAAAACATATTATAGTATAGTACAAAATAATATTTTCCAGTTGTATATTATGTTATACAAGACAAAAGAATATAGTACAATACAAACAAATATAATACAATACAATATAATATAATACTAACAATATAAAATAAATATACTACAGTGTAATAGATTAATATACAATACAAAATAATATAATAAGATATAATACAATGTAATACTACAAACATTATACATTACAAAATAATATAATTTACAACAATATAATATAATATAATATAATATTATACAATACGAAATAGTGTAATGCATTATAACATAATACAATATTTCATAATATTAACAATAGAATATAATACAATATAATGTACTTTTATGCAATACAAGATAATACAATACAATATAATATATTGTATTAATATACAGTACAAAATAATATAATACAAGATTATACAATATGATATAATATTGTACAAATTGATATAAAATAATAGTATGTAATAAGATATTATACAATACAAAATAATGTATCACAATATAGTATTATACAATGCCAAATAATATAATACAGCTTAATACAATATTATACAATACTTTATAAAATATAATATTCTATTAGACAATACAAAATAATATAATCCAATATAGTATAATATTATACAGTACAAAAATATATATCAAACAATAGAATATAAAATAATATAATATAATATAGTGCAAAATAATATAATACAATGGAATATAATATAATATAAAATGATATCGTACAATGGAATAAATAATTATGCAACACTTAATAATATAGTAATGTATAATAACTACAATACTATATAATGTTATACCACACAAAATCATATAATACGAGATAATATGATATTATAGAATACAAAATAATATAATTCAATATAAGTTATTATAATATGATACAGTATAAGGTGATATACTACAATATTATACAACACAAAATAATATAGTACTGTAGCTACATCTGATATATTATTATATAATACCAAATAATATAATACTATATAATATAATACTATATAATATAATACTATACAACACAAATTTTTTTAATCCAATATAGTATAATATTATACAATACAATGCAGAATAATATGATACAGTTGAATATATTATTATACAATATAAAATAATATAATAAAATAATTGTATGTTTTTGATTAGGTATTTTGGATTCTTTATTGTGAAATCCTTGGATATTCATATTTTAATATTATACATTTTTGTGCTTTTGAGTTTGAATTAAGATATTTTGTATTTTCATATTATTGTATTTTGTAATTTCAAGCTTAGCAACGTTGTATTTTAGTTTTTAAATTTTTCTTGGAATTTTCAAATCTTGTACTTTCTTTTAATTCTAATTTTTCGCATTTCTCTAATTTCATTTATTTATACATTTTTCAGATTTTAAATTAATACATTTTTCATTTTCGAATTTTAATATTTTCAAATTTTCGTATTTACAAATATTTGAATTTTTGTATTTTGTATTTCCATATTTTTATGTTTTTAGTATTTTTGCACTTTCGTATTTTGATTTACGTATTTTTTTTTGGAGTATGTTTAATTTTTGTATTTTGTTTGGTAATATTCTTAAATTTTTGAATTTTTGTACGTTAATACGTAGATGTTTCCGTATTTTTCAATTTTTGTATTTTGAAATTTTCAATTTTTTTATTCGTGTATTTAAATTTTTGTACCTTATTCTTTGGTATTTTTCAAATTACGCACATATGAGTTTTCGTATATTTCTATTTTCGAACCTTAAAATATCTTTTTCATTTCTGCATTCCTCAATTTTTATATTTTGGTATTTTCGTTTATTATTAATTTCTTTTTTCTGCAGTTCTGTTTTGTATTTTCGTGTTTTTGGTATTTTTGCATTTTGGTATTTTCCTATTTTTGCGTTTTCGTATTTGAAAATTTTCGTATCTTTATATTCCCGCATTTTTTAATTTTCGAATTTTGATTTTATATTTTTGGGATTTTCAAATTATAATATTTAGATATCTTCATATTTCAATAAATTCGAAAGTTCAAAAATAAAAAAATACTAAAATACGCAGAATACAAGAATGCGAAAAACAAAAATATTACAAATACAAAAATTCGAAAATAAAAAAGAAAACCAAAATAAGAAATTAGACAAATAAAAAACAAATAATTCGAAAATATGAACTTTCAAAATTGCAAAAATACAAAATAGAAAAATACCAAAACCCATAACACCAAAATACAAAAATTCAAAAAAAAGAAGATATCCAAATAAAAAATTTAAAAATCCCAAAAATATAAAATCAAAATTCGAAAATAAAAAAATGCAAAAATACAAATATACGAAAAATACTAATAATAGGAAAGTACCAAAATAAAAATATTTCAAAAACATAAAAATACAAAAAAGAAGTTGCAGAAAAAGAAAATTAAAAATATACGAAAATACCAAAATATAAAAATTCAGCAATGCAGAAATGAAAAAGAAAATTTACAGGTTTGAAAATAGAAATATACGAAAACTCGTATGTGCGTAATTTTAAAAATATGAAAGAACAAGATATAAAAATACACGTAATAAAAAAAAATTGAAAAGTTCAAAATACGAAAATTGAAAAATACGGAAGAAGTACAAAATGCAAGAATACAAACAAACAAAAGCAAAAATTAAATATATTGCGATACAAAAATACGTAAATCAGAGTACGAAAGTGCATAAATACGAAACATAAAAATATGGATATACAAAATACGAACATTCAAATATTCGGAAATACAAAAATTCAACATGGTAGTATTAACCCGATTGCGCATTGGGCACACCTTCATAACCTCCTCGTATATGTTCTGCTAAACTTCAGCCATACTGTCAAACCTGTAATATCCCAGTAACTGTGGTGCACATTTTGGAAATATGTCCAGAATATGAACATCCTAGAACAGAAGGGTCTTTGAATGGGCTGTAAAACGTACTAACGAACAATGGTAGCGTAATGGGAAAGGTGCTCTCGTTTCTAAAAAATATAAATTTGGTTAAAGATATATTACATTTGGTCCTTCGTTCACGTATAGAACTCTCATGTGAATATTACCAACAGAGTTTACAGTCTGAAAAAGTTTAGTTTCAACACTCTTCTTGTGGCAAATAACCAAAATAGTTGATGCCGTATCCAATTTAAAAAATAAATAAATTCGTTGTTGTAGAGTGATAGGCTTTAGACGATCGAGTGACCATCGTCAGTAGATGAGAATTGACCCATTACTGTGAGTGTGAGGTGCGTTGTAATAGTTAGTGTGTTCCTGCTGCTGAAAAAAACCTTTATCTTTTCTTTTCTATACCTTTTTCTTCTTATCTTTCATTAGGTTTTTTTTTACAAGAGCGGAATCTTCCGATAGATGTGTTTTTTTTAAAAAAGCTCCTACTATTGAAAATTATAACTGTAACTAAACATTTCCTTTTCCTATAGTTCTCTACATTTTTTGCGGTTTCTTTACATTAAAAATCCTTTTTAAATAAAGTAATTGAAAGTATAGCGGTAGCAAGCGTAACTAGCGAAAAAAACCAAAAAAAGAAAGAAGAAAATTTTCATCCGGCTCGAAGTTCCAGTATACCAGATAAAGCAAAAGAATGTATAGGACCCTCATAACCTCCTCGTATATGTTCTGGTAAACCTCAGCCATACTGTCAAACCTGTAATACCCCGCTAACTGTAGTACACATTTTGGAAATATGTCCAGAATATGAACACTCTAGATCAGAAGTATTCGAATAGGCTGCAAAACGTACTAGCGAACAATAAATTTGGTTAAATATATATCACATTTGGTCCTTCCTTTGTTCACGTATAGAACTTTCATGTAAATATTACCAACAGTGTCTAGAGTTTGAAAAAATTTAGTGTCAACACTCTTCTTGTTGCAAATAACCAAAATAGTTGATGCTATATTCAACATAAAAAAATTAATTCGTTGTTGTAGAGTGATGGGCTTTTAGCGATCGCGTGACCATCGTCGGTAGATGATAATTGACTCATTGCTGTGAGTGTGAGGTGCTTTGTAATAGTTATCGTGTTCCTGCTGCTGAGAAAAACCTTCACCTTTTTTTTTCTATACCTTTATTTTCTTATCTTTCACTATATTTCTTCTACAAGAGCTCCTGAAGCGGAATCTTCCGATGTGTCTTTCTTAAAAAAAGCTCCTACTATTGAACATACCGTAAGTACCTTTATAGCGGTACTATATGCATATTGACACGCTATTCAGTAGGCTACGATATTAATTAATCATTTTATTCTAACCTGATTTCTTGTAGTAAATAAAACTTTTAACAACTTCACGAAGAAATGGCTATTTTTAATTTTATTTACACATACATTTTACAATACAGCACATTATTTTATAATCACAGACAAAAGTATCTTTATTTAAGGTTATTCCCCCAGAAAAGCAAAAATTATAATACACAAACGTTTACTCACTTCTGATTTACACAGCGCAAAATCATCGATAGCTCCTAAGTTATATTTTTATATCTCACGCTCATGAACTGATGCCTACGTTCTGTCAGTTAAGTAATGTACTAAACAAAAAACTTTGAAGAACTAAATCATTACATCCATCGTTATCAAAACTTATTAAGATTAGAGACGTCACCGATTGAGAAGGATAATCACGAGACAAGCGGAAATGCTCATCAGGAAAGATGGTGGAAGATACATTGTAGATGCGCTGTTGTTATCTCTTGCGATATGACTTCGAGCCGATTCTGCAACCCCTGTAAAATTAAATTAATTAGTGGTTATTTATGAAAAAGAAGAAGATCGAAGTGATTCTATTACAACGTTCTTAATATTCTAGATCTATAGTTATAAACAGGAAGCATCGGTTCTTAAATACATCAAAACTCAATAAGTGAGACTGCTAAAACTTAAGTGAGACTCCACTTGTACTACAGTAATAAAAAATAACAGGTGAGAAATATACAAATTGAATAACGTTTGAGCAATATACCAAATAATAGATTGATTGTTACTTGTAGTTACTCGCGTGCTCGCACAGAGGGCGTACTATGTTACACAAAATCTACCAATAAGCGTGCATAATTTACGTTTCAAAATAACAATGTAAGTTAAATAATAACTGCGTACTTAGCAAGCTGGGTAAGAATTATTTTATTTCAAGGTTGTACGTCTGGATGTTGATTACCCTTAAGTCAATATTTTGTAGAGTTCACAGGTTTTTCCTAAAATATACACAAAAAAAACAAGGTACAATAACTTGTGATAGGTAAGGAATGAACAAGTAAACACTCACTACATTGTCTAGAAGCACTACTCCTGCACAAGCAGGCAAATTCATTTTTTGTTATTGAAGATCCTGGACTGACAAAGGGCAAAGTAATTAAAAATAAAATTAAACTTGACTTACTCATGAAAATGTATATTCACAAATTAACAAAATTTCGACGTTTTATTTCTTATAAATAAGAATCATCATCAGGCTAAAATTATAAAATTTCAGCATTAAAACAGTAAGTTTACAAAAGAAAAATTTTCAAATACTATATAATATTTGACAAATATGAGCAATATTGAAAGCTAATTTTAATTTAACGGATTTATACAAGATCACTTCGCCCTATTAGTCTTCGTTGAAATCTCGCCCTAGAAGTCTTCGTTGAAATGAGTCGGTGAGTAGATCGGATCAAGGTCACTTTGCCCTAGTAGACTTTGTTAAAATGACTTCGAAAAGTTGATCGGATCAAGATCACTTTGCTTTAGTAGACTTCGTTAACACAAATATGAAGAGTTGATGAGATCAAAACCACGTAGCCCTAGTAGACTTCGTTGAAACGCCTTCGGTGAGTTGATTGGATCAAGCCCACTTCGCCGTAGTAGACTTTGTTGGAACGACTTCGGAGAGTTGATCGGATCAAGATCACTACGCTTTAGTAGACTTCGTTAAAACGATTTCGGGAAGTGGATCGTATCAAGATCACTACGCACTAGTAGACTTCATCAACACGATTTGGAAGAGTTGATCGTATCAAAACCACTTCACCATATTAGACTTCGTTAACACGATCTCGAGAAGTTGTACGGATCAAGACCACTTTGCTCTAGTAGACTTTGTTGAAACGCCGTCGGGGAGTTGATCGGATCAAGATCACTTCGCCGTAGTAGACTTCGTTGAAACGATTTGGGGGAGTTGATTGGACCAAGATCACTTCGTCTTAGTGGACCTCATCAAAACGATTTTAAGGGGTTGGTCGGATCAAGACCACTTTGCCCTATCGTTGAAACGATTTTGGCCTAGTAGACCTCCTTGAAACGATTTCGAGGAGTTGATCGGATCAAGACCACTTCGCCCCAGTAGACTTCGTTGAAACGACTTCAGAGTGTTGATCGGATCAAGATCACCACACCGTAGTAGACTTCGTTGAAACCACTTGGGGAAGTTGATCGGACCAATATCACTTCGCCTTAGTAGACCTCATCAAAACGATTTCGAGAAGGTGATCGGATCAACGCTATGCCACCTTAGAGTACTTCGTTAAAACGATTTTGAGAAGTTGATCGGATCAAGACCACTCCTCCCTTTCGTTGAAACGATTTCGGCTTAGTAGACTTCCTCGAAACGATTTAGAGGAGTTGATCGGATCACGACCACTTCGCCCAGTAGACTTCGTTGTAACGATTTTGGAGAATTGATGGAATCATGATCACTTCGCTTTAGTAGTCTTCATCAAAACGATTGCGATGAGTTGATCGAATCAATATTATGTCGACCTAGAAGACTTCGTTAAAACGATTTCGAGGAGTTGATCGGATCAAGACCACTTCGCGCTAGTAGACTTCGTTGAAACGGCTTCAGGAAGTTGATCGGATCAAGATCACTTCGCCGTAGACGCTGTCAAAACGACTTCGAAAAGTTGACCGAATCAAAACCACTTCGCCCTAGTACACTTCCTTGAAACAATTTCGAGGAGTTGAACGAATCAAGACTATTTCATCCTAATACACTTCGTTGAAACGACTTTGGGGAGTGAATCGGAGCAAGATCACTTTACCGTTGTAGATTCCATTGAAACGACTTGGGGGAGTTGATCGGATCAAGATCACTTCGCCTTAGTGGTCCTCAACAAAACGATTTCGATGAGTTGTTCGGATCAACACTATGTCGCCCTAGAAGACTTCGTAAGGAGGGTGATGAGACTTGATCGCATTAACATCATTTTGCCTTAGTGCACTTTGTTAAATCAACTTAGAGGAGTTGATCGGATCAAGAACACTTCGCCCTAGTAGACTTCGTTGAAACGATTTCAAGGAGTTGATCGGATTAAGATCACTTTGCTGTACACGTTGCCAAAGCGATTTCGAGGAGTTGATCGGATCAAAATCACTTTGCCTTAGTAGACTTCCTTGAAGCAATTTCGAGAAGTTGAACGATCAAGACCATTTCGCCTTAGCAGACTTCGTTAAAACGACTTTGGGGAGTTGATCGGATCAAGATCACTTTGCCGTTAGTAGACTTCATTTAAACGACTTGGAGGAATTGATCGGAGCAAGATCACTTTGCCTTAGTGGACCTCATCAAAACGATTTCGAGGAGTTGATCTGTTCAACACTATGTCGCCATAGAAGACTTCGTTAAAACGATTTCGAGGAGTTGATCAAATCAAGACTACCTCGCGCTAGTAGATTTCGTTGAAACGACTACAAGGAGTTGATTCGATCAAGATCACTTCGCGGTAGTAGACTTCATTGAAACGACTTGGAAAAGTTGATCGAATTAAGATCGGTTCGCCTTATAGACTTCATAAAAACAATTTCTAAGAGTTGACCGAATCAAAACCACTTCGCCCTAGTAAACTTCCTTGAAACAATTTCGAGGAGTTGAACGAATCAAGACTACTTTGCCCTAGCAGACTTCATTCAAACGACTTGGAGGAGTTGATCGAATCAAGATTGCTTCGCCTTAGTAGACTTTAAAATCGATTTCGAGGAGTTTTAGGATCAAGACCACTACGCCCTAATAGACTTCGTTGAAACGACTTTGGGAGTTGATCGGATCAAGATCACTATGCCCCAGTAGACTTCGTTGAAACGACTTCAGAGTGTTGATCGGATCAAGATCACCACACCGTAGTAGACTTCGTTGAAACCACTTGGGGAAGTTGATCGGACCAATATCACTTCGCCTTAGTAGACCTCATCTCAAAACGATTTCGAGAAGGTGATCGGATCAACGCTATGCCACCTTAGAGTACTTCGTTAAAACGATTTTGAGAAGTTGATCGGATCAAGACCACTCCTCCCTTTCGTTGAAACGATTTCGGCTTAGTAGACTTCCTCGAAACGATTTAGAGGAGTTGATCGGATCACGACCACTTCGCCCAGTAGACTTCGTTGTAACGATTTTGGGGAATTGATGGAATCATGGTCACTTCGCTTTAGTAGTCTTCATCAAAACGATTGCGAGGAGTTGATCGAATCAATATTATGTCGACCTAGAAGACTTCGTTAAAACGATTTCGAGGAGTTGATCGGATCAAGACCACTTCGCGCTAGTAGACTTCGTTGAAACGGCTTCAGGAAGTTGATCGGATCAAGATCACTTCGCCGTAGACGCTGTCAAAACGACTTCGAAAAGTTGACCGAATCAAAACCACTTCGCCCTAGTACACTTCCTTGAAACAATTTCGAGGAGTTGAACGAATCAAGACCATTTCATCCTACTACACTTCGTTGAAACGACTTTGGGGAGTGAATCGGAGCAAGATCACTTTACCGTTGTAGATTTCATTGAAACGACTTGGGGGAGTTGATCGGATCAAGATCACTTCGCCTTAGTGGTCCTCAACAAAACGATTTCGATGAGTTGTTCGGATCAACACTATGTCGCCCTAGAAGACTTCGTAAGGAGGGTGATGAGACTTGATCGCATTAACATCATTTTGCCTTAGTGCACTTTGTTAAATCAACTTAGAGGAGTTGATCGGATCAAGAACACTTCGCCCTAGTAGACTTCGTTGAAACGATTTCAAGGAGTTGATCGGATTAAGATCACTTTGCTGTACACGTTGCCAAAGCGATTTCGAGGAGTTGATCGGATCAAAATCACTTTGCCTTAGTAGACTTCCTTGAAGCAATTTCGAGAAGTTGAACGATTAAGACCATTTCGCCCTAGCAGACTTCGTTAAAACGACTTTGGGGAGTTGATCGCATCAAGATCACTTTGCCGTTAGTAGACTTCATTTAAACGACTTGGAGGAATTGATCGGAGCAAGATCACTTTGCCTTAGTGGACCTCATCAAAACGATTTCGAGGAGTTGATCTGTTCAACACTATGTCGCCATAGAAGACTTCGTTAAAACGATTTCGAGGAGTTGATCGAATCAAGACTACCTCGCGCTAGTAGATTTCGTTGAAACGACTACAAGGAGTTGATTCGATCAAGATCACTTCGCGGTAGTAGACTTCATTGAAACGACTTGGAAAAGTTGATCGAATTAAGATCGGTTCGCCTTATAGACTTCATAAAAACAATTTCTAAGAGTTGACCGAATCAAAACCACTTCGCCCTAGTAAACTTCCTTGAAACAATTTCGAGGAGTTGAACGAATCAAGACTACTTTGCCCTAGCAGACTTCATTCAAACGACTTGGAGGAGTTGATCGAATCAAGATTGCTTCGCCTTAGTAGACTTTAAAATCGATTTCGAGGAGTTTTTAGGATCAAGACCACTACGCCCTAATAGACTTCGTTGAAACGACTTTGGGGAGTTGATCGGATCAAGATCACTATGCCCCAGTAGACTTCGTTGAAACGACTTCAGAGTGTTGATCGGATCAAGATCACCACACCGTAGTAGACTTCGTTGAAACCACTTGGGGAAGTTGATCGGACCAATATCACTTCGCCTTAGTAGACCTCATCTCAAAACGATTTCGAGAAGGTGATCGGATCAACGCTATGCCACCTTAGAGTACTTCGTTAAAACGATTTTGAGAAGTTGATCGGATCAAGACCACTTCTCCCTTTCGTTGAAACGATTTCGGCTTAGTAGACTTCCTCGAAACGATTTAGAGGAGTTGATCGGATCACGACCACTTCGCCCAGTAGACTTCGTTGTAACGATTTTGGGGAATTGATGGAATCATGATCACTTCGCTTTAGTAGTCTTCATCAAAATGATTGCGAGGAGTTGATCGAATCAATATTATGTCGACCTAGAAGACTTCGTTAAAACGATTTCGAGGAGTTGATTGGATCAAGACCACTTCGCGCTAGTAGACTTCGTTGAAACGGCTTCAGGAAGTTGATCGGATCAAGATCACTTCGCTGTAGACGCTGTCAAAACAACTTCGAAGAGTTGACCGAATCAAAACCACTTCGCCCTAGTACACTTCCTTGAAACAATTTCGAGGAGTTGAACGAATCAAGACCATTTCATCCTACTACACTTTGTTGAAACGACTTTGGGGAGTTAATCGGAGCAAGATCACTTTACCGTTGTAGATTTCATTGAAACGACTTGGGGGAGTTGATCGGATCAAGATCACTTCGCCTTAGTGGTCCTCAACAAAACGATTTCGATGAGTTGTTCGGATCAACACTATGTCGCCCTAGAAGACTTCGTAAGGAGGGTGATGAGACTTGATCGCATTAACATCATTTTGCCCTAGTGCACTTTGTTAAATCACCTTAAAGGAGTTGATCGGATCAAGAACACTTCGCCCTAGTAGACTTCGTTGAAACGACTTCAAGGAGTTGATCGGATTAAGATCACTTTGCTGTACACGTTGCCAAAGCGATTTCGAGGAGTTGATCGGATCAAAATCACTTTGCCTTAGTAGACTTCCTTGAAGCAATTTCGAGAAGTGGAACGATTAAGACCATTTCGCCCTAGCAGACTTCGTTAAAACGACTTTGGGGAGTTGATCGGATCAAGATCACTTTGCCGTTAGTAGACTTCATTTAAACGACTTGGAGGAATTGATCGGATCAAGATCACTTTGCCTTAGTGGACCTCATCAAAACGATTTCGAGGAGTTGATCTGTTCAACACTATGTCGCCATAGAAGACTTCGTTAAAACGATTTCGAGGAGTTGATCGAATCAAGACTACCTCGCGCTAGTAGATTTCGTTGAAACGACTACAAGGAGTTGATTCGATCAAGATCACTTCGCGGTAGTAGACTTCATTGAAACGACTTGGAAAAGTTGATCGAATTAAGATCGGTTCGCCTTATAGACTTCATAAAAACAATTTCTAGGAGTTGACCGAATCAAAACCACTTCGCCCTAGTAAACTTCCTTGAAACAATTTCGAGGAGTTGAACGAATCAAGACTACTTTGCCCTAGCAGACTTCATTCAAACGACGTGGAGGAGTTGATCGAATCAAGATTGCTTCGCCTTAGTAGACTTTAAAATCGATTTCGAGAAGTTTTAGGATCAAGACCACTACGCCCTAATAGACTTCGTTGAAACGACTTTGGGGAGTTGATCGGATCAAGATCACTATGCTCCTAGTAGACTTTATCAAAACGATTTTGAAGAGTTGATCGTATTAAAACCACTTTGTCATATTATACTTTGTTAACACGATTTCGGGAAGTTGATCGGCTCAAAACTACTTCGCCCTAGTAGACTTCGATGAAACAACTTCGAAGAGTTAATCGGATCAAGATCACTTCGCCCTAGTAGACTTCGTTAAAATGACTTCGAAGAGTTGATCGGATCAAAACCACTTTGCTTTAGTAGACTTCGTTAACACGATTTCAGGGAGTGGATGGGATCAAGATTACTTCGCCCTAGTAAACTTCGTCAAAACAATTTCGAGAAATTGATCGTATCAAAACCACTTTGCCACAGTAGACTTCGTTAACACAAATACGAAGAATTGATGAGATCAAAACCACGTAGCCCTAATAGACTTCGTTGAAACGTCATAGTGGAGCTGATTGGATCAAACCCACTTCGCCATAGTAGACTTTGTTGGAACGACTTCGACAAATTGATCAGATCAAGATCACTACGCCGTAGTAGACTTCGTTGAAACGACTTGGTGGAGTTAATCGGACCAAGATTACTTTGCTTTAGTAGCCTTTATTAAAACGATTTCGAGGGGTTGATTGGATCAAGACCACTTCGTCCGATCGTTGAAACGATTTCGGCCTAGTAGACTTCCTTAAAACGATTGCGAGGAGTTGATCGGATCAAGACCACTTCGCCCAGTAGACTTTGTTGTAACGATTTTGGGGAATTGATGGGATTATGATCACTTCGCTTTATTAGTCCTCATCAAAACGATTGCGAGGAGTTGATCGAATCAATATTATGTCGACTTAGAAGACTTCGTTAAAATGATTTCGAGGAGTTGATTGGATCAAGACCACTTCGCGCCAGTAGACTTTGTTGAAACGGTTTCAGGGAGTTGATCGGATCAAGATCACTTCGCCGTAGACGCTGTCAAAACGATTTCGAAGAGTTGATCGAATCAAAACACTTCGCCCTAGTAGACTTCCTTGAAAAAATTTCGAGGAGTTGAACGAATCAAGACCATTTCACCCTACCACACTTCGTTGAAACGACTTTGGGGAGTTAATCGGATCAAGATCACTTCGCTGTAGTAGATTTCATCGAAACGACTTGGGGGAGTTAATCGGATAAAGATCAACTTCGCCTTGGTGGTCCTCAACAAAACGATTTCGATGAGTTGATCGGATCAACACTATGTCGCGCTAGAAGACTTCGTTAAAACGATTTTGAGGAGTTGGTCGGATCAAGAACACTTCGCGCTAGTAGACTTCGTTGAAACGACTTCAAGAAGTTAATCGGATCAAGATCACTTCGCCGTACACGTTGCCAAAGTGATTTCGAGGAGTTGATCGTATCAAAATCACTTCGCCTTGAAACAATTTCGAGGAGTTGAACGATCAAAACCACTTCGCCCTAGCAAACTTTGTTGAAACGACCTTAGGGAGTTGATCGGATCAAGATCACTTCGCCGTTTGTAGACTTCATTGAAACGACTTGGGGGAATTGATCAGATCAAGATCACTTCGCCTTAGTAGACCTCATCAAAACGATTTCGAGGAGTTGATCGAATCAAGACTACCTCACGCTAGTAGACTTCGTTAAAACAACTACAGGGAGTTGATTGGATCAAGATCACTTCGCCGTAGTAGACTTCATTGAAACGACTCCCGGAAGTTGATCTAATCAAGATCGCTTCGCCTTAGTAGACTCCATAAAAACAATTTCTAGGAGTTAACCGAATCAAAACCACTTCGCCCTAGTAGACTTCCTTGAAAAATTTTTGAGGAGTTGAACGAATCAAGACCATTTTGCCCTAGCAGACTTCGTTGAAATGACTTTGGGGAGTTGATCGGATCAAGATCACTTCGCCGTCGTATACTTTATTGAAACGACTTGGAGAAGTTGATCGAATCAAGATCGCTTCGCCTTAGTACACTTCGTAAAAACGATTTCGAGGAGTTTTTAGGATCAAGACCACTACGCCCTAGTAGACTTCGTTGAAACGACTTCGGGGAGTTGATCGGATCAAGACCACTTCGCCGTAGTAGATTTTGTTAAAACGTCTTGGGGAAGTTGATCAGATCAAAATCGTTACGCTCTAGTAGACCTTATCAAAACGATTTCGAGGAGTTGATCATATTAAAACCACTTTGCCATATTATACTTTGTTAACACGATTTCGGGAAGTTGATCGAATCAAGACCACTTCGCCCTAGTAGACTTCGTTGCAACAACTTCGGGGAGTTAATCGGATCAAGATAACTTTGCCTTAGTAGAACTCGTCAAATGATTTCGAGTTGATCGGATCAAGACCACTTCGCCCTATCGTTGAAACGATTTCGGAGAGTTGGTCGGATCAACACTATTTCGCCCTAGTAGACTTTATTGAAACAATTTTTGGGTGTTGATCGGATTAAGACCACTTCGCCCTAGTAGACGTCGTTGAAATGACTTGAGGGAGTTGATCAGATCAAGATCACTTTGCCTTAGTAGAACTCGTCAAATGATTTCGAGTTGATCGGATCAAGACCACTTTGCCCTATCGTTGAAACGATTTCGGAGAGTTGATCGGATCAACACTATTTCGCCCTAGTAGACTTTATTGAAACAATTTTTGGGTGTTGATCGGATTAAGACCACTTCGCCCTAGTAGACGTCGTTGAAATGACTTTGGGTAGTTGATCGGATCAAGATAGCTTCGTTTTAGTAAACTTCGTAACAGAGAGGGATTTTTCTTGAGCGGTAAGGGAGTTTCAATCTTTCTTGTCAGTGCCAGATAAAATATATTTAACTTTGATCCAGATGGGCGTAGATCTGATGCTATCACAAGTAGCTAGGATATTTATGGTCAGCTTGGCACTGGGCTATATTCCATCTTTATGGAAGTTGGTCAGTGTGATTATTCTTTCCAAGGTGGGTAGGAGCGATTACACTCAGGCCATTTCGTTTCAACTAATAAGTTTGGCATTCTTTCTGTTAAAGACAATTGATAGATTAGTTGGAAGAGATGTTGGTTAGACATCCATTTCATCAAAATCAACACACTTACTTGCGTGGTAGGCCAACAGAATCGGCCCTACATATAGTGGTACATACGGTGGAAAAGGCTCTTCATGTTAAGCAAATAGTCTTAGTAGTTTTTATTGACATAGAAGGAGAATAAGGCACGAAATAATACAATCCGCAGGACCTTTTATACCAGAGATACTCCGACGGTTGTGGTAAATTGGCTACAATCAGCGTTGGAAACAATGATAAGTTCCGTGTGAAAGAGGGCATTTTGAAGGAGTTGATCGTCAACTAATATACCGTAGCGACGTATAAGTTCTAGCGCAGCGAAGTGTGCCTTGACTCACTTATACCTTTCCAAACTACTTTAATGTTTTTTTGTGTATCCTAAAGAGGTAGGTTCAACAACCCACTTTACTGCAAGTAATCTGAAAACCAGCACGAGAACCCGCAGCATATCTAGATGTCAGCATAGATCTACCTTAAACTACGACTCTTACTTAGAGGTAAGCTCTAGTTGTAGCTAATTGCATTAGGCGACTCGGTGACTTTGTTAATATGTGTGTGACTACCGAGCCCAACGTCGCGGTTCACTGTTAGGCGAGCATTTTTCACCAAAATACGGCCTCGTTCGGATACGACGTAAAAGGTAGGTCCAGTGTGTGTGTTGTCACACAAGTTAAAGATCCATAACTTGCTCTAAATAACAAGGGTTCGGCAAAATTCAAAATTTCAATTTCAATCTGTTTAAATTTGTGCAACGTTCTGCCATCTGCTGAATCACGCTTGGTACTACAAATGTACCTTTTTAACTGTCGTTTTTACCATAAGAGCGTTGTTAATTCTGAGATGAAAAACATGCATGTGAAAGTATAACCGTCTTTCCTCCTGCGTACTGCATGATTCTTTTCTATAATACTCACCTCCAACGATACCGACGTATTCGCTAGTTCCACCATGGGTAATCTTGATTTCTGTAGAAAAACATAACGTTAGTGATTATAGTATAAATATCACGTGGAAATAGTAGTAGAATAAATGTATTTTACAAGAGATTGTTATATTTCATATTTAAAAAAATTATTGACGGCCTCATTACTTTAAAACCCTTTCAGTTCCAATCTTTTAAACTTAAGTTTCTCACATTTCTATAAATTCAAGCCGTGTAGATAGTCAACCAACTTTACTTGTCCTTTGTTTAATTCAAAGTCTTTACGTTTATGTTTATACTCGGGTTCATTATCTTACACGAAAACGTGATTATGCGCGTCAGGTGTGAAATGGTCTTTCCTGGTATTTTAAAAACGGTTCGTGAATAAAATGGAATTTTGTTTTTGATGTAATTTAAAAATGTATTAGTTTGGTGCTGTTAGAAGTTTTGTTCGGCGGTACAAAATAGGCTGTTTTAGTAAAAGTTCATATTAAAAAAAAACAAGTGTTCGTTTGCTGTTTTGAACATAAAAACAACTTTAAGTAAGATATGATATGATAGCCAGTGCTACCAAGCAGTTATAAACTGTATGTTCAAAATCCTGCAAGCGATCTTCTTTGCATGAACATTAATTCATACAACTTTTATTTAAAACGCCCTAAAATTTTTAAGCAAATCATAAAAGTTATCGATCAACAAGCTCGATTTCCTTGTAATTCAAATGAGTAATATTTTATAAAATTTTATCAAGTATTTACTATATAGTATTTTACTTAATCAAATCAAACATTTGCTTAGCAACTTTACTTTACAAAGTCGCTGCAAAATGTTCTACCACCTGCAGTGAATACATTTCGACTACAGCTGCACATACATTTATGGCTTTCTTAAAAAGTTTAGTTAACGAACAGGTTCATTATCTATACTAAGTTTATATTCTATCAAGTCGTATGCTGTTATTTTGCAGTTGTGCAGGTGTCTAAAGCAATAAAATTGTTTCCTTTTGTTAACAATTCTTGGTAGCAATTTGTTTGCAAGCTGTGCTTTATAGCTGATATATTTTGCAGGTGCTGTCTGAGAATTGTTCACACTTGATCCTTTGTAAATATTTTTGAAAGCTAAACACCCTGCCCTCTACGTGATTCTTTCCTTATAAATAAAGACCATGCTTTGGAAGCTGTACAATCAATACAACATCTTTTTAGCGAAAAGAGATGTGAGTCACGATATTATAATGCGTTCTGTGCTAACTTAGTTAAATTAGTTGAGTCAGTGTCCAATCCAACGGAGGAAGCAGCTCATATTTTTTGAAACTTGTAAGATGGTAGTAGAGAGGCAGACAGCTTAGTCTAAGGTACAGTTTTTCTGTTTTTTTTACTTTTTGATGCTGCAGTAAAAAATAGACACTTCGTTTGCTGTTCATAATTTTCTTACTCATGATTATCCAGTAAATAGCAGACGGCACGATACAAAGTTACGTTCACAGTGCATGAGTAGTTATTTGTAAACCAAAGCTCACGTTTGAGCGTTTGTTACTGCTACCTTTTCCTAAAACATTAATGTTACCGTCAACCACCTGCTTACCAAATTTTAGGTTAGCCCGAAATCTAATTTTGTATGTGATTTTCTGTACTAACATTACTGCTTTCTTTCGTAGCATAAATTTGGCGCCCAACGTGTATCCACAATTTTCACAACCTTTCTGTCGTACGTAAAATTTGCTCTATTACTAAAACCGGTCTTTTTACTTAAAAATTTGTCCCCGCTTTTTTTTTGGAAACCTCTATTCTTACTTAACAAATTTTCCGTACATGCACCTGAATTGCTCAGGGTTTATGGGTACAACTATTTCTAATTAAGCAACAGTAGGAATGATCCCATTAATTTAAATATTGTGCAAGTCACCAGAACCATGTAAAGTTAAACAGAGACTGGTTATTTACCAGCGATCACTACTTATTATAACGATAATTCTAAAAGTCTTTGATACGTATTCTTGATATAATACTTAAATCTTGTCATCATCATTAGGTCTTCAGTCCTAGAACTGGTTAGACGCGTACCATCATTGTTCCCTATTCTGAGCTAACCTACAAATTTCCCTGAAATATGCACAGTTTGCATCTATAACTGTCTGATCTAGGTCTACATCTACCTCTTTTTTCCTATCTCTGCTTGTAATATATCACATACTATTCCCCAAAAATGCCTTAGAACGTATTCCGCCCTACTATTTCTCTTTTTCCCCAGATATCCTTGTTCCCCTACTATTTCTGTAACTTATTTGTTATTATTTTTGTCTGTCCACGCTATCGTCCTCAAACATCTGAAGCACAGCATTTCAAAAGGCTGCTACCGTTTTCTGTCTGCGTTTCAGACTGCCCGTATTTCCTAGGCATACTGTGCTGTGCTCACACATATGCTTTCAACAATTTTCTTCTTATTCTA